>JAOWMA010000014.1:0-302231 GCA_025962755.1 Colletotrichum tropicicola | reverse complement strand
TAGTAAGGATTTAGTAAATAGTTATACTAACTATATCTAAAACTAGTCTCTTAAATATAAAATTAAAATAATATAATTATAAGAGATAAGTATAACTAAAAGCTAAACTAAGAAAAAATATGATAAATAATAATAATAAGAGTTAAATAGTTATATTAAATATTACTTAATTTATTTAATTATATAATAAATAATAGTTTTATTTAAATACTTACCGGCCTAATAAGAGTCTAGTAGCCCGTTAGTAAGTACTAACGCTCGTTATACTCCTTAGTATCCCACTATTAACCCAGGGGACTAATATCCTTATAGGCGCATTGTTTCCTAAGGGTTCTAAGCTTGGCTGCGGCCGCCCCCCGCAACGAGGTACGTACCTCCGGAATTCTGCGCCGGCGCGCGGGACTCCACCCCGGTGGGTCCCGGCCCCGGCCACTCTGGAAGTAGATATCAAGATGGGGCGCATGCCGTCATAGCCCATTTCACGCTCTTGGGCCCCAGCTCGTTCGCTCTTTGCCTCAAACAACACCCTCTCTCTACTCTACACTACTGGCTTCAGCCGCGGGCCATCTTTGATCCTCGTGTGGTGTCCGTCCCAACCAACCAAGCGCCGCCCCCTGACCCCGGTCCCGGGCGTCTCAGAACTTCAGAGGAAATGCTGCCACTGCCAAGAATGGGCCGGCTAGCGTCGCAGGCGACCGGGGTGTATAATGCAGACTCTCGCAAAGCCTCATCGCCGACGGGTTCCCAAAGGGGAAACATGGCGGCCACGAGACCGCTGTCGTGACGCCCAGCCCTGCCGCACATGGACGGCTCGAGTCAATTAGCCAACCATCAGCAACCAACCCCCCCGGCGGCGCCCCGACCTAACCGTCTTTGCTCACCACGTCCAGACCGACGTCGTCTCTCCGCTCATGTCTCTCTTCGTCTCCAGGTATACTACTGCTTTGTTACGTACGTCTCTCTCGCCGACGGTCTCAAGGTTTGGACTTCTCCACCCTTCTCCTCTTCCCCGTGGGGGAGACGCACCCGCGTTCCACTCCACCAGTGGAGAGCAGTCAATGCCCGGGGTGCGTGTCGCCGGGAAATGACAGCAACTCTTGTCACGAACCAGTCTGCCCTATCCCTCTGCCCCCATGGCCCTCTTGACGGCCCCCTAGGCTGTAAGCGGATGGGTCCCGTCTGTAGCCAGAAATCCTGCTTCCATCGACTGGTCCTCTCAACATCGCGTCTTGATATGAGAATATATAAGAGTAGCCTCCGTCTCACCTGACTTGGGGGATTTCATCCCATTCGAACCACGCTCCCTCTCGTCCCTCCTGCATCCCACGCTCCCCCAGCGGTAGACTAACCTTATTGTCACCGTCCCATCCTCATCACCTTCACCACCACACCTCACTCATCCCCATCACTGAGACCAACCAAACCACCACACCACCGCCGCTGCCATGTCGTCCAGCCCCGACTCTCGCGACCTCAAAAAGGTCCCGAGCGCCGACCACGCCCACGGCGAGCACGTCGAGGACTTCATCGAGGCCGTCGACATCAGCCTCACCCCGGCCGAGGACGTCTCCTACGGCCGCGGCGGCGTCCGCGGCCTCTTCGACTCGCCCTTCGTCGGCGGCGCCGCCCTGCTCGCCTCCCTCGGCGGCTTCTCCTTCGGCTACGACCAGGGCGTCATCTCCATCATCAACGTCATGGACCAGTTCCACGCCGTCTTCCCCGACGCCGCCACCCCCTTCGGCAAGGGCTTCATGACGGGCATGCTCGAGTTCGGCGCCTTCCTCGGGTGCCTCTTCATGCCCACCCTCGCCGACAAGATCTCCCGCAAGCGCGCCCTCACCGTCGTCGTCGTCATCTTCAACGTCGGCGCCATCATGCAGACCGCCGCCCGGTCGTACGGCGTCCTCGTCGCCGGCCGCACCATTGGAGGCATCGGTGTCGGGACCTTGGCCATGGTGAGTGATCACCCTCTCTCTTAAGCTTCACTGTGTTCTTCACAACTAACACCATCCAGGGCTCGCCCATCTACATCTCCGAAATCGCCCCGCCCAACCTCCGCGGCACCCTCCTCGTCCTCGAGTCCATCTCCATCGTCACCGGCGTCGTCATCTCCTTCTTCATCACCTACGGCACCCGCCACATGGCCGGCGAGGTCTCCTTCCGCCTCCCCCTCGGCCTCCAGATGGTCTGCTCCACCCTCCTCGGCGTCGGCATCCACTTCTACCCCTACTCCCCGCGCTGGCTCGCCCTCGCCAACCGGCCCCGCGACGCCCTCCAGTCCCTCGTCCGCCTCCGCCGCCTCCCCGCCGACGACCCCCGCGTCCTCGCCGAGCACGCCGGCATCGTCAGCGAGGTCGAGGTCCAGCGCATCGTCCAGGAGCGCGCCCACCCGGGCCGCAGCTTCCTCGCCCTCGAGCTCCTCGGCTGGCGCGACCTCTTCAGCCGCAAGCTCTGGCGCCGCACCGCCGTCGCCGTCGGCATCGCCTTCTTTCAGCAGTTCTCCGGCATCAACGCCTTCATCTACTACGCCCCGACCCTCTTCCAGTCCCTCGGCCAGTCCGAGGAGATGGCCCTCGTCATGTCCGGCGTCTTCAACATCCTGCAGCTCGTCGCCGTCGCCGCCTGCTTCTTCATCATCGACAAGGTCGGCCGCCGCCCGCTCGCCATCCTCGGCGGCATCGGCGGCGGCACCGCCTGGGCCGTCATGGCCATCCTCACCGGCGTCTACTCCAAGGACTGGGCCGCCAACCCGGCCGCCGGCTGGGGCGCCGTCGCCATGGCCTTCCTCTTTGTGCTGCTCTACGGCGTCTCCTACTCCCCGCTCGGCTGGATCCTCGCCGCCGAGGTGTACCCCAACTCGCACCGCTCCAAGGGCGTCGCCCTCGGCACCGCGACCGTGTGGCTGTGCAACTTCATCGTCGGCGTCGCCACCCCGCCCATGATCGACCGGACGGGCTTCGGCACCTACGTCTTCTTCGGCGCCTGGTGCTTTCTCGCTTCCGTCTGGGCCTTTTACCTCGTGCCCGAGACCAAGGGCAAGACGCTCGAGCAGATGGACGAGGTGTTCAAGGACACGTCCGCGCAGGAGGAGAAGGAGATTATCCGGCAGCAGATCATGGCGCAGCGCGGGCAGACGGGGGGCGCGGCGGGCGGCGAGGGCGTCAAGCTTTCTGTCTGATTGTTTGGGAATGCATGGGTATATGGATGGTTAGGGGCGTGTGTGTGTTTTGACTACGGAGTACGTTTGTACCAACAGTTATGATCATGGGATATGGGATATGAATTCAAGATACCACTTCAACCGGATTTGACTCTTTGTGATGCCTCGTGAGAAGATTCGGTTCACTTGACGGATGATTGGTCTCATGCATCGTAGGAACCAGCCCAGCCATACTCCAGAGTTCACTGCCGAAGCGCGGATTACTCCCCTGCCACGTATCCGTCCCTCTACAGTTCCGTCAGCAAGACACCCCGGCTAACTGACGACAGAGACGAGGTTCAGACCTGACTCGAGACACCTCGTTCATCCCACCGGCAGCCATGGTCTTGGGAGACCCGATACCCCCGAATAAATCACCAACTCCATGCCAAGAGCGAACAGAACCTACCGCCCAACCGAGAGACTCTCGAAGCGCCGCTTACAACGCGCCGTCCGTCATTGGACTCGCACTTGAAACGCTGCCGCCGGGGCGATAACAGTCCAAGCCATCCATCTTCTGAGCACAATTACCCCTTTCGGCAGGTGTCGGCGATGAGGCGAGATCGACGTCCCCGCCCCTTTCCCCTCGATTTCCCCTCATTTTCCTCCACATCCTACAGGCACTTACACATGTTCCGCAATACGACTCCCCGGACGCGGGGTGCGACGGGTGCCCCCGAGCCATGGCCGAGAGAACTCCAACGACGCGGGCGCGTGCGTGCGTGCGTCTTGGGACGAAATGCCGCCCCAATGCCCTTTGGGGAGTCTTTCCCCAGGTAACCCGCATTCGTTCTTGTCAGACGGACGTAACAGGTGTTCCCTTTAGAGGGGGGATGGCAGGTTTGCGAGGTTAGACTCTTCGGGCTTGTCTTTCCTCGTGTACCGGAAGAGGTTATGGCCACCCGAGAGGTGAAGACTTGGGACGGCCGATTCCGTGCCCCGTGATGCTTGGTTCTGGCATCGTTTCGCGTCTCGTTCTACGCTTTGGTCTAGAGAGGAAGTATTTACACGAAAGAGTGCACTACTGATCCCATCGTGACTGCCTCACATCGAGTCTAAACCCCACGATGTCTCCGAGGCGGTGATTAGAGATGGGGGATAAATAAGACCGTCGTCGTCCGTTTGATGATCGTAAAGTTTCCTCGTCCACGCGCCACAACCATTTACACACATACATAACTCTCGCCACGCAAAGCATCAGCAAACCATGGAACCCCTCCGGATCGCCGTAGCAGGCCTCGGCCGCATGGTCAGCACTCCATGAGAACCCGTGCCGCCGCGAACATGTCAAAGTACCCTCAACTGACAAACACCCCGAGCCAGGGCCGCCGCCACGTGCACAACCTCATCTCCCGCGTCCCCCGCGCCGCCGTCGTCGCCGTCTGCAGCACCGAGCCGCACGAGCTCGAGTGGGCCCGCGCCTCCGACGACTACGCCGAGTTCCGCGTCGCCGTCTACGACTCGTACGACGCCATGCTCGCCCACCCGGGCCTGCAGGCCGTCTGGATCTCCACCAGCACCGACGTCCACGCGGCCCAGACCCTGCGCGCCATCGAACGCGGGCTGCACGTCCTGTGCGAGAAGCCGCTGAGCACCAAGATGGACGAGGTAGGCGGTTGTGGATGCGTTCCGACCCCGAGAGAGATAGAGAGAGAGATAGAGAGAGAGGTAGAGAGAGAGAGAACTGACACCTATACCGGCAGATCGCCCAGGTCGTGGCCGCCGCCAAGGCGAAGCCGCACCTCAAGGTCATGGCCGGCTTCTCGCGCCGCTTCGACGCCTCGTACCGCGACGCGGCGGCCAAGATCCTCGACGCCGGGGCCATCGGCGACCCCTTCATCGTGCGCTCCAACACGTGCGACCTCCTCGACGACACGGGCTTCTTCGTGCGCTACGCGCGGCGCAACGGCGGCATCTTCGTCGACTGCGCCGTCCACGACATCGACCTCGCGCTGTGGTACCTCTCGGACCCGGCGCCCAAGGCCTGCTGGGCCGCGGGGACGCTGCGGCACCACCCGGAGCTCGCGGCCGCGCGCGACGTCGACAACGGCGTCGGCGTCGTCGAGTTCTGGGGCGGCAAGATTGCGTACTTCTACTGCTCGCGCACCCAGGCCCACGGCCACGACGTGTGCACCGAGGTCACGGGCACCGCGGGCAAGGTCTCGGTCAACGTCGTGCCGCGCGCCAACAACGTCGTGCTGGCGGACGGGCTCGGCATCCGGCACGAGGTGCAGCCCGAGTACTGGCAGCGGTTCGAGGACGCCTTCGCGCTCGAGGCGAACGAGTTCACCGAGGCCGTGCTGAGGGATAAGCCGGTGCCGCTGCCGATCGAGGCGGGCGTCAAGGTGATGGAGATTGGGAGGGCGCTGCAGGACGCGCTGCTGACGGGGGAGGTGCAGCGGTTTGATGAGAGGGGGGAGCGGTTGTAGATTGTTGTAGTTGTGTAGGGAATGCTGACTTTGGTTGAAGGCGCATGCTTGATCTTTTTGCAAGTTGTGTGAGTTCACTTGGAGGCTGAAGGGTCGTCTCGTGTTACCAGAAAATAACAAACTTGAGAAATGCTCAATGCAGCAGCCTGTTTCCGCCGTGGATAAGACGATCGGGAGAAAGACATCACCGTCCTGCACACTCAGAAAGACGCGGGATGCGCGGATCCGTGATTCGGAGCAGTACGTACCGCGCGGGCCCAGCGAGCCTTCCCAATTCGGATCCTGTGCCCCTTCCGCATCTGCAGTCCCCCGGGCCCGGATCCGGCCCCGTTCCGTCCCGTCCCGTGTCCTCATTCCGCCGACCAAACAGACCCGGAAGCCCCCGGAACTCTGACGCCGAGAGTGCACACCACCGCCCCGCCAATCGGGACCGGTTTCCCGTATCCACGGCATTGACGACCGCACGACTCCACCAAAACTCCAAGACCCTTTTACCGACCGGGGTTTTCAGCAAGCGAAGGGGTAAAAAGCAGGTTTGCACGTCATGCGCAACGGCCGCGCAACGAGGCAGAAAAAAAGCAAGTTTCTCCCTTCTCGTGTTGTCCCATCAACCCACCGATGGATAAAGCTCCCAACTGACGAACTGCCTGCCACTCTTCCACCCCAATCACCGGCCTCCGCCTCAAGCCCAGCTGAACGCTAAGCCCGGCAGAAAGTCTCAGATGACATCCCTCTCCCTCTCCCCCAGGCAAACAAATCCTTTCATTGGGTCCGGCAATCCACCCGACATGAACCCGCTCCAGTTTTCGGAGGCCGTACCGACGGGCGCGGTGGGATGAGCCAGCCCCTCGACAAAAGTCGTCTCGCATGTGGTAACAGTAACCCAACGATGGTTGCCGGGCAGCCAGCCCGTGGCTGTGCCAATTCAGCTCGCGTTAGACGGACGCGCCGCCACCTGCCAACAGCACTCAGCACCCAGCAGCACGCGGCGTCCCCACACAGGAGATCGACAGCGACACTTGAGAAGTGCATTCTCCCAATCAACACGCCCGATATTAATAGGATCGTCCCCCGTCCACACGACGACAGCTTAAGCCTAACGCCAGGGGGCTCGGGCTAGCTCGCCGCGGGCAAGCCGTTTTCACACGTCAGACTGGAGCCCCGTCAGGATCCAACAGGAGCTTTAGCATGTTGCTGCTCGTGTTGGCTAAAATAATGGGGGAGCCAAGGAGGAAACCAAGGTGACAATGCGAACGGACTCTCTGGCCTAGGCCTAGGCAGTCTGGGCTGGGCTGACCAGGGCGAAACTTGGAAGCCAGACAGACAGAAGAGAAAAAGAAAAGAACCACAGTCTTTCTTAAAATCAAGCCCATCCCCTTGACGTCCTCCTTCATCAACGTACTCTCATCACTCACAGTCGCCATCCAGCTTCCCTTCACCAGAAACACCACAACCACAAACCATCACCACCCCAAAACCGCCAAAATGTCCTCCACAGCAGCCTCAGCAGCCCCCTCCGCCCCCCTCCCCTCCTCAACCTCCGTCTGCTCCTCCAACCTCTTCAACACCCCCGTCCAGGACCGCGCCTGCGCCATGCCCTACGGCGGCAACCACACCGACGTCATGAAGGCCTGCTGCCGCGACGCCGACGTCGTCGCCTACTACGACAACTGCGGCCTCTACTGCCTCGCCCTCGGCCAGTCCGTCAACGACCTCAAGGACTGCCTCTTCGACAACGGCGCCGGCTGGACCGACGTCTTCTGCCGCGACAACGACAACCCCAACGCCACCGCCACCGCCACCGGGAACTCCCCCCCGGACGCCTCCGCCCAGGCCAGCGTCGTCGCCTCCGGCGGCGGCGGCGGCAGCCGGGACGGCGACGAGGGCTCCGCCACCGGTACCAGGAGTGGCGGCTCCTCCAGCTCGACGTCGTCGCCGAATGCCGCCGCCGGCCTGTACGCCCCGGGGAGCGTGAGCACGCTTGGTCTGACCCTCGGCGCGCTGCTGCTTTCTGCTGCTACCTTTGGTGCTCTTCAGATTTAGGGGCGTCGTGGTAATGCACGAACGACTGGTTTAATGAAACAATCACGACCTTCCGACACATCCTTCGAAGCTATAATCATCGGTCGAAGACGGAAAACAAAAGAGAATTGGGACACGGGCAATGGGAAAAGCATGCGATATCCATTCTGCATTCATCGCTGAATAGTGTATGAGTTGTATTTTCAGTTAGCCATAATGAATCAAAAACATTGAACAGCACACCCCTCCGTCCCTTCATGCTGCGATGCGTCTTACACCAACTTCCATACCCCACGATAAGCCTTCTAAGCTGACGAGTGACCTCAGCCACCCCAACAGCAGGCACAGTGGCTCTCATTCAAGTCCACTCACGGCCTCAAAGTCAGACGTCTGTCACGCCTGGCGACTGCATCAGCACAAGGTCTGGGTCTAGGTCAGCGGTCATTCGAATTGCGCTGCCGATATTGATCACTGCTCAGCCTCACACCAGCTTCACCAAGTCAAAACACAACCCAGGACCATGTGAAGCGACCAATTACATTATCTAAACTCAGGCAATATGGTATGCTGTGGCCTGGATTCCTCAAACCTGTACTGCTCCTTGCTAACAAACCCGTCAATGATCATAAGTCATACATCCAATAACGTCGTGTTAACATGAATCAATCGGATTTCAAGCCGTCGTAACGACACAGTCCTCGCCGTACCCATCGACCTCATCGCCGCAGTCGACACCGTCGTACTCTGGAACCACACGCCGTCCTATGATCCGGCTCCGCTTCATGCTCCGGCTTGTCATGTCTCTCCTTCCAGACCCGTATGCAGTGAGCCCACCGGAGGGAATGACAGGGCCAGGTCCCATCATGGGTCCGATATCAGGGAGGCCGCCATTCGAGTTGCCATTCCCAGAGCCTGGGGGCGCACTGTTGCCAGAAGCCCCAGAGTCCCTTGCTCCCAGGCCGCTGCCATATCCACCATCAGGGCTTGTCTTGGGCAAGGAGTCGATGATGCTCTGGAGAAGGGCCAGTACGTCTGCCTGGGATTGTCCTGGAGGATTGGATGGCGGTGGAGTGACTCCGGCTAGGGGGTTTGCTGCGGGAGCTGGTGCTGGTTGACCTTGGGGTGGAGGTTGAGGCGAAGGGGGAGATGCCGCCGGAGGTCCTGCAGGACCATTATTTTGGGGTGGGGTTGACGGGTTCCCAGTCCCTGGGTTACCGCCATTACCAGCTCCGTTGTTGGCGTCGTCATCAATCGGGACACTCAAAGCTTGACCATCGGCACTGTAAACAGTGACGGCCCAATCGCCTCCGCAGATGTCGGTAGGGCGACCGTCGCAAACCACGCCGCATCGGTCTTTGGAGAGGCGTTCGGCCGCTTGAAATTTGTTGCCGCACCAACATTCCATGCCGTATTCTGTGCCGGCCAGCTTGAAGCCCTTGGAAGCGCAGTGAGCGATACACTTCTCATTGGACATGCTCCCAGCGAAAGTGTTGGATGGATCGCAATCGAGTGTTCGTTGAGGTGAATCCTTGAAGCAACCGAGGAGCTTCCAGCCAGAGACTTCAGAAGCAGCCTTGGGCCCGGAATTGCTGGGAGAGCCATTGCCCGATCCAGCACCTGGGTTTCCTGCACCTGGGTTTCCGGCACCGGCACCTCCATTGCTGGGAGACGTTGGTGATGATGGGCCTGCGTTGCCTGGCGCTCCATTGCCGCTTGAAGTTCCTGGCCCAGCACCGGCATTCCCAGCACCATTTCCAGGGCCAGCACCAGGGGGGCCACCATTTCCGGCACCATTGCCAGACGTGTTCGCGGCACCGGCGTTTGGATCAGCAGATGGGTTCGCGGGAGATGTTCCATATCCGTCGGGAGAACTGGCTGGACCTCCACTGCCCGAGCCGTTGCCCGAGTTGTTGCCCGAACCGTTGCCCGAACCGTTGCCCGAACCGTTGCCCGAACCATTGCCCGAACCATTGCCCGAACCATTGCCCGAACCATTGCCCGAACCGGAACCGTTGTTTGGGTTAGCGGGGGAACCGTTTCCTGGAGCATTGCCAGGGCCAGCGCCATCAGTAGGCTGACCGCCGTTCGACTTTGTGCAACTTGTTGATGCAGGGCCGCCATTGCCTGGGGCTCCGTCGCCAGAGCCATTATTTGGGTTCTTTGCTGGCTGACTTCCCGAGTCTGAGCCATTTCCAGAACTTCCAGTCGGCTGACCACTGTTCGCTGCCGTGGAAGCACCGTTGGGAGATCCGCCATTGGAAGGGTTACCATCA
Organism: Colletotrichum tropicicola; assembly: GCA_025962755.1. Taxonomy (NCBI): domain Eukaryota; kingdom Fungi; phylum Ascomycota; class Sordariomycetes; order Glomerellales; family Glomerellaceae; genus Colletotrichum; species Colletotrichum tropicicola. The sequence continues at coordinate 292,308 of JAOWMA010000014.1, read as the reverse complement.
CCGCTGTTGCCACCGGCGCCGTTGTCAGGCCGGTCATTGGGATTGCTTGCCGGAGAACCACCCGAACCGTTCTGATTTCCAGAGGGAGCTGTTGGCTGGCCGTTGTTGGCGGTTGTGCAAGGAGTCGAAGAAGCACCATTGCCGCTGTTCCCGTTTCCATTGTTGTTGCCATTGCCACTGCCACTGCTGTTGCCATCGTCAGACCCGTCCCCGTTTCCATTGCCATTGCCATTCCCAGCACCACCACCAGCACCGTTGCCGTTGCCGTTGTCGTTGCCTACGTTTCCAGCTGCGGTGGGTTGAGGAAGAACAAAAGCTGTCACAGTTTTGATGACGACAACGGGAGAGTCGTCTGACCCTGCAGCTCCCGAATCCGTCGAAGGTGCGCAGTACCAACCACCTTTGCAATGGTAGCAAGGCCAACCCATACCGCAGGGTGCAGGTAGCATTGGCGTTTCCTGGGGAGGACAAAACCAGCCATTGAGACATTCCGAGCATGAGTAGCCCCGACCAGGGCATGGGCCTGAACCAGAGGGTGGCTTCGACGGGGATGCGGGGCATGCGGGACATTGAACAACTGCAGGGCAATCGGTGATTGGGATGACTGGTGTTGATGGCGGAATGCTTCTTCCAGGTGCAGGGTCTTGCCCATCGTCTACCCCAAGCGAGCCGCCGGGCCCTGATGTCGGAGAAGCTCCTTGGCTGCCTCCGCCGTTGGAGGTTGCGCCAGGTGGCATTGAGGGTGGAGAGACAGCATCAATGGTGATGGTGGTTTGTGGACTGACGGCTGGAGCTGAAGGCGATGCAGGAACGGTAGCAGCACCGTTGAGCTGGGTAGGAGCCTGGGTGGGAGTCTGGCCTGGAGCTTGGCCTGGAGCTTGGCCTGGAGCTTGACCAGGAGCTTGACTGGGAGCTTGACTGGGAGCTTGACTGGGAGCTTGACTGGGAGCGACCGGTTGAGAATTGGCTGAGAAGGCATGTTAGCTCGGTGAAGCACACTGTATAATGTTGACATACCTGTGGCAGATGGTGGCGAGGCATTCGGGTTTTGGCCAGACGGTTGAGCAGAAGCTTGAGGCTTGCCGGCTGGGGTCGTGCTTTGAGATTGACCGTTGTCGCTCTGATTTCCACTTCCAGCTTGCGAAGTTGGCTCCGTGGGTGGAGAACCGTTGTTTTTGCCACCAGCTGGAAGGGCAGCAGATGAAGGCTGCACCGAAGGTGGTGAAGCTACTGGAGTTCCTTGGCTGGCAACTGCAGAAGTCCCAGAGGGCGAGGCAGATCCAAGCGAACCACCAGGTGATGCTGCTAATGTGCTGAGTGCCGCATTGGAAGAAGCTGAAGTTGCCGGTGCAGCAGTCTGAGGTGCGGCCGGGGTACCAGAAGAGCAAGGGACAGCGAGGAATGTTGGAATTCCATTAGCGATGTTGACGACAGTGCATAGCTCGCTTTCGGTATCAAGAGTAGAGACCGGCGTGGCAGCACCCCCAACGACAGGAATGGCGCCGGTAACTTGACTGAGCGCACCAGTGAGGGAATTGAGGAGACTCGGTACGTCGGTGGGAAGCTGGGGTGCATTGAGTGCATCAAGGTCAACCGGGAGTATCGACGAGAGGGGCAGTATGACAGAGGCTCCTTGCAGAATGCTGTCCAAGCTCGGGATAATGGGGTTGTTGAGAGGGTTGGGGTTGCCCACCGGAACCAGAGAAGACAGGGCATTCGCAGGATCCCCGAGACCAGCGACAGCTGAAGGCAGGCCCTCGATAGCAGAGGCAGGGTTGTTGACGATTGAAGTGACGGCACCAGCAAGGGCTGAGGGAACATTGCCCACAGCAGGTACACCGTTACCAAGAGCTGCGGTAACATCCGGGATGGCAATTGGCAAGCCACCACCGGCCTGAGTTGCCGTAGGATTGGGGACTCCTGGTACCACTGGCGGGACAATGGCACCGACGCCGCCTCCAGCACCGAGAATGGTAGTGATAAAACCCTGAACTGGTTCCAGAAGCCCACCGTTGGCCGGCGGCTGAGATCCTTGGCCATCGGGATTGATAATCGGGATCGTAGGCACACTTCCAACCGGAAGCATCGACTGGGCAGTGACAGGGACAACGTTGCCCAGATTGACTGCAGAAGCTGGTTGTCCACCGACACCTCCCAGGACTGCCGTCACAGGAGCAACGACGGGAGTGACGATCTGCCCAACAACACCACCAATGCCAGCAAGAGGGCCTTGCTGTTGGTTGCTGGGAGGAGCGGCAGCGGGCAGAGGAGTGTTGATGACGGGCTGAACTGGGTTGGGAACGGTCGTTGCTTGGCCACCGCCAAAGATGCCCACGGGAAGACCGGGCAAGCCGAATAGCTGCCTGCGTTCGACAGTGGCATCTCTTTTGGTAATCAGATTCGAGTGATTCTCAGCCTGGATGGGCTGGACTGCCTGGGAGACGGCAAAGACTGTTAGGAGAGCGAGGATGATGAGGCCCACGACGACAGTCGTCTGGCTCTGGCGATGTGTTGGTCCCGAAGGACCGGGGAGCCGCATTGTGGGCGATTGGGGCTAGAGAAGCGTGAATGGAATGAGAGGAATGACGAGATGTGTTTTGAAGAGCACTGCCAGTGGAAATGAAGGTTCCAAAACCGGGATTCCAAGAAAAGAGCCAAAATTGAAGCGAAAGTGGGATGCGAGGAGGTTGTGATGTGATGTGTGCGAGAGAAGAGGAGACGGCTGGGGACGAGGATGTTGGAATATATGGCTCGCCATGCTGAGGTGTCTGTGGCTTCCGCATGTTGAGGAAAGTGCCAGGAAGGGACATGAGGTTTGGCAGCTGCCGTGAAAAAGGAAGGGGCGGCTGGCCTCCTTCCTAATCGCTGAGATGAAGCCAGGTGATGTCCGCCGTGCAGGAGCAGGGGCTTCCTGCTGTCCCAAATGCCGGGAAGTGACTGCTCTGTAGTATTCAGAAGCATTAGATGCGCCGGGCAGTCTCCTCCGGGCACAATGTTAATGGGAAGGACGCAACCTACCAATGCTGAATTTGTCTGGTTTGTACTTCACCCGGGAAGGACCTCGCCACAGCAAATGCGCACCTGGCTGACATGGACAACTCCAGAACTGTCCGATCTATCTGTGGCCATATTCGGGAACATCCAGCTGCCACGATGATCAGTGGTTGCTGCCACAGGATGTGCATCCACAGAAGACTGTGAGCTGGCGGCGATGAAGGGCAACCCTGCCACAGGATGTGCATCAAGATGTCTTATCGTGTAGTGTTTCCGGTTTGGGTAGTCCCTCAGCTTGCTTCACCTGCTTGAAGCCTTCGGGAGCCCAGTCAACATCCTGCCGGCTGCATCGGTTTGAACTGTCTTTGTGAATTCTTGCTGTCTATCCCGTTGTCGTTAATACCGATGCTTCGCCAATGCCATGATGGGATACCTCAACTGTCGGCTCATAATACCCAGCACAGCTGCTCCCGTCTCGTGTGGTCTGTTCGGCTCTCCCCGGATCTGTCGCCAGACGCGCTCTACCTTGATGGGCACTTTCCCGGTCTATTTCTTGCTGTCCTCCTCCTTGCCCCATCTTTGGGTCTCGTCGCCGCCCGTCCAGTCCTTCTCGACGTAACCGAGCTCGCTCTTGACCTTTTGCACGGTCTGCTTGTCGCCCGTGTTCTTGCCAATATTGTCACTGCAGTGTTTGTCAGCATCAAAAATGCAGCCGTTTGGGAAGGCAGGTTGACTGACCTAATCTTGATGGCTGGCCTTCCGTTGGCAGAGCTCAGCTTGATGACAATATTCAGCGGCACCGACTTGGTGCCCGTCTTGAGGTGCGTAAAGTCGTTGGTGAGGAACGTGCCGACGCCAAACGTCGGCGTGAAGCCCGCAGCTTCCGAAATGTTCTTGTACTCGAGACACCTCTCAATGTTCAGCGAGTCCGAGAACACCATCGTCTTCTTGTCCTTGATGCCCTGGCTGTCATAGTAGTCGCGCAGCATCTTGACATAGTCGGCCGGGTCGCCCGAGTCCTGCCTGACGCCCTGGAACAGCTCCGCGTACGTCATTAGCGTGCCGTCGGCCTTTTTGAACTCGCTGTCGTCCCCGTCGATGGCGTGCACGGGTTGGCTGAAGGAGCGGAGGAACTCCTGCGTGCCGAACGTGTCCGTCAGCGCGATGCCGAGCTTGCCGCCGAAGCAGCCGACCCAGTACCGCAGCGCCAGCTCTGTCGCGGCCTTGTAGTCGTCGTGAATGGCGGCGATGCCCATGAACCACTCGTGCGCAACGGTGCCTACGGGGGGGATGCCGAAGCGCATGGCCAGGTGCACGTTGCTCGTGCCCGTCAGCTTGCCGGGCAGACCCTTCTTCTCGGCCTCCTTGCTCGCCTTGACGAGCCCGCGAAAGACGAGGGCCTGGGTGTGATAATCGCGGCGGCGGCGAGTTCCGAACTCGGAAAAGGTGCACCCGGCCTCGAGCAGACGCATGCCCTTGTCAAAGGCGAGCTCCTCCTGGCCCTCGTAGCTCCAATCCGTGTCCATGAAGCGGAAGTAGGCCTCGGACGTCAGGGCCAGCAGCGGGATCTCGTAGAGGATGGTCTCGAGCCATGATCCCTTGATCTCGACGTGCAGGTCGCCAATGTCGGTGTCGGCGCCCGTGTCCTCGGCGATGGGGTGGAAGGTTGCGACGGCCTGCTCGCGCGGGTGCAGGCGGAACTCCTTGAGGAACTGGACGTACTCGTCGGTCAGGTAGGTGCAGTGGGTCTTGAGGAAGCGGTACTCTTCGTCGGAGAGGGAGATGTTGCCGAGCTCTGCGTGGTGTCGGGCGTGGTGAGTCAAACGGACGGGCTTCGGCGCCGCAATGGCGGGGTTGGAGGTGGAGGGGCTTGGAGGGGCTCACTTCGGATCTGTTCCTGCAGCCAGTTGAAGGCGGCGCGCGACAGCTTCTTCTCGGGGGTGCGGTTCGTGAAGGCGTAGGTGACGGGGACGTCCTTGAAGAACTTGAAGACGGCGCATTGCATCGTCAGCTTGTAGAGGTCGGTATCCAGGAAGGATATGACGCCCTCGGGGAAGGGCGACGAGCTGTTGAAGTCCATGGTCGCGGGTGGTTGGGTGCTGCGTCTGTGGAAAAGAATTGTGCGCGACAAATGGGAAGTTGGCCGCGGTGCGAGGCGACGCGGTCGATGTTGGAGTCACAAGCAGTGGTGAGGTTGCAGAAAAGAATCTGCAGGGCGGCGTCGGAATCCGGTGTCACGGCGGCGCGCGATCGTGACAAAGCTCGGCGGGGGAAGGAGAAGCCGGAGGGAGGGGGAGGGGGAGGGGTAGGAGCCGCAGCAGCAGCAGCAGCAGCAGCAGCAGCAGGATGACGAATCGGCGGGACTCGGCAAGCACAGCTGGGAAGGTGGAAGGAGCTAGCCGGGGAAAGGCAGTTTTGCCTAACTGAGCTGATTTGATTGATAAGACGGCGGGCGGCGGCAGGGGTCGCGAGGTTTCAATGCGCCTGTTAGTTGTCGCAGTTGGGATTCAGACGGGCGGAATGGGGGGCCAACGGGCCATGGACCGCAGATGGACCTTGGTGGTGGTGGTGCTGATGTAATGGAGTTGCAACGGCGAAATCTCTTCAGTCATTGCCGGGTCAGGGCGAACAAAACAGGATGAACGATGCGCGGTTGATTATAAGGTAAGGTACCTACACAAGGCAAGTACTTCATGTGCCAGAATTCCGCATCACGGAGATGGCCGCACCTGCACGGAATGACGCCGGCGCCTTCCACAGGACGCCACTCCAGCGGATGCAATCAGCAGCCGCTGATTCAGCCACAGCCAATGACGGTTGGCTTCTGCCGCGATACGCGCCGTTGATGCTGTGAACCTCAGACCAAGACTGACAAAATCTGGTGGTATTTTCAGTACTAAAAAACGAACAAATATGTTAATCCAGTTTACTTTTAAAATTCAAGACTCATCGTGGCCAAATCCAGAGTCGCACCTTCCCTTGGCACTCTCGTCCTCTCAGGTGCTCCTGCCGGCGGGGTGGAGGGGCACCCGCCGCACAGACCACACCTTAATTTTTTTCATCCCCCGAACGCCGACAAAATTTTGGCAGCCGTGGATTTTTTTCCCAGCACCGGCAGAATCGCAGAGGCAAGCAAGCTGCCACCACCACCGCGACACATCGTCAGCCTCGCGATCCCCGACCACCGTCTCCCCCCAAACAGCTTCTCGTCTCTTGCGCTAACCGATCCGACCGCTCTCAAAGCCAATTGAACCCTACAACAACAACACCACCACCAGACCGCCGGCCCGGAGGCCACCCCCCGAACCTCACAATGGACCTCCACCGCTGCCGCTTCGTCCCCTACCCGCCGTCGGCCATCAACGCCCTCGCCTTCTCCCACCCCTCGGCCCGCTCCAAGCACCACGCCGCCCTCTCCCGCCTGGCCGTCGGCCGCGCCAACGGCGACATCGAGATCTGGAACCCGCTCGCCGGCGCCTGGCACCAGGAGACCGTCCTCCGCTCCGGCGCCGACCGCTCCGTCGACGGCCTCGTCTGGGTCTCGGAGCCCGACGACGACGCCGCCACCTCCCCCGTCGTCATCCCCGGCCGCTCCCGCCTCTTCAGCATCGGCTACACCTCCGCCGTCACCGAATGGGACCTCGAGACCGCCCGCCCCCTGCGCCACGCCAGCGGCCAGCACGGCGACATCTGGTGCCTCGCCGCCCAGCCGCCCGCCTCCCCCTCCGAGCCCGTCACCCGCCTCGTCGCCGGCACCATCGACGGCGTCCTCGCCCTCTACTCCGTCGAGGACGGCGACCTGCGCTTCCAGCGCCTCCTCGTCAAGTCCCCGACCAAGAAGGCCCAGATGGTCAGCATCGCCTTCCAGTCCCGCCACGTCGTCGTCGTCGGCTGCTCCGACTCCACCCTCCGCGCCTACGACATGCGCAACGGCTCCATGCTGCGCAAGATGGCCCTCGGCGCCGACCTCGCCGGCGGCGCCAAGGACATCATCGTCTGGAGCGTCAAGGTCCTGCCCTCCGGCGACATCGTCTCCGCCGACTCCACCGGCCAGGTCTGCATCTGGGACGGAAAGACCTACACCCAGATGCAGCGCATCCAGAGCCACAGGCAGGACGTCCTCAGCCTCGCCACCAGCGCCGACGGCACCGCCATCATGAGCGGCGGCATGGACCGCCGCACCGTTCTCTACAAGAAGACGTCCGGGTCCGGCGCCCGATGGGGCAAGGTCTGGAGCAGGAAATACCACGAGCACGACGTCAAGGCCATGGCCTCGTTCGAGAGCGGCAAGATGAGCGTCGTCGTCTCTGGAGGTGAGCACATTCTTTCTTGTTGATGCTACAGAAAACTAAACAAAAAAAACCCAGGCCCCGACGCGTCTCCCGTCGTCCTCCCCCTCAAGGAGCTCGGCCGCGAAAACCACAGAACCCTCCCCAGCCTGCCGCAGACGCCGCCCCTCGCCAGCGCCGCGACCGCCAGGCTGCTCGTCAGCTGGTGGGACAGGGAAGTCCACATCTGGAAGCTGCAGCAGTCCTTCGACGGCCTCTACGCCAACAGCGGCGCCGACGTCGACAAGGACCTCGACAAGAACCGCAAGCTCCTCAAGACCATCCTCGTCAAGGGCGAGTCGAGCATCACCTCGGCCGCCATCACCCAGGACGGCTCCCTGCTCGTCGTGGCCACCGCCACCGACCTCAAGGCCTTCCACCTCCAGCACAACAACCCCACCAAGCCCTCGGACGTGAAGCTCGCCGCCGTCCCCGTCCCCAAGCCCTTCTCCTCCGCCGGCGCCAGCAAGGTCATCCTCTCCCCCAGCGGCGCCTGGCTCGCCGCCGTCCAGGACGGCTCCAAGGTCCTCGTCGCCAGCGTCACCCGCGACGCCGACGCCTCCGCCGTCACCATCCAAAAGCCCCGCGTCGTCAACCGCCTCCGCCGCAACATCCCCAAGCACCAGTCCCTCGGCGGCCTCGGCAACTACGAGAGGAGCGTCACCCACCTCGCCTTCTCCCCGGACAGCCGCATGCTCGCCTCGACGGATCTGGCCGGCTACATCGACACATGGGTCCTCAGCAGCACGCCCGCCGCCGCCAACGACGCGTCAGCCTCGGACAGCGACTCCTCCTCCGACGAGCAGGACAATAACGACGCCGCCGCTGCCGCGGACGAGCGCTGGATTCGTAACCCCAACGCCTCCCTCCTTCCCAAGCTCCCCGCGCCCCCCGTCGTCCTCTCCTTCTCCGACGACACCACCACCACCACCGACGACGCCTCCACAGACTACACCCTCGTCGCCGTCACCACGTCATGGCACATCCTCTCCTTCCACCCCTCCGCCGGCTCCCTCACCGCCTGGTCCCGCCGCAACCCCCTCTCCCGCCTGCCGGCCACCATCCGCGACACCCGCGACCTCGCCAAGGGCCTCCTCTGGCAGGGTCCCCGCGTCTGGATCTACGGCGTCTCCTTCCTCTTCATGCTCGACCTCTCCCGCGACCTCTCCGCGCCCACCGCAACGCCCACCGACCCGGACACCGCCCTCGTACCAGCAGCCTCCCAGTCCCACGGCACCAAGCGCAAGCGCAAGGGCCCCGAGTCCGGCGCCGGCGCCCGCATGGCCGTCGGCGCCATCGTCCCCCAGCAGGTCGACCGCTTCGTCGGCTCCAAGGACGGCAAGCAATGGCACGACGACATCGAGAAGAACGCGCCCCGCGCCGCGGCGGACGCCGACGCCATGGACATTGACGGCTCCGACTCGGACGCCGACGCCAGCGACGACGACGACGACGACGACGAAGCCGCCAACGAGCTCGCCGCCCTCCGCAACCGCAACCAGGAGACCCAGACCGAGGAGGGCGCCGACGGCAAGACCCGCTGGTGGTACACGTACAAGTACCGTCCCATCCTGGGCATAGCGCCCCTCGCCTCCTCCCCCGACGCTGCTGCCGCCGCCGCCGCCGACTCTCAAACCGCCCCGTCCCTCGAGGCCGTCCTCGTCGAGAGGCCGATCTGGGAGGTGGACCTGCCCGAGCGGTACTTTGGCGCCAACGAGTGGGAGAGGTAAAAGGGACACTGCATCCCCCTCCTCCCCTCCCTTGAGCGGGTCGCCCATTTCCCGGGACGCCAGAGAGAGAGAGGTTGGTACGAAGGACTCGTATACAGGGGCGGAGAACAGCCAAGCATCCGACGAGCAAGTCCAAGGCAGCCTGCGCGCTGTACAACGGGCACGGAAGATCGCAGTCCCTCTCAGGGGTTGGTTTACATTACCCCCTCCCACGGGGAACAGAAACACCATACACTTACTCACGTCTCTTGTCCATTAGAAAGGAGGGGGAGACGGGTCATCAAAAATTGTTTTAGTCATCATGATCAAGCTTCAAAGTAGCAGAATAGAAGAAAAAAAAAACCAAGACTTTGGAAGCAAGAGAAGAGGAGGAGGAAGGGGGTCCAGATTCGCAAGTAAGGGAAGGAGGGCCCAGCCAGCCCAACCGCAGCAGAGGCCGCGCACGCCACGCCTTGATTTCTCATATCCTCTTCCTCTTGGCGGTGGGAATTTTTCTTGGCCCGTCAGTCGGCCCATTTTCAATGTGAATTTTTCCCTTTTCTTTTTTCTTTTGGTAATTCCCCCCCTGTTCAGGTAGGAACGAGGAAAGACCTTTTTGTGTGTCTGCCTTCTTTCTTGCTCGTGTAGTAGAAAAGATGAAGGAAAAGGGGGCGGCAGATGGAAAAGTCAGTCAGTCGGTATAGAAGAGGAATTAGAAAAAAGTTGGTTCTTGTCTTGGGAATCCAGATCATTGCTGTTGTCGTATCGATACCCATCATCACTTGAGAGGAAGCATACCAACGACAAGACCAGGCAGGCTACGGGACAACTCCCGCTCTTTCTCCCCCCCTCCCCCCTCCATCGAGGGTGAACGAGACCCGGGACGAGGCAAAGCTTGTGTTGCGTATACCACCGACCACGCCCTACGTATACCGCACACCCAACACCTCGTTTCTCATCCCACGCCCGAGTCAAACAACCCATGTGCCCGATGACAAGTCCCCGTCAGACATTAGCCGGACCTCGTCGCCCAGCTTTGTCGTTAGACCTCGCTCTCGGGTGAGCGCTGCGTGGGCATTCGCGTCCATGGAAGCCATGATCCATCCGTCACGCCCCCCGAGCCGCGAGAGGAGCTTGTTTGCTTACCCAACGAGCTTACGACTTTAAGCTTCAACCTCGCTTCTGACAACCCCGACGGACGCCCACGCCCCCCTGACCATCCCGATACAATGACAGCTAGCCCCGTGGCGTAAGCCGATTCCCAACGACAGTTCCGTTCCGCAGGTCAGACATCTCGATGAGGACCGACAGAAGCCCCCCGTCCGGTGGTAAGAAGCAACCCCACGATCCCGTTGGCTGTCACCTGTGCGTCATTTCCTGTCGTCTCAAGACTTCAGTCTCGAAGTAGTAGGACTGCGTACACACGATGACGGACAAGAGTCAGTCGCCCATGGGCCCGTGACGTCCCCGCGGTGAAGCCTCACTTTGACGATCGGTGACCACCCGAAGCCTGTACCGCGTATAACAAACGGCATCAAATATCCGCTTGGCGTCGCGGTGGGGGCGAATCCGTCCATGTTCTTTTCTGCTGCACCCGAGCCGCCGGATACCGCCGTCCTCCCACCGGAAGGGGTAGATCTCAAGTCACCCTACTTGACGGGTGATATCCGAAGACGAGACGAAGTCAGACCAGGGGCGGTCTCGGGGCAGGTAGGACGACGAAGTTTTGTTCCCCGTGTTCACAGAGACCACTTTTCCCAAGAACCGGTACCTTGATATCACATCCTGCCAACGAGAGACGACAGAAAAGGCTGACCACTGGCCGCGAGCGGGCATCAAGTACACTAGCACACTAGTACACACTAGTAGTGATCCGAATGTCTCTCTCTCTGATGTCTGATTTGCAAGGATGGGGAGGAAGGGAATGGGTCCAGGGTACGCGCGTCCCGCTCGAGTTTCTCTGGACCCCCCTCCCTCCTTTGCGCACCAACAACGACGACGGGCCGGGTCAGACCACGCAAGCCAGCCCCGATGGCTTGGAGCAAGGCCGAGGGAAGAGAAAGAGATCGACGGCTGCAAAGCTTCGCCGTTTCCTCTCGGTAAGATGAGCAACATCACTAGACGATGCGCAACAGTCCCGTGACTGGGGGACAGACACCCGAAAATTTGCAACACGTAGCGCGGCTACCGTACCATTCACCTCAAAAGGTCCCGGGAACTTGGGGGCGGGTACCGTTAGTGGGCAGCGGTGAGGAGTATCGTGAGAAACAAAGACCAGAAGGACAAGTTGGGATGAGCGTTCGTCATCTCGACATTGGCATCGTGACCTCCCGGTTTCACAGACCGGAGGAAGGGGCGAAATGGGGGCCAAGAAGACTTGGATCATCACGTACGGCGAGTAGTACGCAGCCTGAGGTGGAGTCCAATATGACGGACATCCTGAGGTTCTGGATAGACGACACGTCTTTATGGACATGAGTCGAGGTCTTGGCACTCGCGACAAGACCAGCCTGAACAGGGCCAAAGTCGACCTCCTGTGATTTAGCAGTTCGCGTAGCTCAGGGTCCGGCTGTGAAATCCAGGGAAGCGAAGGAGACCACTCTGTACCCTGGGCCAGTCGGGCTATGCCGACTCAGACCAGGTACCTCTCCATGCAATGCCTGCATCTCTTAGGGTTGGGCAGGCGCCATATGGGACTGTCGAGGCGATTGTGAGTCGTTCGTCCCATTGTGGAATGCCTTCAGCAGCCCAACACCTGCCGCTGCCGCTGCCACTACCGCTTCCGCTTCCGCTTCGTGGTTTCGTTTCCATATTGCGCACGATATTAGGTACACAAGAACTACTCAGTCTTGCTGCCGCATACCCTCAAGTCCAACACAATGAGATTTGACCGACTCTGAAGACGGGAGGTGGGAGAGGGCAATGGCCGTGAACGATGCAGGGCCCCTTGGCAACTCTGCCGAAAGCCGACATGGACTGAGTGAGTGGTTTCTGAGCCCCAGGAAGCTTGGGCACTCTGCCCCCTTGCCCAGAGTCTCTTGCTCTCTAATTTGTGAATAAGGCAAGAATGGGGAATTGCAGTCGGTCGCTACGACTTTGTGGCAGCTCGAGACGAGGAGGACTGCAGTCTGATGTGGGGTGGCAACGGGTTTGGAACAACACGCAAGCCACCATTGGAGAGCCGACGTGAGACAAGGTGGATGACGCGTCACTGAGCCGCTGAGACCCACGGCCGGGGCGTGTGCGCATCGCCCTCGCACCCAAAATGGTCGCCTGCGAGAGCCATCGTGGTCGTCGATCAGGGCCTCTGTTCCAGACTCTGGGGAGTACCTGGAAATGGGCCCTAAAAGCCATGTTGAAATTTGGAATCGTCGGGAAGCAGTCAACACGAGAGACCCCTGCGTTTGGCGATGGGATCTGGGATCAAATCGTCCATTTCGAAATTCGAGCTGGTGATGGGTTTGTTGGCGGCCAGCACCGTCCGGTCGGGCCTCTCCATTCGAGCTCTGGCACGCCGCCCGCTGACTCGTCACCGGCTTGCCGGAGGATTATTGCCCTCACCAAAGTGCCGTCTGAGGGAAACCAACTGCTTGGTTCGTCTCATCAAAGTCAATCACTCTGGCTGGCGTACTGCAAGCGATGTGAGCCTGAGGTTGGACAGGACGAGGGCAGGACGGGCATTTGACTTTGCGAGAACGATTGACGAGCCCACCCGTTGACGCAAGTCCACGTAACGGAGCAGAGGATTTGACGTGGGATCAGACTTGGATCGGGCGAGAATGTCATGGGATTGGAGAGCTTGTCACTCATGGTTCAGGGCGGCCGCTAGAAGATTTCGGGAAGAGCTGGCCCGCCGAAGAAGCTCCAGAGGCCGCAGACAAGTGTGTGTTTTTTTTGCGTTGGGTGCTGCGTGGTCGTGTAAAGCAAGCTGCTAACTTTGAGGTTGAATTGAGTCGTCGTCGTCGTCGTCGTCCTCGTCGTCCTCGTCTGCTGGGCGTGGCGCGGCTAGCGGATTCCGGAGAAGACTAGCCACACTTGCGAGAGTCAAGCTGCAGGGCGGGAGGCACGACTGGAGGAGGACCAGGGGCTCCGGGACAGAGTTTTAGGGGTCCTGAGGCCGAGGGAGACGCGAAAGGAGCGAGGTGGTGCGGTGCGGTGCGGTGCGGTGTGGTGAGGACACTCCTGCCAGCGAGGATGACCAATGCTTGACTACCTAGACCGGTCGACAGGTCAGGCCCAGGGCGGGCTGGAGCAAACGGTCCTTATCACGGGGCTGTTAAGGCGCCCAGCCATTCTCGAGCGAGTCTGAAGGAGCCGTTGGTTTGATGATGGGGTGGTCTCACATGGCGATCCCCGTGGGCGGTTGAGATGTCGTGCTGTCTGTCGCCGCTGACACTTGAACGGCCGTGTGGTCTGTGGGGGAGGCGGCGACGACTGCGGCGGCGAGGACGGCAGCGACGGCGATGGACTGGGATAAACGGCAATGATGTGCAGCGGCGAGAGGAGGCGGAGGATTTGAGGGTCGATGATGTGACGGGCGATGTGCGATGCGTACCTTGGAGGGCCGAGAAGAGCAGGAGCAACCAACACTTCCCACCTGCCTCGCGCGCTGTTTCGTGCTTGCCGTTGGCCTGATGGATGGTGCAGGTGCTATGGATTGCTTCCAAAAGCTGCAAGAGCAAGCAGGCAAGGCAAGGCAAGGCAAGAGCAACGCAACGCAGCACCTGCCACCAGCAGCCATGGACACTGGCAGCAGGAGCAGTCGTAATCGGTCACGGCCGGCAGCCGCCTGGCGCCGGAGCTGGGCTGATCCGTAGGCCTCTTCCCTCCCCAAGGTTCTCGCCCAGTTACAGGACGAGGGAACAGAGCGCCGGCCATGTGTCGGTCGGCGTTACCTCAGGTACCCAGCGAGGTACCCGCAGACGGTACATGGCGGGCAGCTGGCAGGGCAAAGGAGAGGGCTGAGGGTGAGGCGCTCGCCAGCTGAGCCACAGATCTGGGACAGCCGCGGCCAATCCCAGAGGCCAAAACGGCGACGGCGGGCTGGAAATAGACGAAATAGACCTCAGCCACGCCTCGTCATCGCCCTCTTTTTGCTCCCGCACAGCGTACACGCGGAGACTCCAGCGAGAGAAGGTGTGTGTGAGGGGACCTTTGATGAGGTACCTGGGCGAGGTACCGGTACATGGGGGCCGCGTCTGAGAGCGTCCGTTTCCCTGCGGAGGTTCCTGTCTGTTGAAGATGCTGCTGTTGAAGGGATTCGGTGATGCTGATGTTGCTGCCATGTTGCAGAGTTGCCATGTTGCGATGATTCATCCTCAACAGCCAGCTGCCCACCCCCCGTGGCAGGTTGAACACGCAATCGCGAGTGAGCGTGCCAAGAGCCACGATATTGGCATCGCCGCCGCGGCCTTCCCTTCAGCCTCGCAATCGAGCCCGGCCGGCGCAGGCGCAGATGGAGCGTACTCGCAATCTCATCTCGACTCGCGTGCGTTGCTGCGTTGCGCGGATCTCCGCCCCCCCGGGCCACGGCGGCGATGGCGATGGCGATGGCGATGGCGATGGCGATGGCGATGGCGATGGCGATGGCGACTGCGACTGCGAGACACAGCACCGTACGTGCCGACGGTCGGCCTCGTCACCGGGAGGATTGCGTTGCCGTTGCCTGGGCTCTGCCAAGCTTGCGTTGCTCTGTGGGCAGAATGCGAGCAGCAAGCGGCCCTGCTCATTACACTGGCCCCTCTGCTGCCTCGTCTCGGCCTGGCGTGTGTCTGGTAAGTGGGAGGCGACGGGATTTATCGATAAGGCCTGCCACAGGAATTCGTCACTCCTCCGCGGCGGACTGGCAGCAGCCAGCCCTGTGGTGCTTCCGAGGGCCGTCGTGGACGCGGTGCGTGGGTGGTGGTGGACCTGGAGAAGACGTCCTCGTCCTCGTCCACGTCCACGTCCGGAAGGAAGGTGACGCCAGGTAGCGGTACTCGGGTACCTGCCCGCACAAGTGCGCCTGCCTCTCTCTACCTTACCTGGGGCCCTGGGGGGGGCACTCGGGTCGTGGTACGTGCCGGGGCGGATTGAGCGGGCTCCACTCGCGAGCGATCTGGCCCCTGCCATTGGCCCGCGTCGCACAGCTTACGCGTAAACCGCCCATAAGGAGCCAGCCAGAGAGCAGCGTGCGTATGCGGCCTTACGCTTCGCACTCCTCCCGCTTCCCACACCACCCCCCTCCCCCCCTTCCTGCCCATTCTTGCCCATGTCCGCGTCCACGTCCCCCTCCCCCCTTCCCTTGCCTCTCATCGTCCGCACCTTGCCTTACTGCGTACGCAGCACCGCTCGCTGCTCTGTCTCTGCTCTGTGCTGCTGCTGTGGTCTGCGTACGCCTCTGAGGTACCTGCTGCGTATGCGTAGGCTCTTTTCAGTCCCCTCCCCCCTGGCGACCCACTTTCACTCCCCAATTGCACCCTCCTCTCCGCCCGCTACCAACCCTTTCAACACCCCCATCCCCCCCATCCCATCCCTTCCTCTTGACAACGCACTTCGTCGCCCTACGAAGTCGATTTCGATTTCTACCGACCGACAAGCACCCGACGCTGCTCACTCGAGACCTTCTCGCTGAGCGCCCGCGATCGCTTCATTTCGATTCGACTTCTTGGCTGGAGAGCCCAGACACCGGAACGCTGTCCCGACCGACCGACCGACGTCGAGGAAGAGGAATTCTGGGCTAGGACCTTGCATCGCTGCCGAGCCGGGACGCAACGAAACTAGTACCACCCGGACTCACCACCCAGCAGACCAATTCGACCTCACCACACAGCATTCGGTCGACAGTGGCAACCGACACCGACGACGTTACGAATCCCCTTGACGACCTCCCACGCTGACGACGACGACCGTGGTCTCCCTGCCGGCGACCGCAACCTCTCTCTCATTAACCCGCCTCCCCTCGCCGCTCTGATCTGGCACGCAACCACGATTCACCTCACTGACGACTTCCGGGAGAGTTCGGTCGAAGACTCTCCTTCACCCGTCCCTCCCTTCGACACCCTCGACATCCACATCCACCTCACCTCCGACGACGACGACGAAATGGCTGGTCAGGGATATCCGCCCGCCGGCCCTCCCAACGGCGATGGCGAGTACGGCGAGGAGTGGGCTCGCGACCTGCGAGTCAAGTTCGAGTCCCTCCTCCGCGACAAGCGAATGAACGACCTGCGAACCTCTTCCCGCCAAGGCAGCCCTCAACCCCGCGAGCGTGCCAGCAGCGCCAACCTCCGTGGCCTCGCGTCGCCTGGTCCCGGTCGGCCCTCAACTTCCCACAGCCAGGCCTCGACGCCCATGCCGCCAACACCACCTGCTTACTCTTCCATCCGCCATCTTCCCAAGATCCCCACGCCTCCCTCACCCACCGACCGCGACTCGCAAAAGTTCCGCAACCTCCTAATCAGCCTTTCTCTCACCCCCACCAAGTACGAGAACCCCGGTTTGTTGGACGAGGCCCTCCAGTGCATACCGCTTGACCGGATATACGGTGAGGCCGAGGAGGAATGCCAAGTGATGCAGGCCGAGGCCGAGAGCATGGGCGACGGACGCAAGGCCACTTGGGGATATCAAGACTGCGTCATTCGGGCACTCTTGAGGTGAGTCCATGAGTTTGTCAAAACCTGTCAGATGCATTCTAATGCCCTTGCAGATGGTTCAAGCGATCATTCTTCACGTGGGTTAACAACCCGCCATGCCCCGTCTGCCTTTCGCCCACCATCGCCCAAGGCATGACCGCACCTACCCCCGATGAGAGTGCCTGTGGCGCACTGAGAGTTGAACTTTACCGCTGCTCGGCCACTGATTGCGGCGCTTACGAACGGTTCCCGAGGTACGGCGACGTGTGGCGGCTGCTGCATACCCGCCGGGGCCGCGTGGGCGAGTGGGCCAACTGCTTCAGCATGCTCTGCCGTGCTGTCGGAGGCAGAGTCCGCTGGGTCTGGAACGCTGAGGACCACGTCTGGACCGAAGTCTACTCGGAGCACCAGAAGCGCTGGGTCCACGTCGACGCCTGTGAGGAGGCATGGGACAACCCGCGACTGTACACCGACGGCTGGGGCAAGAAGATGTCCTACTGCATAGCTTTTTCCATCGACGGGGCCACAGACGTCACCAGGCGATACGTCCGCAAGAACGAGCACTCCGCCGAGAGGAATCGATGCCCTGAGGAGGTTCTGCTGTACATTCTGCAAGAGGTCCGAAACCTTCGTCGCAGCAACATGGGCAAGGATGAGCGATTCAGACTCGAGAAGGAAGACAGCCGCGAGGACCGCGAGCTCCGTGGCTATGTCATCACGTCCATCACCCAGGCCGTCACCGAGCTCGTGCCCGGCATGCCGAGCCCTTCTTCCAGCGCTCCCGTCAACCAAGCACCGCCGAGACGCGACGACACCAAGTTGCCTGCTGAGCAACCTGGTCGACAGACGGGGTCTGCCGAGTACCTCGCCGCCCAGGCCAACGCGAGGAATCACCAGTTCCACCACCCGCACGACCCCAGCCACCGTCGCGATCTGCCTTGAAGTGTGAGCACGATTATTGCGCCTTCCTGATCCACTTGGCGATTCGCTCGCCCTCCATCCCGCCGACCTGAGGCCCATTCTTCCGTGGCCTGGCAATATCCGCTACTTTTTTCAAGATACCCAGCGGATGCCGGTCCCCCCTCTCAGCCTCATGGTCGTCGCCGTTCACCTTCCACCTCATTGGGCGGCATTTTGCACGCATGTGC
The DNA here is from genome assembly GCA_025962755.1 of Colletotrichum tropicicola. Classification (NCBI taxonomy): domain Eukaryota; kingdom Fungi; phylum Ascomycota; class Sordariomycetes; order Glomerellales; family Glomerellaceae; genus Colletotrichum; species Colletotrichum tropicicola. The sequence continues at coordinate 274,516 of JAOWMA010000014.1, read as the reverse complement.
AGTACCAACCAAGACAATGATAATATTTTCTATGTCTAATCTACCTAAATTCGATACATCGAAAAAAACGCATCATAGACCGGCGCTCCGTCCCTACATATCAACCCACCACACCTCTGTCGAACCTTTACTGTCACTTTCAACCTATTGATACCCCCTGGGTCCCTCGGGTTCGGAGTACGGACTGTATCTACCACCACATTTTGTTTCTTCATTTCCTTTGTTCAAAAATCCACTTGGATATTCGCTGGAAGCTGGCGGCACAGGGCGCAACCATGGGAAAGGCAGGGCTTGCCTGGTCAAACTTTATATACAACCAAACCCCGCGCGTCACGGGGTCAGAGGGAAGAGAGAGAGCCGGCAGGTCGGGAATGGAGCCCAGGAACAGTTGCGGGCTCGCCCAAACGACGCCGAGCTCCTCTCGGAGGGGGCGTTCCGGGAAGCTACATGTGTGTTGTTGGCTTGTCTTGCATCTTCGAGTCTTTTTGCATGAGCGATGACGGGCACCAGATGGACTTTGTATCTGGCCGAATGGAGTTGATGATTGAAGAAGTTTTACACAGGATTTTCTGAGTCTCGCTACTTCTCCGCTGAGGGGAGTGAGATGGGGTGCTCCGGACCGCGAGCTTGAAAGCCATGTCCGCAGAAGTAGAAGCAAAATTCAACCCAAAGTTGCAACTGTTCATACGTGTTTGACCTGACCGCATCGTCTGGTGATGATCATCTCCATCTGTCGGTGAGCATCGTGAGGGGACGGTGGATATCCGATGCAGTCGACATCACGCAGTCTTAGTCAGCGAATGGCAGAGGCCTGGCCGCCCGAAGACCACCCCCGGTTTTTTCCACCCAATGTGTGTTATTCTTGGTCGACGGGCGAACTGTCGTTGGCTCGCTTGAGCCTCTCCCATGTCTCGTCGTTGAAGAACCCCCCTCCCTCCCTTGATGGACTTGCGGGTGGGCGGGCTTGGCCGGGCATGTTCATCTTGGCTAGAGTGCAGTGTGTGACGCAGCTGGGCAGATTTTTTCTCTCTCTCTTCCGTCTGCCTTATTACTTCTTCCATGATTGGCATTACGAGGCTGGCAGTGCAGAATACGCGTGCCTAAGATCACTACGTAACATACATCATCCGAGGGAAAAGGAAATCAGGACGGACTGGCGCGTTGTCTTGGCGGCGGCACGTCTTGTGGGAGGGGATGAGGACGGACGTCGTTGGGAAAACTGGTCCAGGGATCGGAATTGGCTCTCGCTCGCTGTGCGGCACCGTCCCATGTCCGCCCGCAGGGCTACTTACGACCAGGGACGGGCTGGGGGGATCGATGGCGGATGAGGTGAGGTGAGGTTACGTTAGGTAACGAGATGATCCGGGAACATGGAAGTCCCGTCTCTTCTTTTCCTTTTCTGTTTACTGCGTACTTCTCGTCAGAGTCGCAAGCAGCCAGAAGATAAGAAAGAAGAAGAACGTGGGAGCGCGGAAATGGTGCGCGATATTTCTTGTCTTCGACGGCTTGGCTTGGCTGGCTCCCTCAAATGTCCTCACAACCAGCAGCAGTTTAGATGGAAGGAAAAAGTCGAGACAAGAGATTGATGGAAAGTCGGCGCCGGGTTGGCGTCTTGGCAATCCGGCAGTGCAACTGCAAGGCGGTGGGGTAACGGAGGTTGGGGTGGTCCAGTGTCTTCGGCACCGGGTGGTGGTGGGCCAGGCCAGAGCTGAGGCCGAGGGAGTCCAACCCGAAAAAATAAAAGTAAAAAATAAAAATTGGAAGAAAGAACGATTGCGTCCGACGCCCCAAGATGTCCCTCGGGACGCGCGGCTTCAGGTTCCCGAGGAACAGGCGCTCCCGCGCGGAAAAAACATGTCACGTGCACCAGATGCGTCACGTGCGCCGTGTGATTACGTTACGTCTCGATGTTGTTTCTCGGACTTTTTCTGTTGTCCGTGGTTACTGGGTAAAATTGCGGGTTTCTCTTCCTTACCCTTTTTTTATTCCCCTTTTCAACCTATTATGACTACTGAAAAAAGAGCAAACTGGAACTTCCTATTAGGCACGTAAACGCAAGCGCAAGCACAGACACTGACACCCACGGGAACGGGAACAGAAGAGGTGGACCGGGCAGGGGAGAAGCCCCCCTTGGATAGGTACCCTCAGGGATATCTGACGAGGGTCGTGAGTCGGGATGTGGGGGGATTCCATCGTGGGCAAATTCTGGAACAAGCTAGCGGGAACTTTTGGATTTTTTGGCAGCGCACCGAAAACTATTGGAATTCGACGGCAGTGGTTTCGTTCGTTTATCGGAAGACGGTAGCGCGGTTGGTTTAGATGAAGGGGGTGTCACAGCCGTGTGGGTTTTGGGCGCAGGTACCTAGGCAGACGTGTGAGAGATTCGCGGTCAACCCCGAATGCTAAGGTAAGGTATCTCGAGATGGGGGGGCCATCGTGGATGTTGGTGCCGAGTCGTACCGCGTGACAAGGAAATTGGCATCAGAAGGGAGGTTACGTGGTTGACGTGCGAGGCCGTTCTGAGGCTTGTCTGGATAAGCTTTGCGGAACGGCAGTGGCCCCCCTTTTTTGGAGGCCAGGGTTAGGGTTGACGATGATTTCTGGTTGCTCGTCCGGGACTCTGCAAGACGCCTTTCCCGGGAGAGGGGCACGTGCGATTTATAGGTAATATACGTAGTCACAGATAATATTACAGGGTTTCTAATTGGGCTTGACCTTTGGTAAATTCTTGCTAAGCTGTAAGTTTGGACATGACGATCGTGCGGATCCAATGGTGAGTAAGCAAAGCTCAGCTTTGTTGATTACATAGTAACATCCCGAGCAACTGGGGCTTTCCGATGAACGACGGGGTGGCACGCGGGGTAAGAGACACAGAAGCGTACATGTACGCAATGCTAGTCTCTGGACAACCGCCTTAGAGATACACGCCGTAAACTTGATCAGCTGACCGGTAACGACTAAACAGCTAAGGGCTTTCCTGGCAAAATAAGACCGAGGCAGATGCTCCAGACTTTTAATGGGTTATTCCGTCTGTTTATCTTGACTTCTCTACTCATATCGTTGTTGAAGCAAAGTACGTCGCCAATACCGCGTCACGGCTTGGTGGAATGCAACACAACCAGCTGAGCTTACATCCAGCAGAGAAATGCGTACAATGGCAGGCGAAATCTACCGTCTTCTAAGAGCCTTCTTGATTTGAGTTCTCATCAAGATGTCGTGATCTTGAGTCGTTGCAGGCAAGTTATCTGGAATCTCCACTTCTGGAAACTTTGTTTTTCGGCTGTGCTTTAGCATCTTGGTGTTTTCGCGGAATCAATAGTAATCGAGAACGAAATACTCAAGTTCATCTTGATCCCAGTTGATGTATGATGCCGCACTCTAATTCCATGATATGGGTGCCATCTTCCAATATCCGCATTTAGGCAAATCGCATCGTTTGTTTCCAAGTCTCGCTGGACGCCGCCAAAAACGATTTCATCAGCTGTGCTGTCACAGTCACTTATCATGTGAAGGTGTGAGGAACACGACTTTTCCCCCTGAGTGTTTCTGAGCAGCTTAGGTTGGTCATTTTCTGTTACCCCTCCATCTACGCAGCCGGCTGCCCAACTCATATTAAATCGGACAGACTGCAGGATGGAATCCAACATCATGCCATGAACAACACTATGGCAGCAGCGGACTCACCACCTTTTACGCCAGGTCACGCACTTACACGCACTTTCAAATTCACTGCCGAGTCCGAACCGCGGACTTAACGAGTCATCCCGGGGAGATAGGACACCGAGCCATGTCACGAGATTCTTCCCTGGCCAATTGCAGCCAAGTCAATGGTCAATACAATGTGCGACCTTGACCAAAAGATGGCGATCCTCAACGGACGGTCAGCGGCGAAATCGATTCTGCCAGACCGAGCCCGAAGCGCTCGCAAGGTGACAATCCCCCAGATTGGACGATCCCATGGTCTCAGCCGTGCAGATCACTGGAAAGCTTGCCCGCATTCTCTGCCCACTCACGGGAATCCGCACCCAATGACAGGGTTACCGGAAAGCTTTCCCGGGAAGGAATACATCGCAACAACTACGTCGAGACACCCCGCCACGGACATTTGAATCGCGTGTCGTTGCCGAGCAGGTATCGAGATTTGGATTTAGTGTTTCGCGGGGTTCAAAGTCGCCGACTGTGTGGGCGGCCGGTATATCCGTCGGTGGGGGCGTGCGTGCGGCCGTCCGTTGCAAAAGACGGTTCAGTTTTGTGACGGGGGAGGCGAATAGTTTAAAAATGGTCTCGTCTCCTTCCCTCGGTATCCAAACCTAATCCAGCGTTGCTGCTTTAAATGTTGGAAGAGGAGAAGTGAGGAGCTTTGGACACATTTCAGTCCGTTACACCACCACCACGCCTTTTTTCTTTTTCACTACCGCAATTACAACGGAGTAATATCTGCCACACACATATACACACACCTACACAGACGCAGACGATGGCCGGCCACTTCCGCGCCTCGCTCGCCCCACCTCCCAAAGCCTTCCCCGACCGGCCCCAGTTCTCGGGCTTCATGAAGCCGTGCCGGTTCGAGGGGGAGGTCCGCAATCTGGAGATCGCCGGCACCGTCCCCGCCGAGCTGGACGGCACGTTTTACCGCGTCATGCCGGATCCGCAGTTTCCTCCATTCGTCGAAAATGATCCGGTACGCTGTTTTTTTCTCTGGCTTTTCGAATTCTCAGAAAAAAATCCGATTAAAAAACGCAGTTGATCTGACTCTGGTTCGCAGTGGTTCAACGGCGACGGAAATGTATCGGCGTTCCGGTTCCACAACGGCAACGTCGACTTTCAACAAAAATTTGTCCGAACAGAAAAGTTCGTCAGGGAACGGGAAGCAAATCGAGCTTTAGCAGGTGTGCAATTTCCTTTCAAAAGAAACCATCACAGACCAGACAAACTGACGCATCAGTCGAAAGGCAAATACCGGAACAAATACACCGACGCCGTCGAGTTCAAAGTCCGCACGACGGCAAACACCAACGTCTACTACTTCAACAAGTCCCTCCTCGCCATCAAGGAAGATGCCCCGCCGTACCTCATGGACCCCGTCACGCTCGAAACCGTTGGCCTCTGCGATTTTGACGGCCAGCTGCCGAGTCTGACTTTCACGGCGCACCCCAAGATGGACCCCGTCACGGGGGAGCTGGTATGTTTCGGGTACGAGGCCAGAGGGGACGGGACGCCGGATGTTTGCTACTTCAGCATTGACTCCGACGGCAAGTTCAACCAGACGGTCTGGCTGGTGGCGCCGGTGGTGGGGATGATTCATGATTTTGCAGTAACAGACAACTGGGTATGTTCGCTTGGGATTCTTCTGTCAAACTTGCTTGATCCTTTGAGCTGTATTGCTGACTCCGTAGCCAGGTTCTGTTCCCCATGATCCCCCAAGTCTGCGACATTGAAAGGCTAAAAGCGGGAGGAGAGCACTGGCAATGGGACCCCAACGTGCCCATCTACATTGGCGTCCTCCCCCGTCGTGGTGCAAAAGGCAGTGACGTAAAAGTAAACAACAAACCTCCCGCTCTCCAATTCAAACCCAGCTGACAAACCCAGTGGTTCCGCGCCCCAAACGCCTTCCCAGGCCATACCACAAACGCCTACGAGACCCCCTCGGGCACCATCGTCTTCGACCTGCCCCTGACCGACAAGAACGTCTTCTTCTGGTGGCCCGACGCCGACGGCAACGCCCCGGACCCGCACGACATCCGCGCCGAGTACGTACGCTTCGAATTCGACCCGGCCGCCACCGACTCCCTCGACCTGCCCAAGCCCACAGTGCTGCTGAAGCACGACATGGAGTTCCCCCGCATCGACGACCGCTTCGCCACGAAGCCCCACCGGCACAGCTTCTTCGACATGATGGACCCGTCGCTCGGCACCGACTTCGCGACCATCATGCCCGTGCTCGGCGGCGGGCACCCGCTGTACAACGCCGTGGGGCACCTCGACCACGCGACGGGGTCCCTGGAGGTGTACTACCCCGGGCCGACGCACATGGTGCAGGAGCCGGTGTTTGTGCCCAGGAGCGAGGCGGCGGGGGAGGGGGACGGGTTCGTGGTTGTGCTGGTGAACAACTACAAGACCATGTCGAGCGAGCTTCACGTGCTTGACACGAGGAGGTTTACGGAACCGGCGGCGGTGGCCAAGGTTCCGATGAGGTTGAGGGCTGGACTTCACGGGAACTGGGTGGATGCCAAAGAGTTGAAGTAATGTCTGTCTACAATACCTCAAGAGCATGGACAAATACATGACTTTAGGTCCATGAATTTGACGCCGTATTAGACGTGGCTCGTCACAATTTCAACTCCATTCAGCGACAACTTGATTCCTAGCTACATGTATGCTTGTCCGTGGACCTGATCTTGGCGGTGTCTGGAATTCTCACGCCATCATGGACGCAAGTGTCTTCCTAGTGAACGCCTTACATCACACTTACACAGTAGACCCGATAGGGCCGAAGCGGATGTTGGACCATACGACCTTACTGTCTTGATGTTAACTTTCAATCGCAGCATAAGGGCTGTCGTCAGTCTACTTACGCATTGGGCCAGTTAACCTCGACATTTTGCGGGTTGTTGCCGCCCAAAGTGCAATGCCCCCGAACAGCACCAGGTTCATTCCCAAATTCAGGGGGATACGTTCCGTCGAGCCACAGATTCCACGCATAGTACTAGACGGTGGAAGAACCAAGTCAGCAAGACCGACATCCGCGAAAATGAATGACTACTCAATGTCTCTCACGTCAGGTAGAAAAAAGAAGGAAGAAGATTTTAAGCCACTGGGCTAAACCCCAAACTTACATCGTGTTGAATCGACATCGCCAGAACCATGGGCGTACGAAGCATCTCGTTGTGACGATCGTAGCCACCCACATGGTCAAACAGGCTCGTTTCCACATTCATAAAGGCATCGGCCTTCGCCTCGCAGTACTCTTCACTCAGGCTATTGACGTCCGGGAAGCCTGGCTCGCTGGGGACAGGCGCCTCGATCTTCTTGCCGTCCTGGACGAAGAACTTGGTGATCTTGTCCTCTGCAAATTGGGTCACGACGCTAAGTAGAATCAGCATTGATTCCCGCAACTAGGATCATGGAGGAATAAGAAAAGCCGTACGTAAACTTCTTTTTCGTGTCAACTGTCTTCCCCCATCCGTAAAAGTCGGCGACACCGAGCCTGTACGGGTTGTAGTCGCATCCGTCGGGGTCACACATCGAAAAGCGCTCGTAGAACCCGCATTCTTCGCCGCGGCAGGTGGTGTACGAGTCCACCCCGGGCTGGCAAGGCTTCGAAGACGTCTGGAAAGAGTGGCTGTTGGAGTTCCTAGAGGTTCGGATACTCGACGTCAGCGGGGGCTCCGCGCCAAAAAAAGACGAAAAAAGGGCTTTCCACCCACCACACGTCAAACTCCGGACAGCAAGCGCCCAGATTCCCTGCACCGCGCACAGGATCATACGCGTCGGGTGCCCAGCCCTCGACGTTGGCCTGGCCCCCGACGAACCGCGGATACCGCGGACACCCGGCATCGCAGTATCCCGTCCCGTACCTCGCGCCCGCATGGTTCCCCTCGAACCTCTCCAGCCCCCCGTCCGCCTCCATGGCAAGGAGGTGCAGGGCCCCGTTGATGCCGCACTCGACGGTCGACAGATCGACGTCGAACGCGAGCTCGTTGCCCATCGGGACGAAAGTCTGATACCGCTCGCCGCTCGCCCCCATCAGAAACACGCGCGAGTTGACGTTCCTGGAAAAGGACTGCGGCGTCACGAACCGCTGCGACAGGGCATCCCCGCTCGTCGTGATGCCGTAGGCCCCGTCGTATTGTGCGCCCTCGAGAGCGCACCGTTGCGTGCACGACTGGGTCGTGTTGCACTGGTCGTACTGCCACTCCTGGCCTCGGAAGCAGTCCTGGTAGCCGTCGACGACGTGTATCCAGCGGTACTCGGCGTCGAGCGTGACCTCGCCTTGAACGGACGTGCAGGTCCCCGGGGCGGTGCAGCGCTTCCACGACAGCTTCGGATGGACTTCGGGTTCTAGATCACCGATCTGTTGTGCCCCGGCGAGGAACGCCAGGAAGGCGGGGATGAAGAGACGGTGCATGTTGAACCTTGATGGCACTTAATTTCAGTATGGACCATCACCATGGAACGACTTGTGCTTTGGCAATGAGAAGACAAATACAATGGCGAGGTAGTTCGATAACTTTTATATGTCTAAACGCTCCTTAGTTCCAATCATCTCTTTGGTTCTTGATATAATGTCGATGTCACCGCAGATCAATTCTTGGAGGATTCGTGCATATCAGACCGCCTATGGCGTCGGGCACAAATATTGATCATGTGCATAGGCCCAGAGCCAAGATGGAGTCGTCGCGGAAGGTATTCCTCCTTGGGGATATCCATATGGCCGTGCTGGGCGCATATTTCCCACCGCGATCATTGTGGCTGCTGACGCGAGATCCGGATGAATCCGAGAGAGCACCTACTCATGTCACCTCTTGCGCCCCTGACCTGCAGCAGACTCTGAGAACTGCAGTCTTGGCGGCTCGTGGTGGCCTGATGAATACCTTACAGAATTGGCACATAATGCAGATTGATTTCTCTGCAGTGAGTTGTGCCTTGCAATTTCCCTGGTATTCAAGGTGCCTGAATCTGAGGGCGGTTTATTTGGCAAGCTCGCACTCGGTCACCGTTTACCGCAATCAAGGAGGAGACCACGTCACCTAGGTTGTCAACATCAAGCCTATGCCGGGTCGGACCGACAACATAGATACCCTAGATCGATAAAATCTCTATTTTCTTCGATTTGGCCTATCGATCTCATGGAAGCTTTTTTTGTTAAAAAAAAAAAAAAAAAAAAAGGAGATGTAATTTCTCAGATAAAAGGTTGCATGAGCCGTTGAAAATGTCTATAGAACTGCCTTATTTAACTGAAGGTAAGTTTGGTTGTTCTCAACTAGGTCAAGGAGAAACTTCACGTGTTTTGTATTAATTGTGCTACAATATGAATATACCTAGTATCGTCTTGTTGAGAGGGAGAAAATATTCAGCTGTTCTCCATTCAACTACAGATTTGTTCCAGTGCGGTTCCTGCGACGAGGCAAGCGAAGCCCCAATTCAAACAAATGATGATCGTATTTTTCCTCACGCTTGTCTGGACACAGCTTGTCCATTAGGATTGAACTGCCAGGAACTAATGATTTCGATTTCGCGTATATAGCACGCTGGTACGCGAAAAGCTTCCACCTGTCTGTCAGCTGCTCTGGCTGAGTTCATTTTCACGCGCCATCTCGTCAGCCCATACCCATGTTTATTTCGATCAAATCAATCTTCAACGGTAAACTCCTCGTGTTCGACAACGGACAACGGAAAGTATTCAAGAATCTAGAATATCAATACCGAGCCCCCTAATTGTTGATTCGAGAGTGTCTGTTTCAAACAAGACTGGACCTTGGTCCCAGACTGAGCAAAATCCAAGTCTTGGTCTGCTTCGCTGCTAGGAATACCCGGCCCTCTGCCGGACCAAGAGCAACTCGACAAACAACAATGTCTGTGGTAACTTGATGTGTCCTTCCCTGGCTGGCTGGCTGTTGGGCTTGTTGCCAAAGCGCAGAATCAGAGGCCGGATCGTCAAGCTCCAGTCCTCCCGCTCGGCTATCAACCGGGGCAGAGTACAGGATCAGACGTACAACCAATCAGTCGTCGCATTCTCGCGCTCAACGTGGCAAAATCAAACTTCCCCTTCCACGGCCACTGAGCCCTTGTAAGCTCAAAAACAACGCTGTGGCAGTCGCATGGTATAGACATTCAGGCCAGGGGCGTAAACCCTCCGAGTCCGGGGGCCCCTGTAGACACCCGGGGGGCTGGCCACTTGCATGCTAGCTGCTCTATTTCATGTGTTAAACACTTTGGTACGAATTTTGCGCTGCAAGAGTTTCTATGAGGAACCGTATGATGCGCAGGATGAGTCAAAACGGCGGCGAACACCCGCTCGCAGCACTCAGGCACACGTGACACGCGGCGGACTTGTCGAGCGTTTGGAGACCCCGAGATACATACTTTCATATATTGGGAAACTCTACGATGGACATCCCTATATGGTCTTCCCGAAATCATCCTTGACCTCCGACGATGTCCGGAAATCCGTTCCTAGAGCGGTGGACGAATGCATCATTCGGAGAGACTTGGTCCGCTCCCCTGACACCAGAGAAACCCAACCACGGAGATGGCACTGCAATCTATAAAGTCAAAGTTCAATACTTAGTTGTCGTTCTCTCTGAAATCCTGTCTCGAAACGCAAACAAATCCACAGCAATTGCCAAGTACGCCCCGCGGGCGAGCCCAGACTTGCTTCCCGCGTGCGTTGCATCGCTTTATTCCTCAACTCCTCAGTACGGACCGTATCAGACCACTAAAAGCCACTTCAGGCAACCGGTACGACTTACCTCGGCGAACGGCTCCGAACCCAAGAACGTCATCGATAATCGAACGGCCTCTTGCATGCCTACGGGAGGGAGGATCTCGTCACCAATTACGTGGTCCAAACATCGACAGTACGCCCTAGAACGACGAAACGACGCCCTTGGACGACGCCCTTTCTCACAGCGCCTATATAGACTCCATGTAGTCCCACTTTATTAGCAAGGCAGAGCATCATGGGGTATCGTTGTTGTCAATCCATTCATTTTGCTAGCTCGGGGTATTCCTGATATTAATAAGAGCCTCGCATCTCAAAAACTCGCCTGGTCGTGTCCTCAAGGGCTCCAATGAGCCACATCAAAAGATGTCCCGGCCGTAACGCCCTGCTGGGGAGACAACATTGGTAAAAAGTCACCCTGCCCGAACTCCATGCAAAAGCTTGCTCTTTTCGTCTTCGTCCAGTTCGTCATTTGCGTCGTGGAACCTAATAATCCCCGCAGCCCTTGCTTTGCCCCTGTGTATTTTTTATGAGTATGCCCTACTCTAACATGTAAAAGTAAAGGAAAAGAAAACTTTTTGGTTTTTGTCGATGAGTCTTGAACGCGATATCGCGCTGTCCTTGTAAATTCGACGCCGATACCGCTGTTTACCAGCGTTGGCTTAGAGTTCCGTTGGTCGGCGATGCCATGTGGCTCTGTGCTCCGAGGACTCAGGCGCGATGGCACCACGAAGGGTCCTTAATCTTTCCGCTGTTCCACAGGCAGCGAACCATCGCGCGCTCACAACGAGCCAACTCAGCCGCACCCTCGCGCGCTGTGGCGCAGTAAGTTATCCCGACAATCTCAGCGACAACGCGGGAACCACCTGCGTGGCCGCGTGGCTTGGTTGCGCAGTCCGTCGTCCGAGCCCGCATGAGGCAGGCCACGCCGCTCGTCCCAGTCCGACCGTCAGAGTCGGAGGGGTCCAGATCGAGCACGCACTTCCGGACCAAGGAAATTTCGTCCAAACCAGCCAGTGAGCCCCACGATCGAATTTCTCAAAGAGGAAAACTGTTCGTCCGCGTCGCCGCGTGATGGGAAACCCTCTCTCACACGTTCTCTTGCCACCCCGAACCAATCTTCGCGACGGATGCAGGCAGCGTGGGATCCTGCTCGCAGTTCGTCCCGTCCCAGATCCTCGTGCTGAAGCCTCCGGCCCAGGGCGCCTGTATTTCCGGTAGTGCGAGCGACTTCTGCAGTCCCTTGGTCGAAGAGTCATCCTCGAAGCTGATGTCGAATCCGTCGTCAACTGCCTGACTGCTGCTCGTCCCTTCTTGTTGATTGTGCACCCTCTCGATCTCCACCAGGACCTCTCGCGTCCTGTATATCGCCATCTTGGGCTGCTGCCCGTCTTCGCCTACGGCGGCGCTAATGGAGGCGCGTCTACTGCATTGCCCCGAGCTGACGGCTGCCATGTTGATGCCGCGCATAGGGTTCGCAACGTTATTTAGTTCGATAGGGTTAGCGATGCGTCCTTCGTCGATTCGACCTCTCGCGTAGGATGGTAGTTGTAGACTGTATTCTGAGGGGTGAAAGGAGTTGCGGTATCCTGTGAAGTCGGCCGCGGATAGTATGCCCATATCGCGTTTCCGGGCGACCTTGCCGATAAGTTCGGCCATTGACATTTCGATTTTGAGCTTGACCATGTAGGCCAGGGGGTGAAACTGCATGTACCTAAAGTTGGGTCAGCAAGAGTGTGACAGCGGACGTCTCCTCAATAACACTGCAGAGTCGCAAACGGCCGTTACTTACACAAACGTGTTGTTGAGACTCATCATGGCGATGATGAGCACATCCATACTCAACGAGAATCCAATGATAAACATGTTGAACCGCGTCAACCGCTTATACTTTGTGAGACCATGCATGACCAAGTTCTTTTGCACGATGCGGACGAAGTACACGTTGAGTGCGCCGTCGACGATGAGGTAGATGACCTTTTCACACCGATCCCACCAGTCGTTGATCTCGACATACCGGTCGGAGATCTGAAGGCGGGCGGGGATCCAGATGTTGTAGACGGAAATGTTGACGGCGGTGATGAGCACGGCGACGCCCACCTTGACCCGCCAGGCGAGCTTCTGGTTGGTGAGCAGGATGGCGCAGCGGTTGATGATAATTTGAAGAAGAAATTGGACCTGTTCCGGTCAGCATGTCGGGCATCGTTGTGTATGTGTGAACAGCATACCTGAAGAGCCCATGTCGTCACTGTGAAGGTCAGCTTGTGATCGATTTCGTAGAGGACTTGACGAGAACATACGAATGGTGAAGTAAAATGCAAAACTTGGAGGTATGACGCCCTTTAGATGCAACCAACAGATGATGCTGAAGATGGCGCACACAAGAATCTCCAGCCATATCATCCAAATGTACGAGTTGCGCAGAATACGATCGCCTTGCCGCCTGTACATGGCAGTGGTCTGCTTGATGGCCGTCCATGTCGTGAGCCAGCCAAAGCCAAGGGTGAAGCCCCAGGCCAGCGAGGCAATGACCATGTCATCTTCCGTGACCTCTTCGAGCCGGAAGTGCGGGGAGAGGAGATTGCTCATGATGAACCAGCGAGGACATCATAGCAGCTTGGGCTGAAACATCAATAGCTTATCTCAAAAGATGCTTCACGCCAGAAAGATAACATCAGCTAGTAAAGAGTTAATGACAGGAATCATATGGAAAGAGGAAAAGAGAATCAGATTCCATTACCTACCATGAGACTGGTCGACAGGTTGGTCCACGACGTCATCCAAGCCCAAACAAGTCGAGATGCCTCGGGTCTCCCGATATGGCCTGGGGGCAAGGAGATTGGGCTCGATGCGAGATCAATCCGAGTCCATGAACAGAGAGCGGACGAGCACAACAGGGGAAGCAAAGTATTGGTGCACTGGACGCTGGGCGCTTTTGAGGCAGGCTTATGGCTATCCGCTTAGCGTTGCGTTTGGACCTTGGGACGTCGCGTTTCATGAGCAAGTCATTGCACGGGTACGCGAAGAACGGTGCGGATGGCGTCGCCTCCAATCAGCCATCAGACGCTAGTCTAGAAGTTCCGTCAGGAAGGAATCCAGCCTTCTGCCGCAGGTCATCCACTCTGGAAGCAAACGGCGGCTTCATCCTTCCTGCAGCGAATCCGAGTCGGGAATGGCGGCGACACGATGTGAAAACCCTGTAGCGCCGGCTAGGCCGACGGGAGATGAGGATCAGAAGCGTGTGGCAGTTGGGCTCGTCGGGTGCGCCACTGCCACACCTTTTTCCATGGAAAAAGCACGAGAGACATGTGAGTGAATGAGGGACAGACAAGGGACTCCCGTCAAAGGGACATTGTATGTGCTGCTCGCAACGTGGAGAAACAGAACTCTGCCGATGCTTCCACTGAGAGGCAAAGGCAAACATTGAACGACACGAAGGAGGAGAGTTGGGGGACCGGCAACATCGGCTGGGGAGGGGAGCGGTGAGGAGACCGCGGGCGACGCTGGCAAGGTGCCACCGCCCGCGGATTCGTATACGGCATTAGGCGGAGTGAGCCTTTCCTCAACAAGCTTTTCGGCCATGAAGACTTGGGATTCGAGGGGAAATGTCGTGGGCAGAATACTTGGCATCCCAATCCTGGTCGAGAGTCGCGCTCAGGGACCTTTGCCAGCGGTGGAGGAACGCACATGGACGAATCGCACACAAGAAGAAGCCTTTCGCCCCGGGATCGCCCAAGCCGGCCCCTCCCGGAACGTAGTCCGCAGTCCACAGAGTTTCGTGAGCACGTGGGACGTGCATCTGGGGAGTAGAACAGCTGCTTGGAGAGGCCTGCCAACGGCGACGTAGCAGGACAAGGAAGCCGCTTATATCTCGGGTTTATGAAGCCAAAGTTTTTTTTAAGCTTTGCGTGAAACCCAAGCCAAGATTGCCTTCAGGCCGTTCCCGGTCGAATTGCAACCCAGCAATCTGGCAGAAGATGAGGATTCTCGCCAACGTAGTTGCTGCTGCTGCTGCTGTTGCTGTTGTTGTACCGCTGCTATGTCTTTCTTGCTGGCCACAATAATTCTTGTAGGTGTGTAGCTGAGCAGCATGATACCGCCTCTCGACTTGATACGCGGCATTTATGTGTGTGGTGTCCTATTTCGGGGTGTGCTGGGATGTGTGGCTGCTCAGCCGAAAGGCACAGAATCCGTGCGCACGCCTCTAGGCCTGGGTAGTGGAATCCCATGAGTAAGGAGTATCTCGGTTGCGGCAGAATTTTCAGATGGCGGCTCTTTGCTGCGTCTTCCTGCTATCAGGCTCTTTGGGCAGCTTTCCCCGACAGATGTCACTCGTACGGGGTATAATCAAACGCGCGTTTCTTCGGCGGTGATCTCGCCTGGAGACCAAGACCTACTAGTCTGAGCAAAAGCGTAGACGCGTTCTGGAAGCGTTCCATCGACGTTGTGGAGGTGATGCGGTGGTCCAAGATGGCTAGCGCAGGAGGCTCGGTGTTGCTTGGAAAGCGGTCGTATTGACAAGTGCCGCCCATAAGCCCAGCTTGCGGTTCGCACATCGAATGCAATCAGTAATACTCGGAGACTCTCTCTCGGCTCATGCCCTACAGCGTGGTTGCAAGTGTCCCGAGTCATCGCAACTTCACGAGGCGCCGTTGCCCTTGAGGGAGATGCGGCAATCGCCTTGCCCGATCGCCGCGAACTGCAAACCGAAAAGAAGGTTATTGAAGTTTTCCATCGCCGCATCGCTGGCCGGCGTCTAAGCAGATGCCCCTGACATACGAGCGGCCCGCAACCTTTCTTGAGCCCCAAGTTTCACGATGTGGCTAGCATTCCCTTCTTGGCTTCGCGTCTTGTCCCTCGGCAGTCAGCATGGACATGAGTATGAGATCTGGCCGACAGGAAACCAGACATGGACAAGACGCCGGCGGAGATGCCCGCACGCCTGGTGAACTGTATTGGCAAGGATCCATCCATCCCCCCACTACACGGTAGCTGACGTGAAGGTCGACGATCACCCTTCGATCAAGCTTCCATGTGGAGAAGGCGGATATCGGCCACCATTTCCGAATAAGCTTGGCACTGGCCTTCTCCCGTCAAGCCTGGCATGTCGGCCGCCAAACGTTCTCCCAAACCTTCCGATCGGAAGGAAGCTCTCAATTGGCGTTGAGCTGGCACATTATTTAGTCTAGGATCTCAACTGCAATGGAAGTGGGCGAGTCATTGGACCGAACTCACTGTGACCCTCTGTCACATGGCTTGAAGAGTCCAGATCAGACGGACGCAGTGCCTGCCCGGTCTAAAAGCTTTCCTGGAATCCTGTGTTCTTCCTGATGCAGAACGCGGAGGCCGCGATAATGAAATGGACGCGAGCCAATTAGACGGACATTCGGTGTCCGTTCCGGCCCTTGAATACAATGCCTTGCATAGGGGATCAGTCATCGCCCCGGTGAATGAATGGCGACGATACGAGCGTCTGCCGACAGTCGGCCCGGTTGACTAGCGTCGTCGATCTCGGAGTTTCCTCGCTGAATTGAGGCATGTAGGTGCTGTAAGCCGGGTTTTAGGCGGCATTTGCTGTTGCATGTTGGCCGGTCCTAGCGACGAATTTGATGTTGCAAACAGACGAGCATTGGCGTCTCGTCTCGTGTTGTGAATGAGCGAGAATTGGAGCAGGGGACGTGGACGCGGACAGTGGGGAAGCACCTCCGAGAAGGACGGGATCTGAGAGCGGAAAGTGGGTTGCAGTCATGTGACTCTACGCCTCCGAAAGCAACTTCCTCTTCTGCCATTCCACCATTTCACCCCTTGCGCAAGCCCAGGCCTAAGAAAACGACGGCCTGCGCTTTCTGGAATACAAAATTTCTCACATTGTTCCTTGGCGCCCATTACTTTATGTACAGATATACGATTGACAGACATGATAACTCCAGCAAACTTCCTGGGGATTGCTTCAGTTGCAAATGCCCAAGCCACGCTGGCAACCGCTGCCACAGTACAACTCAGAGTTGCCACAGAATCCATAGGCACTGCAGCACTGATGATCACCATTGCCTCTGCAGGTGGCTCTGCCAGCACCGCAAGATCCATCAGTCGTGACAGGCAGCCCCGAATCACCACCATCACCACCATCACCGCCGCCGGTGCCGGTGCCGGTGCCGCATGTACCGAAACCGAGCTGACATCCCGTTCCACAGTATTCAAAGCCGGTTCCACAGAATCCGTATGCGCTGCAGCAGTTTCCGGCGCCGCAAGACCCAAAGCCGATTCCACAAGTCCCTGCAGGCGACGGATCCGTTGGCGGCTGGGGCGTCGAGGGATCACCGCCACCGTTGCTGCCAGTGCCACACGTGCCGAATCCTGCCTGGCATCCCGCTCCGCAATGATCATTGCTTGTGCCGCAGTAGTTGTAGGCGCTGCAGCAATAACCAGCCCCGCAAGATCCCAGTCCAGGTCCGCATTCTCCTGACCCCGGCCCGGGATTCGGTGGGGTTGGAGGCGATGGGTTGGTAGGGTCCGGGTTGGTCGGTGGTGTCGTCTGTTTGTGTGAATTGTCAGATCATTCCAGGTGTTTGATGCCATACGTACCTCACAAGTCGTCAGCTGTGGGTTAACCGCAGCTCCAACTAACCAGTCCTTCATAACAGCTTGGAAAGATTTGCCATTGTACGGGTTCGCGTCTCCTCGAGTTGCCTCCCAGACAGCAACACCTCCGAATGATGGCCGGCAGTAGTAAGCACTGATGAGGTTGTTGGTTTGCTCGTGTGTGATGTAATTGCCAGGATTCGCAGCATCGGGCGAGGCAGGCAAGGTGATGAACAGTCTCGCGTCTCTGCTGGGCGTGTTTGACAGCCACTGCGCCCAAGCGTCGTAGGTGAACCCGGCTTGTTGGAAGGACAGACCAGGGGCATACGACGGGTTGTTCGCGACCCAAGTGGCCGCCGAGCAGCTTGGGGTGTTGTAGAACTGCACGAAGATCATGTCAAATCGAGTAGCACTGATCATGGCAGCCATGCTGGCGTCCGGAACGATGCACTGGGGGGCGCCGCTCAGGTAGTAAGGCTTCGACGCTGACTCGAACAATGTGCGCAGAAGTGTGACAAGAGCAATATAACCTTCCGAATTGTCTATCCGCAGGTACGGATCAGTTCATGTCCGGGGAATTGGAAGTATGACTTGCGTAGCTCACCAGTAGATGGATGTTCAATGTCCATATCAAATCCATCAACCTCAACGGCCTCTTCGCCGTTGTCGAAAGGACGCGGGCCGGTCCAGTCAAGACTTTTCGGACCGAACATGTACCATAGCTGCGTTGCTAACAGCTCGCCCTCATTTCTGCCCGTGAGCTGGTATGTGGTAACGCCACCTCCCAGAGAAAGCAGAATTTTCTTGCCGTATTGCTGCTGGCACACGGGGATCTGGGCGTTCAACGACGGGCAGTTGGACTGCAACTGGTCCCTCGAAGGGTCGAAAACACCGTTGAAACCCGGGCCTGGGTAGACCTGTCCGCCGCATCGGTTGCCGAAGTTCGTTCCGGGGTAGCCGTTAGCCTGAGCCGGGAAGAGGTGCACGAACGAGAGGACGATGACATCGATCTCGGGTTGCTGGCATTGTTCTATCAGGTCGCCTTGATTGGGACCTTGGCCCTGCCCAGACGTTAGCGGCGCACTCAAGGTCTTTGGACTCAAATTCATACGTAGTAGACGACGACGTTGTTTTTGGAGGAGAGGTCGAAGGCGCCGGAACACCGAGATACCACGACACCCAGCAGGGCAAGAAGCGGCAACAATCGCATGGTGGAGACCATCAATGCCGTCAGAAAGTCGGGAAGCCGAAGGGAAGACGATGGAACAAAAAGCAAAGCCTCTAATCTCACGACCAGCCGGGGTTAGGACGTTTCGTTGATGATCGAAAGGCAACCAGAAATCAAAGAATCGGATGCAACAAACTCCTCAGTGAAGTACTCAACAGAAAGCGAAAGAAGGCAAGTGCGACGGTGATTTGATTCTTTCCTTTCTCCAGGCTCAACGGGGCTCCTACTTCTCTAAATACCTAGGTACGCCGTGGAAGTCGCGCACTTCGTACGTGGAACTTCCTCTCGGAAGGAGCGACCCCTCCATCGCGAACGCGCCTTCTCCTGCGGTCCAGGCATTGGCGGCGCAGTGACGGAAAAGAAATGCTACAGAAATATTCTCCCTGTATAAGCTGACACTATCAAGTCCCAAGATTCCGGACACAAGGCAGTGGTGTTGCTAATGCGACTATTCGCTCGCGTGCCCCTCCTTCCGCAGGGCGCCGAGGACCCCTTGACTCAGCCCGCCACCAAGAGCCGACGACAGGGCAGAGTCGCGTCGGGAGGTTGGTTGATGTCCTCGGAGCGACGCGTCAGGATGGCAATCAACTATTGCGCCCGAGATTCTCAAAGATTTTCTGGGTCCGTCCTTTGGGTGCTTGGAAATTTCAAGCTGCGCCGGGAAACAGAGCGTCTTAAACAGGCGTAGTCAGTCGGCCGCGTATTTCGGCGGTTTCGGCGCCCAGGACCCACCACACCGCCGAATGCCCCACCGAACCGCCGACCGAATGTCCTAAAATGCCGGGACCCGACATACGTGTCTCCCAACAAGACGGAAGATTTTAAAAAGCCTCGCGGTCCCCTGAGATCTCACAATATCGCCTTCAATCTTTTCTTCGCCACATCAAAATAATTGAAAAGATGACCGGCCTCCCCCAAACAATGCGCTCCCTCGTGGCGCCGAAGCACTGCCCACCGGCCGGCTACACGGTCGTCGAACTGCCGCCTCCGGCCATCACGAACCCCACCGACGTGATCATCAAAATCCACGCCGCATCCATCAAGACGGCCGATTGTCAGCAAGCCGCGGGCTCCCCAATCCTCACACGGCGCAAAGCATAGTACATCCACCAGCAAAAATGCCATTTTTGTCAAGTTGCACAGCTAACACCGATCCTAGCTTTCCGATAAAGATCGGCTCCGAAGGAGCTGGCGTCGTCGCCGCCGTGGGCCCCGACGTCAAGAACTTGAAAGTCGGCGACGCCGTGTACGGGACGGCCGTCTCCCGGCCGGTTTTCACCAGTCCGGACCCCGGGTTCTGCTCCGAGTACGCCGTCGCTCCGGAGAGCCAGCTCCTCCTCAAGCCGCGGCACATGAGCTTCGAAGAGGCCGCCTCGCTGCCCGGGTACACCGTCACGGCGTACCAGATCATCAGGCGCGGCCTGAAACTGGCCGGGGAGGAGAGCCTTGAAGGGAAGACGGTGTACATCCCCGGCGCACTGAGCGGAGGGGGCTTCAGCGCCATCCAAGTGGCCAAGAATGTCTTTGGCGCCAAGAGAATCATCTCCACCGTATCGACGCCCAAGATGAAACTCGTCGAGGAGTACCTGCCGGGCCTTGTGGACCAGCTCATCGACTACAAGACGACAAATATCCAGGATGTTGTGCCCAGGGGCAGCGTTGACTTTATGGTGAACACTCAGTGGGATTCAATGAGCCCCGGTATTCCATTGCTGAAGCCACAGACGGGAATATTGATGTCCATTGCGTCGATCCCCCCATCTTCACTGTTCAAAGAGATTTTGGGACCTTCAGTGGTCCCCTTTTGGTTATCCTGGGCGTTGGACTTGGCCCAAGTGTGGTACGCTTATCAGCTTTTCGGGACCAACATTAAGCATGAGTTCGTTTCTGGCAATCCCGAGATCAGAGAAGACGTCGAGAAGTCGGGGGAGATGATTGCCACCGGCAAAGTAAAGGGGGTGTTTCGGGCAGTGGATCTCTCTGACCTCGAGTCTGTCCGAGAGGAGACCGTAAAGGTACACACCGGCAAAGGTGGGATTGGAAGGCTTGTCATCAGAGTCACGGCTTGAATTCGGGATGCGTGTAAATAGGTGTATATCTTGCGCAAATTCGTTTCTAGGAAGCACTTTTTGGTGAAGATATTTGAATAGTCGCCCGAATTCAGGATAAAATTAGTTCGGAATCGACAGAATTGTAGTGATGCGTCCTTATTGGGAAGCGTTTCTGTGGGGTACTGGTCAGGAAGTGTCCCTTGTCTTCTTAATTTCCAGTGTAGGGCGCCAGCCAGAAGCCCAGGAAAGCATATCCTCCCTCACATCGCACATTCGAGTTGTTCGGGAACATGTACAGGAACCCGCCCTGATTCGGGCAGTACCCAAAGCCGTACACAACCGGGTTCCCGCTGGGCGAGCCGCTCGACTGGCACCCTCCGTAGTACTCGCCCGCCGCGCGGCCCACGTCCCTGCAGGTGATGGGGTAGTTGCCCTCGCCCTGCACGTCGCTGAAGACCCTGTCGTCGGCGGTGGCCGGGTCCGGCCGGTAGTAGTCGACGAGGGTCTGGTCCGGGCTCTCGAAGTTGCGCAGCTGCCCGGCATCGTCGACGTAAAAGGGCGTGGCGACGGTGGCGTCGCGCACCAGGCGCACGGCGCCCTCGCCGTCGACCGTCACGTACAGACTCCGGTCACCTGAACCCTCCAGAATGAACGGCGTGGGCGTGTTGGTGGGCGTGAAGGCGGCGAAAATGGTGCTGGTGGTGGTCACGGTAGTCTCTCGGCCCGGCAGTGTGAGCGTCCTGGCGGGGATGCCGTCGCACGAGCAGGCCGACGAGTAGCGCGCCGTGGGTGCGAGGGTGCCGATGGTGGACTTGCAGGCATTCTCGATGTAGGCCGGCATGCTGGTCGGGCGGCTCTGCGCGGGTGTGCATAACGGTGTGACGGTCGTCGAGGCCTGTCGGGCTTCAAGTTGCCCATCGCGCTTCATCTTCTTGAGGCCGGGGCCGGGGTTGGCCAAGGTGGCCGTGATGGAGGTAACGGTCACCGTCTGCGTCACAGTGGACAGGCAGGGCGTCACGGTGACTTGCATGAAAGACGAACAGTCAGCCGAAGCGGATGCCGGGCCGGGACGGGAGCCGACGACCGCGCGGAGGCAGTTGTCGCGGTTGCACACGGCTTGGCGGCCGAAAAGTTCGTCCAAGGGAGAAGCTTCCGCAGGCCCCGCGACGAGGCTGCCAACAAGAGCGACCAAGACAGAGAACCTCATCTTGAAGACAAAGATCGGGAAGAGACGTTTCCAAAACTGAGGGTAGTGAAGACCTTTTTAACTGACGACTGACGGATCGAGCTTGAGATGAGATGCTTGGAGTGTGAGAACCTGAATCAAATCGGACATGTCGAGCTGCTTTTATAGACGGGCATCCGTTTTCTACGCTTGAGGTTTCTGATTCCATCCAGAGAACAAGTTCGCATGTAGTAAGACAGCGTGACTTCAGCTGAACGACATCATGCATAGAACCCCAGCAGGCGTTTCGCCTTACTTCAATCCATTCCGGGGCATCTGCGACCTCAAAATTCTAGAATCAAGACATAAGACGAGGTTCGTATCCGAGTTAGAACTCGATCAAGACTCAGCTGCTGAACCACACGAAGCTAAACTTCAGAAGTCCAGTTCTGTCAGAAGAGCATGGAGGTTCAGCTAGCCCCATCCCGTCACTTGACTCCATTCGATGTTGTCTCTGAATCCACCTCGGGATGTCCGTAACTCAACGACCCAAAAATCATGGATTAAGACACATTCTCCCCAGCTGAAAATTGCGGAGGTAGACTCTGCAAGCTGAACCTACTCATTTCCCAATACCAAACAGGCCTCTTGGGACTCGGTAATGCGAGAACATGGAGATGCCCAAGCGATGTTTGGACAGCTCAAGCTACGCTCTAGGTTGTTGTAGATTTAGCCGCATGGGAGCCAACCTTTTTTTTTTTGCCTTGACAAAATCCCACCAACAGAAGCGGAGGCGGCCCAAGTAATGCGAACCAATAGGTATCCATGGGTGTTTCATTCTAGGTAGCTAGAACGGGTGCTGATTTGATTCCCATTCTAGCCCTCTTAGGAATGATCGCAGCTCATCAAGCGGCAACGCCACGCCTGTCTGGGCGCAACGCCGAGCTTAATACTGTGGCGGTCTGAAATCTGGATGATGCGGGAAATCTTCTCGTCTAGCTCAATTTCTCCTGTCTCAGTGGAACAATTTTCCGTGTCGGGCTACTCAGCTGGTCCAATCCCGGGGAAGCGTTTGGGGCAGCCGAGGCATGTTGGGGATTTTCTACTCCGCATTGAGTGGCTAGGTCTCATTCTTAAATGCTCTTCCGCTTGGCAAGTTGGCTCAAGCCGAAGCCACAATGACCAGAAACAGGCTGACCTGAGACTCCCGTGCCTGCGGCTAAACTTCATAAGGTATCTACCTGTATTGAGGTCAAACGCTAATGGAACCTGTGCAGTGTTAATGTCTGCAAACGGTTGAGCTCTTACACAACGGCGCTCGTTTCACCGGGGCCGGCCGTTCCGGGCGGGCACGGGCTGGGTGTGGAGACTTGCCTTCCACCGGATCCCGGGTGGCCCGAGCTCAGCTCCGAGGGTGGACAAACAAGCAATTACCTACCTTATCGGGAACTCTTTACGCTGATTGATCCCAAGATTTTATATACGGTCGTATATGATGCTTTTTAATAAAGAAAGAAATTATTTTTACATCGTTGAGCAGTAAAGAGTCCAACAGACCTCAGATTCCCCTCTATGTCATGGACCGGGGTGCCTGCCCTGGGCGCCCATTAAACTTTGAGTGGGTCCGTCGCGAACGCAACGCGCTGCGGCGCGCCGCGCCATTCCGCATCAAGCCTGTAACACCATCCAATGCGCAATCCGCTTCTTAGCGCCGTGAATCTCACCCAAACATCACTGGAGTCAATCGAACACAGCATCATCAATCGCCCTCACCAACCGCGAGCCGGATTCCTCTTCGATCGCGGAATTCGCATCAACATCATACAAACATTCCCAACTTCCAAACCTCCCGGCGCCTTGACAAAATGGCCCTCAAGCGCAAGCGCTCCGCCTCCGAGCTGGTCGCGCTCTTCAACTCCCCCGCCCGCTCCGACTCGAGCATCGAGTCCTTCGACTTCCCCGTGTCCCCGAGTCCCTCCTTCCCGCGCGCCTTCGCCACGCCCGCGCACCTCTCGAGCCGGACAATGAAGCGCTTTCGCGACAACAGACCCTCGGAAGAGGAAGTTCACCGTACGTCCCATCCGCGACGTCATCACCCCCAAATTAATCGCTGACAATGGTCCCAACACAGAACGAACCCTGAACCTACTCTACTCTGCTCAACAGCACCAAGACATGTCCGCCGAGTCACCAGTTCCTCCTCCGGCCCCCGCGCCCATCGCGCGCGGCACGCAAAAGTCCCTCCACAGCTTCTGGAACATCAACTCCTCGGCGCCCCGCATCTCCGCGTCCTCGGCACCGGCCGTCGACCAGGCCGCGCTGAACCCCGTGAGCTGCGAGGACTGCGGTACCGGGCTTGGATCGTCGGACGGCGCGGACGGCATGGAGATCGACGGCGGGTTCGAGGCTGCTAGCTCCTGCGGCGCGTGCGGCAAGCACGTCTGCTCGCACTGCTCCGTCACGAACCTTGGCGAGCAGCGGAGGTGTCTGCGTTGCGCTGGGCGGAAGACTTGGGCTGCTCCGAGCGGGTCGGGCTGGCCGACCTTGTCGTCGCGCATTTTTTGAAGAATTACGGTCGCCCGGCACTGGCCATTTGGGTCACTGGGCGGTGGCGTCACTGTTTGGGGGGTCTTTCGTTGCATTTGGTTTCTTGAGCTTTGGTTCGTTTTCATGACAGGGCGTTCTGGATGGCAAAGGGTGCCTTTACTTGGGCGTTGGGGTAACATCATAAGATACCGGAAGGATACCAAGCACCATCCAATTCTACATTGCTTTTCTGAAGCCATCGGGCATACTCGCCCGTCAACTCCAAGTTACATTACTGGATCGCAGCGTGTCGGCCATAGTCTGCTACGATTCATCGAAGCCGATCCTTTCTTAAATGTGACAGCCAGGCCGGTGTCAACCAGCAAATGCCCCTGAAGCCGGCGAAGGCGATGGTTCAGATTGACCTCTGGGGCTTGGTAACGCCAGAAGACTCCGGTTTCTGTGAATTCAAAGATCACAACAATCATCCCACGCGAGTCGCGTTGGATCTTTCAGAGGACGAAGACGAGGACAAGCGCGAGGACGACAACCCCTGGACCCGAGCGGATCATGACGAGGACAGGCCACTAGTCTGAAATCGCTCGTCGCATGCAGACCTTGTCAATCTATCGCCTCATAATCGATCGTAAGGCTGAAGCCCAGGTTCAAAATGTGTGTTGACTATTTTCCAGACGATGTCCTAGATACTCGTGACACGGGCACCGCCGCAAGAGGCTGTCGGCGCAGCACACCACGGCATCTGCCTCGCGAGCGAATAGGGAATGGACCCAACGCCCAGCTTCCCTAACCTCGCCGATGTACCAACATGCGACATGTTCGCATTCAATGATTGCAGAAGCGCCGCTGTCCAACCAATCCCGAAGACGCTGACACGCAGCCTAAGCAGGGGTGCAGTGACAGATCAGGCTGTGCATTCTCACTGGACTTCGTCCACAGACATCAACCGACACCTCTCTTTCTAAACTTGATTGATTCCATATATTCTCTTTAGTTTTCTACCTAAGTTAGGGATAGCATCGGCGTCTTTGAAAAATGGCGGAAACGCTGGGCCTCGCGGCGAGCGTCATCGCCGTCGTCGACCTCACCGGCAAGGCCTTCAGCCTCTCCGTCAAGCTCAAGTCGCTCTGGGACGAGATCAAGGACGCGCCGTCGGTCCTCCTGGAAAAGGCCGAGGAGCTCCAGGACCTCGACGAGTTCCTCCGCGACGCCGAGAGCCAGGCCTCCTTCAACCCGATACCGAACTCGGTGTGGAACGACGCCGTCCTGCAAAAGGCCACCCGCAAGGCCCGCGCCGCGATGGGCGACCTTCAACAGACCATTGACGGCCTGAGCCTCCAGATCAACGACAAGCGCATACACCGGCGCAAGGTGGCCGCCGCCAAGGTCGTCATCAAGAAGGAGAGCCTGGAGAAGATGGAGCGCAAGATCGACCGCGCGCTGGGGCTTTTCAAGATGGCGCAGGGTCTTTATTGCGCGTATGACGAACCCACACTACGGTGTTCAGATTGGTTATAGACCATTGACTAACTTGGTGCGCAAAGTACAATGACAAACCTGTGCGCCACCGTCATCGTCCAACGGCTCCCCGAGCCACTGGACGCCCCAGTCATCGCCGTGGCCACAGATTCTTCCCTCGTCGAAGTAGAAGGCGTCGGCATGCTCAAGCTCTGCAGGTCGTTCCTCAACCGAACGTCTGCCCCGACGCGCTCCACGGATATCACCAAGGGATGGACCCCGTTCGGCAGGCTGAGCTTCGGTTTCGGCGACAGCATCTAACAGCTCTCCGTCAGGACGCCCAACTGGCTCACAGGCACCGTGTACTCGGTCATGGCCCAGAGAAGCGTGCTTGGGTGGCAATTCAATCTCACGGCGTACCCCATCATTGAAGATATGACAGAGTTGGCAAACATCGTGGCGTCGGACGATACAATCGCTCTACAAAAGTACATTTACGACAACGCCCTGACGCCAATGGTCCATAGCCAGAAAGGCGTTAACTTGATGCATGTAAGTGATCCTCGAGCCGCACTTCCTCCCACAAGCGACAAAGTCATGATAGAAGAAATTTGGCTAATCTGACAAACGCCCGATTCCATGAAAAGTACTCCGCCGGATTTGGTGCTGTTCAAATCACCAAGTGGCTGTTGAGCTCCGGTATTCGTCCTGGTTCGTTCAGCGAATGGTCATTTTGCGGACTTCCGCGTTGCGCGTTCGTAGTTCTCCTCAACTCCCCTTGACGTTCACGAGCTGACATTCGGAGAAGCACGCCCTTGGAGTTTGCGGTCACTCGCGACGCCTACTTCGGCGACCAAGAGGCTTACCTAGAAATTTTAAAACTTCTCGTCATCCACACTCCTGACTGTGCCACCGATACCCTCGACATTTGGAGTTTATTAACGATGAACAAGTCTTTTAGCGAGTTCCGGGACGTGCAACGGATAGTGGCGCCCGATTACTTGTCCCTGGACATCTCGCACAGAATCATCCACGTATCATTCGGCATATCTCACAGCTCATGGGCGTGGGATGACGTCGTGACTCTGATACCAGAACTCAATCATCTCACACCAGAGCTATTTGAGCCTCCAAGGCGTGGCAGCTTTCTCTCCATCGCGCACGTGCTCGCCAACGGTGTGGCCGCGGACTTTCTGAGATCCGGCGCCCAGCAGCAGGAGGAACGCTTGCGAGAACACGCGTACCAGAGAGCCCTAGGTGAGGCCATGAGGCTTGACCCCGCCTGCCTCACGAGTGCAACCACTGTATTTGATGGACCCTCTATCACGCCATTCGCCATGTTTCTGTCGCCGTCGATCGACCGCCTCGCGAATTGTACGCCAGAGATTTTGGACCAAACCCTTCAGTCGGCGGTTTTGGCTTGGGCGACGTTGCTGCATGCAAACGGAATCCATCTCTTAGACTACGGCCGGAGGGAACACGAAATCTATAAAAGTGGCAAGGGGGGTTTTTACCCACAGCGAGGAAGGCTACCGGGATGGGGTCGGGGGAAGGAGATCGCCAAGGACGGGAGTTCAAGAGTAAACTATTTCATCATCTTTGGCATCACCTACGGATCGTTGCCTGAGCAATGGAAAGTGTGGTGGACGCCGGAAGATGCGGGCTGCGCCGCGGAGTTCTGGGAACTGGTCGAGGGGCCCGTCATCAACGTCCCCGGTAGCTGGGTGGAGGATCCCGATGACGGGGAGATCAAAAGCTTCATCAAGTTTTTTAACTTCGATGGGAGCATGACACCGCCGTTGATTTGGTCGGAATACCGCAAGATAAAACCTCCGATTTAATCGACGCTTAAACCATGGTCGAAAGAGTACCTGATACACCATGATGAGGTCCACCCACCGAGTCCTGCCGCCAACGTTGAGGCAGCCGAAACATACCCCTGTGATGATTGATCGTTGAAGTTGATTCTACGTGGGGTTCTGACAGAAAAGAATGTTATAAATCATGTTGGTTGGGTCACTTTCATGAACGACTCGCCCCTGAGTGGCTGCAACCCATGCACCTTTGCCGCCGAGGCCATGCAGGAGGCCCGGCCCGCCGCGTCTTCACGGCTGTGCCGCTGGGCGATGGCAGGGCAGAATCAGGTAATTGTGTCCAAGGTGTGCGCGATAACCCTCAGTTTCCTTGGGAATCAATCGTATCCCCCCTCAAGTCCTTCTTACTTTCGTCTAGTTTATGTGAACTACTTCCACGTCTTATTCCGAGTCCAAGTCGATGCCGCAGACCCCTATTTTCTCTCGCATTCATGTCCAAGTCCTACAAGTCACCATGGAACTCGCCGCCAGCAGCATCGCCTTCGTCCAGGTCGGCGTCGGCGCCGGCAAAGTCATCGTCGAGGCCATCCAGCTCTGGGAGCAGGTCAAGCAGCTCCCGAGAGAGCTCGCGGCCCGTGTCAACCGGCTCAAGGTCTTCCGGCAAATGACGTGCCAGATCGACGACGAGTTCGCGCGGTACCCGGGCCTGCGCGCCCGCCCGACGGCCCGGCAGTGCCTCGAGTACGTCCGCGAGGCCGAGGCGGCGCTCCGCGCCCACGTCGAGAAGCTCGGGGCCAAGGTGGGGTCGCCGAGGAGCAGCCTCAGACGGCACGTCAACTCGTTCAAGATCATCACCCTGAAGAAGGAGGAGATGGCCGTGCTGGAGGGCGAGCTGGCGTGGGCGATGGAGCTGCTGCAGCTGTCCATATCCTTGTTCCATCTGTGAGTCCTCGGCGATCCGGCCGGCGCGATGGCACTGGCTAACGGGATCGGTTTGAAGAGCGAAGACGGAGGTGTCGGAAGAACTCATCATTAGCCAGACTTCGGCACGGGTCAAAGAGTACAGCATGGCCTGCCAGGACGACGTGATACAGAAGACGGCCCAGGCGGTGGTTGACATGATGAGATCCGACCAAGCATCCCCGATGAACACTATTACAGACGAGTCAAGTCTTTCCCTGGCAAAAGACTCGTCATCGGTGAAGCAGTCAAATCAAAATGGCATCTCGGCTTCGTGCTTCGATACCGGCCTCTTTGGGAAATACTCTTTCCGCCGGTTCGGCACGGATGAAGGATGGATCGCTTCGGTGCAGATCCCCTGGTCGCAACGCGTGAGCGAGCTTCGATGGACGGGGTGGCAGTACTGCTTCCACACTTACAACATCAGACCAAAGACTTCGCCTATATTCAAGGCAGTTCAAAGGGGGGATGTGGCGGGAATGATGAGGATGTTCAAGACGGGTCAGGCGACGCCATTCGATAGGAACGAGGACGGCCACTCGTTGCTTTACGTATGCCACTCTCTCTCTCTCTCTGTGTGTGTAAAGCCTTCTGACTCTACTTCAAGTTAGCAGCAAAAAAAGAGAGGCTGGAAGTCTGCCAGATCCTGATAAGAAAAGGGGTGCCCGTCGACGATGAGCGGGAGAGACACGGCTAGTAAGTCAACATGCTGGCAGAGCCATCTTCTCATTCTTACCAAAACACGCGTCAGCAACCCGATAGACGCCATCGTCGTATCCCGCAGCAACTTCAAAGGGACCCAGAACACGAACCACGCCGCCCTCGTCTCCCTCTTCCAATCCGCCGCGCACACCGCCGACACCCTCACGACGTCGCGCCTCTTCAACTTCGTCACCGAGTACTCCTACAGCGACGACTTCCTCCGCGTCTACCAGTCCCGCTTCCTGACGGGCTACGACCGCATGCCCCTCCGGGACCGCGCCGAGGCCGTCCGCCTGGGCTCCTTCGTCGTCCGCGACGAGATGACGTACAAGCGTCTCCTCCTCCTCCACCGCCCGGCCAACGGCGCCGTCACCCCGGCCGACGTGCGCGGCTCCGCCGACGCAGGCTTCGACCTCGTCCACTCCGCCGCCATCGCCCTGGGCAAGAGACTCGCGGACGACGCCCAGCACGACGCCAGGGCCCTGCGCGCGCGCTCCTACACGGAGTCCTGGAGCGCCCTCGTCGTCGAGACCGTCCGCGCCGCCGCCGCCGCGGACATCCGAGACCTGTGCCGCGTGGAGACGGTCGTGCCGTGGGACTGGTTCCGCGTGCCCGTCTGGACCGGCACGCCGCTCGTCTCCCTCGTCGGCGGCGCCCTCTGCCGCCTGGCCCCGGACGTGCCCCCGGCGAGATGGGACCGCGTCTTCCAGGCCGTGCTCGGGCAGTGGCTGCGCGACCTGCAGGAGGCCGGGGTCGACCTGTCGGTGTACGGCCGCCGCGAGGCGCTCGTGCGCGAGTTCCTCCGCCCGGAGGTCAGGGGCGCGTTCGACAGCGACGCCATCATCGCCTCGCGCGCCGTACTGCGCGGCGAGCTGCAGGAGTCGAGCAAGGAGTCATGGATGAAGGCCGCGGATGCGGCCTCTGACAAGAGCGACAGGTACTGGGCGCCCGTCCGGATTGTCGGCCTTGATTACGGGCCATGCGTGGATGACTGGCGGCTCCGGTGGCTCGTCGAGTGGGAGGCGTTTGCCGGTGAATTTTGGAGGGTCGTGGAAGCGCCGAGGGTCGTCATGCCGGGCACTTGGGTGGACTGACATTTCGTCTCATCGCCCCGCAATCAAAATTTCCTCAACTCAAGATAGGAGCACGATGCTGGGCTTCTCCATGAATTCTCGTCGGCCTGTTGAAGACGGGCGAGCTAGCCGCCGGGACAAGGGCTCGTCGGCGCTAAGGCCCCGGCCGTCTCGGGGGAGGCCGGGCGGCTGTCCCGGCCCCATAGCGCACCCCACTAAGGTGGGCTGAAGCTCACCCCGCGCCTTCGTCATCGCTCTTTACCTCTTATGCTTCGAGCTCCCGTCCCAGTGCGGGGCAGTCAAGTCACCCAACCTTCCTATCCAGAGCTACGACTCTTTCCAAAGCTCCTGATCTTTGCACAATCTCATCGCGATATCCTGAACCGAATCCCTCTATCTCAAGCCCATTCCGTTCTTCAGCATGGCCTCCAAAACCACTCGCCGCCCGGGAAAGCAGGGCGAGTGGTACCTCGGCGACGCTGACAGGCTCTACGAGCAGCTCGAACGCTTCCTCGCCGACGTCCCCGAGCAGATTGACGACAGCGGCCTGCCCATACCGGGCGCCAGGGTCATCATCGCACCGTTAGTCTCGTCCTCTCCCCTTTTGAAGTGCTCTCAATCGCAGAGATCGTGGACTAAGCAGAGCTTCCCAGGCACGCCGGCTACACCTACTCCGGCCCGACGGCGGCGTGGGCCTACAAGGCCCTCGACCTCTCCAAGGCCAAGCGCGTCTTCCTCCTCGGGCCGTCGCACACGTACTACCTCCACGGCGTCGCCGTCACGACCTACAAAAAGTACGGCACGCCCTGGGGCGAGCTCCGCATCGACGAAAAGATCACGGCCGAGATCCGCGCGCACAGCGGCATCCAGGACCTGCCGGTCCGCAACGACGACAGGGAGCACTCGCTCGAGATGCACCTCCCCTACCTCTGGCTCCGCCTCGAGCAGACCTTCGGCTCGCCCGACGCCTTCCCCACCCTGATCCCGATCCTCGTCGGCGACAACAACAAGGCGGAAGAGAAAGAAATCGGCAAGTGGCTCGCGCCGTACCTCCGGGACCCGGACAACGCCTTCATCGTCTCGTCCGACTTCTGCCACTGGGGCGGCCACTTCGACTACACCGTCTACGCGCCCGACGGCACCCTCGGCAGCATGCAGCGGCTGCGCAAGTACGGAGGCGTGCCGGACGGCGGCCCGCCGATCCACGAGACGATTAAAATGGTTGATGACCTCGCCATCGAGGCCATCAAGACGGGCAGGCACGACGCCTTTTACGACAACCTCAAGCAGACCAAGAACACGGTGTGCGGGCGGCACCCGATCGGGGTGACGATGGCGGCGCTCGAGGAGCTGGGCGAGGGCCACCCGACGTTCCGGTTCGTGCAGTACCAGCGCAGCAGCATGGTGACGGACCCGAGCGACTCGAGCGTGAGCTACGTCTCGGCGTACGCCGTGGTATGAGGGGGGGGGGGGGGGGGCAGATGGGATTATGCAAGGGAGTTTTTGTTTTCTGTCTCTTTTTGGGGATCCGTATCAACTAATTACCAGACAACGTGGCGGCTGTCGGGGTTCAGGCGTGGAGGGGGAGCATGAAGGAGTTTGTTTTCTGCTGGTTTAGACACGGGTTTCACCCAAGACATTACGAACGAGAGAGAGAGAGTAGCAATGGACGAAGAAGCTTTCTCCAGCTCTACACTAGAATCGAGAATCATTGACGAAATCATCCCAATTGGCTGCTTGGAGGAGGGTCAGAGACATTGTCACAGGCACGGTCTGTCCCCACGGAAACAAACCAGATCTGGGTTCGAGAAGGACCGTTTGCGGGTTGTGCATGAATCCTCGGGTCTGATGTCGTCGTCAAGCCGGAGCACTTCAAGACGGGACCTGAGGGGTCACAGATGGTGGCACGGAACGGGGCCCCGAGGAGGGAAGAGACGGAGGAAAGGCCGTCGGGCGTCCCGTTCGGGGTGGCCAAGACTCCCCAGCGAGCGGGATTTGGGAAGCTGCCGGTGGTGGTGAGGTTGGCCTGGCTTCTAATCCTGGAGCGTGCCGCAGCACAGCCCTACGGTCCTCCCTGGACTAGCTGACGCCCCCAAGGGAGGGGGACATGTGGTGTGTGTGGTGCATGTGGTGTGCTGCGTTGTGCTGCGTTGTGTCAGCTCCGCCCAAAGCGGCACGCATTGCGCGGGCTCTGTTAGGTTTAGGACCGTCGAGTCAACGTGACAGCGCTGGTAATGCTGGAATGGGCGGGCGGGGGCCAAGGCGAAGAAGCTTCGATTTCCAAGCTCTGGCTGCTCGCCGTCATCGTCGTCGAATGATGTCGTTGGAACGGGCTCTACCCCGCGGCGCCCGTGGCAATGCTCGGGGCCAAGGACGACATTGCGAAGCATTGACTTTTGGTGTTGCTGGGCGTAGAGGAGGGGATGTTCCCGTAGGCGGCGGCGAGAGAGTTTCTCGGCTCACAGATCTGACTTGGCGGTTGGAGACGGTGTCGAGCCGGCGCGGGTTCCCAGGGGGAGGGAAGGAGACGGATCCCGGGCCAGATGGCGCAGGAGGGTGCGGGATTGGAGCCGGTGGTGGTTGGAGGCCGATGATGAATGGATGGAGGCAGGCTGTGTTTGTTTGGTGCCGAAAGACTAAATGTTGGAGACTGGGAATGGCGTCTGCAGCTGTAGGCCCTCTTTGCGTCCTCTCTTGGCCGTCCTGGTCGAGTAATGGCAGGCATTTGTCGATGCGGTGCGGGCCTCTCCATAGTAAGCTCGTAGGCACCCGCCTTTTGGTGCATGGTTTATTGCAGAGCAAACACAGCTCAGCGGAGATGTTGAGGCAGCTGGTGGCCGTCACCTAGCCTGGACGGGCAGGTTAGACCGACAGCCTGCTGACGGCGGGCTTACGGCTTGCATCAAACCGCGTCCAAAAGTGGCGAAGGAAGAGGTGAGGCGGGCAAGGGTGTGTGCGGTATGTTGTTCCTGGGCGTCCGCAAGCGATGACAGCCATGTCCGTACTGGGAGGCTAAGCTCAGCCGTAGCACAGCGCAGCACGCAGGACGGAGGAGACGGAGACGGAGCAGAAGGAGGCTTGCAGCAGGCGCATGTGCTGGCTGGGTTAGTTTTGCGCTTCCGAGACCGTAAGCTGAGCGAGCAGGCTCGAGAAAGCGGGGGTGGTGGTTCGGAAGGATCTCTGGACTGATTTTTAATTTGGTTTCTGCCCAGCCTGATTGACCCGTGAAAGGGCAGCCGGCAGAGGGATGAGATGGAGTGTTTGTGTGTGTGTGTGGGTGGGTGGTTTAAGAGGCGCCATTCCCAGGTGCTGGTCGCGGCTGCGAACTTGTCTTCCAGTCAGTTCAGTTCTCTCTCGACTTGTTGTTCGCACCTCCATCACCATTCTTCAGGGTCCCTCCCCCGTTGCTTGGTGTTGCTTGTTTCTTTTAGGGCCCCTCCCCCATTCTAGGCACCGCCCTCAACACACACACACACCGCAAGAGCTGAGGTGATCGATTTCGTCATTGCTCCAAGACACAGCCACCAGGTGCAAAAAAGAGACAAGGAGCGGTGGACACTGGAGTCAGACTCGCTCACGACGACCGCCGTGGAATTGGATCGTCGGCAGCAACCCACACGTTGGACAAGAAACCCACCGACGAACAGAGCTCTTTCTCGCTCGAAAAAAAAGAGCGGAGAGATCTGCATTACCGCGCATCTGATTGGCCCGTCGGAGCTTTCGCAGCAGCAGCCAGCATCGGTCGCAGCTTCTTTTTTTACCGTCCAACGAAAAGCGACTGCCTCGAGTGCAGTTGAAACCCGGCCGCCCCAAGGAGGGAAAGAACGAAGACGAGGAAAAAGGGAAGGACCGAGTGTGGAATTCGATTGGCTCACGACGCCCGCCGCCAAAACCGGTGTCGACCCATCACCAGTTCCAGGCCTTCGTCAGAGCGAGGCCAACCCAACCGCAACTTCAGCAACCTTTGGAGCGCATCAGCATCAGCATCAGCATCAGCATCAGCATTTACCGGCCTCAAGGTTAGCGTTAGAGTTGCGTGCACTGGCACGAACAGTCAGTCAGCGACGAGCAAGCATAACGGGCATGTGCAGAGCCAAAAACGCTGCTCGGGCTGCATAAAAAAAAAAGAAGGCACATCCAGTCAGCGACACCGCCCTACACAACAAGCAAAGCAATAAGGCATCTTGTTATTCTATCTGGAAAATCGACAAAAAAGTCAAACAGACTACCAGGACGTCTTGGCATCCAGCATCAGCACCAGCACCAGCACCAGCACCAGCACCAGCACCAGCACCAGCACCAGCACCAGCACCAGCACCAGCGTCATCCAGAGAGGCGCATTAATCTACTGGGTGCTCGTCCTCGCATCTCCCGCCCGGCGCCTCCAGTTTATTCGCCTCCGTGGCCCGCCGCCTGTGACACTCGCCGCCCAAACGGGGAAGAGGAAGGGGAGTCCAAGCTTCGGGGTCCAATCACTGCGCGCCCCGCCTGCCAGCCAATCAGCAGCCGCCGAGCCGCACCTGCCTGAGTCGAGACACACACACACACACTCTCCTCTCCCCCAGGTCGGGCTTGAGTTCCTGCACTCAGCACCCACGCCCCTTTCCTTGCGCGTGCTGTTGCATCGCGGATCCCCCCTGTTGGTGCCTTGCAGCGGTGTTCGAGGTCCCCCAAGGCCCAGCGCCAAGTATCTCGACTCTACTCTCCTGGTCGACTTATTCATCGCCACCGACGCCATCAAATCACCTGCGCTGCGATTACGACGGCCTCAGCCCACGACGCAGACGCGGTCTTACTGAGAGATACTGGGACACGCGCTGCTTCTGCTTCTGCTGCTGCTTCTCACAATCAGCGCCGTCCCTCTCTCTGCTCGCTACCTTACCTTGCCCAAGGTACACTATCCGTACCTACACGGCGATCATTCCGCCGCCAGGGGCCCCCCAAGCTCAAGCTCCGCGCCCCCCCGTTCCTCACAGACATTGCGAATTTCTGCTACAAAGAAGCGACTCAAGCCACACCCGTGCCTGGCAGTGCCGTGCAGTCTGAGCCTGGTCTGGTCGTCGAGTGGCCCATTCGCCTTCGTCTCGTTTCTCTCCTGAGCACCCCCAGTGCCCAGTGCCCAAACCCAGTGCCCCTGCGCATACAACTACCACCTGGTCTGCTCTCTCCTGCCTCTGGCCTCTGATCCACCTCAAAAGCGACCCAGAGCCTGAGACCAGACTCTTGTCGCCCTCACACACCCGTCCCCGTCGCTCTCGACACTGCTGCCACTGCCATCACTACCGACTACCGTCTCATCTCCCTCGTGTCTTCCGCCAGCCCATTTTACCCGTACTCAATTGCTTCCCGCCTGAACATCCATCTTCAGCAAAACATCAAACAAAGGCATCTATCCTCCCTTGCATCGCGCACGACTTGATCCAACACCGAAAGGAGAAGAGAAAGGAAAGAAGAACAAATTCCTCCATCGTCGCGCAAGGAAGAAGCCTACGCGCTTCGCAGAAGCAGCCATGAGTGTCAGTGTTTCACCCCAACCCTCGCACTTCCGGCGTTTCGACCGCCCGCCCTGCTCCTGTTGCTGTTCCTGCTCCTGTTCTCTGCACGCTGCCCTGCCCTATCGACGTTGCATTGCGTCGACGGTGCTGCCCGCCTGTGTCGACCCAACGGCGTCCTGTGCTGTGCCCCTTCTCCAAGTCGAGAAAGTCCACCCCTTCCCACTCTTCGCCAGCCGCAAACTTTGACTTCCACCATCACCAACCTTCTTTGCACATCATCCTACTTGCTTCAGCCTGGTTGCGTCGCATTTGCTTGGTGCTGCTTGCTTTTTCTCCATCCCTCCCTCCCTCTCTCTCTCACATCCACCGCCCTTCCGCCGCACACCTCCTAATTGATTGCCTCCGCCGGTGTCCGCCGAAACTAACATCATGGCACAGTACGGGTATGTTTCTCTGTCTTCAGGAGCCGACGGCGCCCACGACGACGAATACGACCTCTCCCGCGGTAGACTAACAGATCCGACTGATGACAGATACGGCGGTCGCCAGAACCCCTTTGACCAGCGGGATGACTCCCCCTCGGGAGGCTATGGAGCCCCCATGAGCCGCCCTCCCCAGCAGTCTTTCGGCTCAGGGCCGTCCCCCTACGGAGGAAGCAGATATAACCAGGGACCAGCAATGGGTAGGGACCCATACGGTATGCTCCTGACCGCGACGGTCGTCCTCGATCGCCTGCTGACGCGCTCGTGCCTCCCCCAGGAACCAACGTCGAGATGGAGTCTCTCGCTCAAAACGCCGGTGGCTTTGGCCAGTCGTCCGACCCTAACGCGATCCTCAACGAGTGCCGATCCATCGACCAGGGCATCGACCAGATCGAGGCCAACCTGAACCAGCTGCGCATGCTGCAGGAGCGAACCCTGACCGACGCCGACACCTCGGCCAACTCCGCCACCGCCCGCCAGCTCGACGCCCTCTCCGCCGAGACCATGACCCTGTACCGCTCCCTCACCGACCGCGTGCGCCAGGTCAAGTCCTCCCCCGACGGACAGACGCCCAAGAACTCGCCGCAGGTCGGCCGCGTCGACCGCCGCCTCAAGGGCGCCATCCAGCAGTACCAGCAGGTCGAGTCGCAGTTCCGCAAGCGCACCCAGGACCAGATGGCCCGCCAGTACCGCATCGTTCGCCCCGACGCCCCCGAGAGCGAAGTCCGCGCCGCCGTCGAGGACGCCGGTGCCGGCGCCCAGATCTTCCAGCAGGCCGTGATGCAGAGCGGCCGCCAAGCCCAGGCTAACGCCGTGCTCAGCGCCGTCCAGGATCGCCAGGCCGCCCTGCAAAAGATTGAGCAGCAGATGGTCGAGCTGGCCCAGCTGTTCCAGGACATGGATGTGCTGGTCGTGCAGCAGGAGGCCGCCGTCACGCAGATCGAGCAGAAGGGCGAGGAGGTCGTCGAGAACCTCGACAAGGGCAACCAAGAGATTGGAGTCGCCGTCAACACGGCCCGCAAGACCCGCAAGAAGAAGTGGTGGTGCCTGGGAATCTGCGGTAGGTCACTGGTGGTGGTGGTGGCTGTGCACGTGTGGGATTCGTCACTAACTCAGCCCAGTCCTCATCATCGCAATCATCGCCGCCGTTGTCGCCATCTACTTCGCCGTCATCAAGCCCGGCCAGACCGCTGCCGCACCAGCCGCAGGCAAGCGCAGTCTCAACCTCGAGTCTCTGCCCATCCACAACAGCGTCCCCGTCGACATCGGCACCGTCAACACACACATCCTCAAGACGAGCCGCATCATGCGTCGAATGGTCCAGCCCGGGGCCACGTGGGAGCCGAACGGCGTACAAGACGCTGCTGTCGCGGCTCGCGTCGGCGGCAAGTGGGACATGCCCGCTGTCCGCAACTAGACGCTCTCCCACCCTTCCGAACCTGTACAAAATACCTCCATATCACCTTCTAACCCCGATCGCCTCACACCACTCGAGGCCATGTCTCCCAATCCACGCATACCGTCCCCTCCGGCTTGACGTCAGGATCGATTTCTCATTACCGTTTACCACTACAAGAGTTACTCGCCTTTTTTATATAGACGGATGGATCAAGGGAGGCAATATTCATTTCTTTTTTTTTTCCGGTGATGGGGGGGAAAAAACAAGAAGAGAGACGGCGAGAAGGATTCCGGGAAACCCAGGTCCCGGGACGTTTCCATCTCCAGAGCTTCTTCGTGTAGGGTGTTTTTGTATACCCGTAACCAGACTTTCTTTACTGTTACACTGTCCTTCTGCGTCTCTTGTGTGTATGTATGTGTGCGCGCGTGCGTATTGGATTCGGTCCTTCGCCCATCGAGGAAAGGACGTTATTGAAAAAAACCTAGGCGTTTTAGTGCGCGCGAACACCAATTGTCTTGCATTATTTTTTATTTGTTGCATACGGGGCGTTGGCATGAAGTGTTGCTCGTACATATAGTCAGCTTTTAACTTTGAACTACTTTATTAATACGCTTGGCGGTCTCTTCTGCGGTGATCTCGAATGCGAGCGTGGAATGTCGGTGTTTTAGGCTGTTGCCGGGAGGCGGGCGGCCTGGGCTTGGTACTCGCATTCCTTGTCGTTCACCGAATTCATCATTCGGTGTGGGCTCCAGTCTAGGGTGAAATCGATCGACCAAGTTTGTGTTGCTGGTAACCCGGGTCTGGGACGTGTAAGGTGCTGCTCGGTGACTATATCCGCGGGTACTCTGTTTGGGGGCCTGCGCCTCGAACCCATCTCGTTCGACACTGACGGGGCGGATGGATTTGGGGCT
Source organism: Colletotrichum tropicicola (assembly GCA_025962755.1). NCBI lineage: Eukaryota > Fungi > Ascomycota > Sordariomycetes > Glomerellales > Glomerellaceae > Colletotrichum > Colletotrichum tropicicola. Next base: position 236,205 of record JAOWMA010000014.1, on the reverse strand, counting down.
ACTGATCGCGGTTGCTTAGCTATAACATGTCCAATACTGAAGTGAAGTTGTGTTTGCAGAGAAGAAAGAGAAGAAAAAGAAGAAGAGGAGGAAGGTTGGGGGAAAAAAGACGTCAGGGCTGGGTTTGATGGCATCAGTGTTTTTGAGGCAGTTCCATCTGCTTACCCGGCACAATCCAGACCATATGGAAGCAAGGTGGGTGGTCTCTCTTTGCAGGCCACGGAGCTGATTTGTCTGAATGATAGTGAGGTTCCCGGACGTCGATGCTTCTGTGGCTATCTTCATTTTTGTCTCTTCCCTGGTTGCCTAAGGTACTGTAAGGTAAGCAACTATTTCGCGCTGTCGTCCGTCCCGCGTTGTGGGTGATTACTGAATCAACCAACGCGGTTGCCAGGGACGAACGACGGGGGCAGTATTATTAACATGTGAGGGGCGCGTGGCAAGGCTTTGGTGGGATATGTTGTTCATTGTGGTGTTTCACAGTAGGACCCGGAGAAGGTTTACAATCAACGACAAGGTCGCAGCCCTGGGCGGGCTGTGAGCGCGATGGATTTATTGACGAGCCTCACTAGGTACTCTATTATAACACCCGGCGCAAGGTAAGAAGCTGAGAGCATGCATGGCCTTATCCCGGGCTCACTTTAGGGCCTTGCTATTTCAACCTCTGTAACAGCCCAATCTGTACATGTTCAGCAACCTGGGCAGGCCCACCAGTCCGTTAGATTCGTCCCCGTAGACTCGGATGTTCCGGTAGACTCTGTCTCGACATGTCTTTGTTAAGGCCTGTTATTCTATATCAAACATTACAACAAAACAAAGTAGTAATTATCGTCCGCGGCGTATTTACTTAGTTAGTCCTTACAAACGTGGACGGACCTCAAAGACGCGGACGGACGACGATAATAAAAACTCAGCGGTGAGTGTCTCTGTGAGGTGGTTACTATTGAAGGAGGGTAATGTGAAGGAACCTGTTCCAAAGGTGAGAAAACCACTTCCCACCGGCTTTGCTGAGCCAACACAAGCAAGCAAGCAAGCTAGTACAGAGAGCACTCCCCAGCAGCTAAAATGTTTGCTTAAAAGGATACAACCACCACCATGGCTCACATTGTCGTTTAGATCCATGCACTACGCAGAAGGCAAGGGCAGCTAATACCTTGTTCTCTCTTAATGCAGGGGAGAACTTGGTCCAAGTGGGTGTCGGGTGTTCTTTACTTCCTCAGGGTTGGAGATGCAGTCTTGTAGATCAGCGCTCTGGCGTGCTGTTTCTCTGCTTCGTGGCCGCGGATCCTGGAGATGATGTGGACTGCCGTCCCGAGGCAGGGGCTTTCGTCATCAAGCAGAGGGCAGCTCAAGTATGATCCTAGCGCGACAGTGATGACTGAAGCCAGTAGGACCAAACGATGCGGTGTCAAGAGTTTCTTGGCTCTTGTTCCCGAGTGATTGACAGATCCGCCGGAGCCTAGAACGAACCGCATCTCAAGAGCACCGGTGCAGCCCGGAGCCTGGGACGGGCGAACACGCAGTCAAGCATGGACTCGCCTCAACTGAGGGGGGTTAGTAGATCTGTCGAAAAAAAAAAAGAGAATGTGAGTTCTCATATCTTTCTCATGGCCGCGCTTTTGGTGCCCCATTGGTGCCGCTTGGGCTCCGTTATTCATCGTGAGCCTTTCGGGCGGGCATGGAGGATATTAGGTTTTTCGTGACTGTCCTCGGGGCCCTTGCTGAACGTCTCTGGTCGTCATCTTGACGAACTATTGCGACGGGGGAGATAGCGTCAGCCTGCCTGGGCCTGCATAAACACTCTCATGGGGTTGGCCTAGCTTCCTTCTGTTTCGGTGCCAGCAGCAGATGGCAGTGGCGGCGGCCCTGGGGCTTGATTTTCTGGAGGCACTTGTATCTCTCCATCAGGCCGCCCACAGAATCGCGAGTATCAAACGTGACGCCGAGGCGGGAGGTAGGGCAGATGTTGGCGCCTGGATTCAGTCTTGTGTTAGCCAGTCAGAGAGGATCAGGGGTAATCGCTAAAGTTGGGGGTTCAAATTTCATGTTGACAAAATATTTACGCTCAGGCCATTCTCTGGCCAATATGTACAGTAATGGATCGGCGGACAGATAGCCGACTCATTGTTTGCTCGGTTTGAGCACGTGTTGAAGCCGACCCGACGTCCTGTTGCGGGTTCCTCGCGAGTTCCGAGTATCGCCTTCCGCATCAAGCCTGTGAGAAGTGCGGAGGGGACGAGATCCAGGACACTCCCTATTTACAAGGCGCCGCTCAAGCACTCTTGCAAGTGCCTCATGGAGGTTCGATATCGAAACCTCCTGGCCCAGCAAACTTCCGTGCCAGTAACGTACACCAAGATCCTGTGATCAGCCAGTGTATCGAATCCATAAAGTTAGACAATTGAATTGAGTATGGCCTGGGTGGGCTGCGAAACCCTTCTACCTATTAGAATACCCATGCCGTCTTCCCACCGGATGAGGAGACCATCTATAACACCGTGTACCCGTCGTCATTCATTATTCATTACACAAACATTACAGCTAACACCCCGTCGCAGCCTCATCAGGCCATGGTCCACATCTAAGAAATCGTTAGCAGTCGCCCGCACCCTCAAGCGGAAGACCTCACCTCGCAGTCCATCGCGCAAGCCTCACACGCTCTCTGCGTGAGACGCAACGTCTATGGCTCATCGAAAATCACAGCCCTCTTCCGCGATCACTCACTCCTGACCATCACCCCTAACCTCCCCCTCGCCCCCGACAGCCCTCTGCTCACGAGCCTTCTCAGCCCGGCCCTCGCCCGCCTTGACAACCCGCCTCAGCACGCTCATCTTGCGCTCAAAGTCCTCCAGCAGCGGCCCGTACTCCTCGCCGCCGGACTTGGCCACGCCGCTGTTGGAGCTGGGCAAGCTCTCCGCGCGGTCCTTGTCACCACCGCCAGCACCGCCGCCGCCGGCGGTACCCTCGCTCTCCACGCCCTCAATCCTCAGCACCAGGCCGCCCTCCTTCTCGCCCTCCTGCTGCGAGATGCTGGCGTCCGTGACGGCGAAGTCGGCGCTGAGGCTCGCCGCCGAGGACACCTTCCACCGGCCGTCGGCGCCGGGGACGACGTCCAGCAGCACGGCGCGGCTGGGCGGGTTCGCCTGGCCCTTGGCGGTCCTGGAGGCCGAGGTCGACGGCGCGGCGGCGGAGGAGGAGGAGGAGGAGGAGGACTGGTTGGCCGCGTGGTGGGCGGCGAGGGCCGAGGTCAGGGTGTCCGGATCGTCGTCGAGGAAGATGTACTTGACGGTCGGGTGGTGGGTCGTGTTGGTCGTCGCGTTGGAGACGAGGGTGAAGAAGCCCGCCGGGTCGAGCTTGGGCGCGACGGGCTCGCCGGCGTTGTCGTCGTCGTCGGCCTGGGCTTCGGGGTCTGCGCCCGCGGCGGCGGCGACTTCGGGGGCGGGCGGCTTGGTGTTGTTGCTGTGGTTGTCGGCGGCGGCTTTCTGGTTCTGCGAGGATGATAGGGAGGCTGAGGCTGCGGCGGCGGGGCCGGGGTGCTGGTGCTGGTGCTCGGCGACCTCGTGGCGCGGGGACGTGGGGACGTCGGCCATCATGAGACGGTGGAGGTCCTCGGAGGTCGGGTATCGCTTGGAATACGGGAGATTCTTGGTGTTGGCGTTCTCCCAGGGGGGAGCACGGCGACGGGATTCGTGGTTGACGGTTTTGGTCGCGTCGCGCTTGTTGGCATCGCTTCCCGGGAGTGGGTGGGAGGATGAGCTGGTCTCGGCGATGGGGTCCAGGGAGGGACGGAAGTTGGAGCTGGGCGGCATGGTGGAGGTGGTTCCTCAGCTGGGGTAATGTCTTATCGTTATCGCCACGTGATGGGAGTGGTGGTGTGGGGATGGTGATCTTGCATGTGATGCAACGCAAATGCACTTCAATCTCGGACTGGGGTTTGTTGGAGAGGCTGGAAAATCGGAAAGTTGAAGTTTCTCGAATAATTTGGAAACAAAATATTACTGAACAATTGAATTTCAAGTTGAAAGGGTCAGTTTTGCGGGTCTGGTTGTGATCTGCCTTGCGACTGTCGTCAATTGGCACCTAACTTTGCTCTTGTTGTGGTTCACGACTCCAGGAGCCAGAGCACACAACTGCTCAAACTACCTATGCTTGGTAGACTATCATGTTGTGTCTTCTGTCTGTCTATAATACTCTTCTGGAAGCTTTTTGCGCAATCTCCCTTGAGTACCACAGCCAAACTAGACAGAGTCTTCAAGAGCGTGGCACCCCAAACGATGCAATCCTATCAAAGCCAAAACGTCCCCTCGTTGCCCTAGTACTTGGGTATATCCACCAAACCTGCGCCAAACGCCCGAGGAAAATCAGTAGGGAGACTATCTCTCAATTCCAACTCCAGCCGTTTCGTTAATCTGGTCCGTCCACTCGAACTCTGCGTGTTGTCAGCAGGGGTCCCGGCAAGGACTGAGGGACGGCTTTACTCTGGCGACACATGGGACACTGGCCCTTGGCTGAGTCTTGCTTGATCCACTCGAGGATGCAGTGCTGGATGTGGTGTCAGCGAGGCCGAGGTGAGGTCGAGAGGCGTGCGACTCACCATGTGGAAGTTGTGGCCGCACTTTCCCGATACTGGCCTGTTGTCAGTTACATAACAACATCACGGGGTATGACTACACACGCACAGAGGCTGCAGTCGTCGCCGGGGTATTTGCAGGTCGGACACGTGCCGTCAAAGTGGACTTGGCAGATGCCGCAGACGTCGTCCTCGGGGATATCCCACCGCCATGTTGCGACGGTGTTCCACCGGGTGATCTTGACCTTCATTGTGGCGGTGTAGTTGGTACCTGGGGGATCATGCGTAAAGCGTGTGTGTGAGTGTGTGTGTGTCTGTTTGTTGTTGCAGAGGAAATCGCACTAGGCAGGTGTAGGAGAGATTGGGCATAAACACGGGCAGACGAGACCCTCTTTCCGCAATGTCGTGACAGCAGCATTTGTTTGGTGAAGTTGCGGCGCGGGACTCAGCTGCGGGGCAGCAGGCCGGTGAGCCAGTCAACCGCCGCCAAAAAAGATGGCGACATGGCCCAAGCTCCCCGCATTCGCGCCCACGACCCACTCCTGCTGCTCCACCGCGCAACGGAGTCGCCAGCGACCGCACCGGACCCCGACCTCCTCCCGCTTATCTTCCATTGGGCAGTGGCAGTGGCAGTGGCAGTGGCAGCGGATGTGGATGTGGATTGGATTGGATTGGATTGGATGGCTCCCCCCGTCCATTCGTGCAACTGCCTGATTACAGCAGCGTCCGTCCCCCAAAACCAGACCACACCGGTCACCGGCGCCCAGACAGAAAAAAACCACCACCACCACCACCGCCTCCTCTACCTCCCGTCCTCTTACGTCTTCCACCACCACCACCACCAGAAAAAAAGTCGGGTGTGACGGCAAGCCTCGTTGCAGCTTCCCCTCTCACAACCCCGCACAATCCACCACCTGCAATGCCTCTGCGGCTTTGGCCTTCGTGATTTTTCTCTTTCCCTCCTGCCACCCTCCCCAGGGCCCTGCGTTCCGGGCTTCCGCCCTCTGCCGTTGACATCGACCGATATCGACCGACCCTCCGTCCCGTCACCACCCCCCGACCGATCTGACATCACCCCGGCTCTCTCACCCTGCACCCGTGATCCAGACCGCCATCGCCATGGCCACCGTCGCCATTTTCCGGTCGTCGCGCATCGCCGCGAAGCTGCCGCAGTGCCGTGCGCGCCCCTTCCAGCCCGCCGCCGCCCTCTTCGCCCTGCGCCGCTCCTTCTCCTCGTACCTCGTCACCCCCAAGGAGCTCGACGAGGCCCTCAAGAAGAACCCGCCCTCCAAGATCAGCCCGGAGCCGCGCGTCATCCCCCTGTGCGCTTCCTGGTTCCTCCCCAACGACGGCCGCACCGGCATCGAGGTCTTCCGCCAGCAGCGCATCCCCAAGGCCCGCTTCTTCGACCTCGACAAGGTCATCGACCGCCGCAGCCCCTACCCGCACATGCTGCCCTCCGCCAAGGACTTCGCCGCCGCCATGAGCGAGCTGGGCATCCGCAAGGAGGACACCGTCGTCGTCTACGACTCCAAGGAGCTTGGCATCTTCAGCGCCCCGCGCGTCGGCTGGACCCTCAAGATCTTTGGCCACAACAACGTCCACGTGCTCAACAACTTCAAGCTGTGGGTCGACGAGGGCCTGCCCACCGAGGCCGGCGAGCTGTACAGCGTCGAGTGCTGCCCGTACCCCATCCCCCAGCTGGACGAGTCCAAGGTCGCCGACTTTGACGAGGTGCGCGAGATCGCCCTGGACCACAACAAGGAGGGTGCCGAGGGCGTGCAGATCATCGATGCCCGCTCGCCCGGCCGCTTCGCCGGCAAGGACCCGGAGCCGAGACCCGGCCTGTCGTCCGGCCACATGCCCGGCTCCATCAACATCCCCTTCAACGCCGTCCTCGACCCCGAGACCAAGGCCTTCTACCCTGCTGAGAAGCTGAGACAGATCTTCCAGGAGAAGGGCGTCGACCCTGAGAAGCCCATCATCTCGAGCTGCGGCACCGGCGTGACTGCCTGTGTCATCGAGACCGCTCTGGAGGAGGCCGGATACGGATCCCCCGAGAAGCGCAGAGTCTACGATGGAAGCTGGACGTAAGTTGTCATTCTCCGACACATCTTGCTTCACCGCTAACGCTTCGCAGCGAATGGGCGCAGAGAGTCAAGCCCTCCGACTCGCTCATCAGAAAGGACGAGTAGAGACTGAGCGAAAGGAGTGCAGCGCGAGTTGCTTCTAGTTGCGATACCCTCCCTACCCCACTTCTGGTTTTTCTGGTTTCCATGTACGATATCCGGCTCACAGCTTTTGGAGTTTGCATTGCGCATCGGGGAGGTTCGTAGGCCCATTTCGTCGTTTGGAGAGCGAGCACTTGGGAGGCGGCTGGTGTACATAGGCGGCCACGGTAATTGACATGATATCCTACGATTTTCTCTCTGTTGAGCCTGTGACGTCAATCATGGAACTCGGCTTCAATTTGGAGACATCCCAGGGGGCGTCGTCTGCAATTGGAGACAACAGAGGACCTTATCAGGTGCAGCGCATTGAATTTGCGCTCAACGCCATGCGCACATAGTGGGGCTGAATGACATGATTTCGGTCTGTCTCGGTGAGTCAGCCCCGACGGCGGACCCACCCTCCTTCACCTTGGATGGATGCCTCGAAGCTCAGGCCGCGCAGCCCGTTAGGGCTCGCCAACAGCGAACCCGCCCAAAGTTCCGCTAGGCGGGTGCACACGCAAAAAAATAGCCCGGCCCTGACCAACCACAGACCCCCGCAAAAAAAGTTGTGGTTTAACGAATCTCGAAATAACTTCGCCCTCCCCAAACCACCACTCCCGACTAACCGCAGCAGACTTCTTCCTTTGCGCGACACACCCCCCCTCTCCCAACAAACCCGACCGACAATATGGCTGACCGTGGTGCAAGCGCCCCCCGTGGCGGTGGTTTCGGATCCCGAGGCGGCGACCGTGGCCGTGGACGTGGACGTGGTCGCGGACGCCGCGGCGGCAAGAGCGAGGAGAAGGAGTGGCAGCCCGTCACCAAGCTGGGCCGTCTCGTGAAGGCCGGCAAGATCAACAGCATGGAGGAGATCTACCTGCACTCCCTGCCCATCAAGGAGTACCAGATTGTCGACTTCTTCCTGCCCAAGCTCAAGGATGAGGTCATGAAGGTGCGCGCACACACAACCCGTTCCGCCAGCCCGAAAAACCATCATCACCGACGACGACGAGTTCACTTTCGCCAATTCGTGTTGTGAAACGATCGGGCTGGGTTTCTTGCGGTTCTGCTTCACCAAGAACGGGAAATGCTAATTCGTGGTTTTTTTTTTCCCCCAATTGCAGATCAAGCCCGTCCAGAAGCAGACCCGTGCCGGTCAGCGCACGCGCTTCAAGGCCATCGTCCTTATCGGTGACTCCGAGGGTCACGTCGGTCTCGGCATCAAGACCTCCAAGGAAGTCGCTACTGCCATCCGTGCCGCCATCATCATCGCCAAGCTGAGCGTCATCCCCGTCCGTCGCGGTTACTGGGGTACCAACCTTGGTCTCCCCCACTCCCTGCCCACCAAGGAGTCTGGCAAGTGCGGTTCCGTCACCGTCCGTGTACGTTATCACACCCCCGCGACGGCCTCATGCCACGCCATTGAACCATTTGCCCTCCTAACACGTCCTCGCAGCTCATCCCCGCCCCCCGCGGTACCGGCCTCGTTGCCTCCCCCGCCGTCAAGCGTCTCCTCCAGCTTGCTGGTGTCGAGGACGCCTACACCTCCTCCGCCGGCTCCACCAAGACCCTCGAGAACACCCTCAAGGCCACCTTCGTCGCCGTCTCCAACACCTACGGCTTCCTCACGCCCAACCTCTGGAAGGAGACCAAGCTCATCAGAAGCCCGCTCGAGGAGTACGCGGACACTCTGCGCGAGGGCAAGAAGTACTAGGGCGTGTGTGTCGACGAACGTCTGGTGATGATGACGACGACGACGACGAGGGGCGGATGATGAAGGACAAGAAAACTCTTGGCGGCTTCGGGATTTCTCACAAATGGAGTTGCGTGTGTTTTTACACTGCATCGTTGGTTGGCCAGGGCATGACAGTAAGGCTATGGGCAAACTAGCTCGGATCTGAAAATAAAAGATCAAAACTTCGACTGCAGACGATGGTCTTTTTTTCTCGTTAATACTATGGACTTGGAGTTCAACCGATGGTATTCCTTGCGTGACTGGCCTTTTGATATGACTCGCAGGACAAACTACGATGAAGCGATCTAGACTGGGCAGCATGGGAAGCTGCCTGTGTTGCGAGCACAAGTTCCCATCCATTCCTCAAGTGAGGCAGCTAGATGTCCACAGGAAAAGGTGGTCATTGTAGACTTGAAAGCGCGAGTCTCCCCTTTTCAAACGGGATTCGTACCTGGTCAATTACCTGCTGACCTCGAGCGAAACGGGATGCTCCATTCCTGTGGCGTATTAACCGGTCCTGAGACATGATTACTTTAACAACAACGCACTTCTCGGCGCAAGCACAAGCCACACTTATTGTTGCAAGACCACGATACCTTTTGAGAACGGGCACTACCATGTCTGGAGGGTCAAGCAACTCTGCAAAAGTCAAGATGGTGTGCCTCACCACCACCAAGACTCGACATTCCTTGCCGTTGCTCACCATAAATGACACGATTCTCAGCAAAATCAGACCTGAACACAAGACAGACATCGTTATTACACCATCTAAAACAACCCAAACAACATTGGCCAGTAAACACCCAGATATCACAAAATCATTCCATGCGCCCCCGCCCATCATTCTACGCCGCCGTCGTCGTCGTCTTCCTCAAAATGGACCCGGCGCTGGTTCTCCTCCCGCAGATGAGGAGGGTACCTCGGCGGGAACAGGGGCTGCCGTCTTTCGACGACCACCGGAGTCGGCCCGGACGGTCTCGGCCTCGTCGGCGGTCTCGGCTGCCCCTCCCCCGCCGCCAGGTTCTCCTGAAGCACCAGCCTCGGCCTCGTCGGCGGCCTAAGCCGTCCCCTCGCGGCCAGGTCCTCCAGAAGCACCCCGGGCACGCTCCTCGACACGTCCGGGGATCTGACCTCCGGCAGCCTGATGCTGCCCCCTTCATCGGCGATGTTCCTGGACACGACGTCTCTCCCCGGAGCTCTGCCATCGTTGGGGCCGAATTCTTCTGAACAAAGTCTGTCAGCATGGTGTGCGCATCAGGGATCGAGACGGAAGAGAGAAAAAAACTCACCCTCGAGGATATTCTTCACATACTCCTCCATCGCCCTCGTCTGCAGGCGACTTCCCCCGCCGCCCCAGTGCTTGGCCGTATCGCCCGGGAAAAACTTTGACCTCCCGTCCTCGCCCTCGTGGTACGGCACCGAGAGCATCCTGTTCACCTCCCGCTCGGCCAGCTCCTCCGCCGTCGGCCGGATCTGCTCCTCGACCTTTGCCATCTCCGCCTCCTCCGCCGCCTTCTCCCTCTGCCGCCGCAGCATGTCGTCGTCCGCGCTCCGCCGGATCCGCTCCTGCCGCTCCTTCGTCTGCAGGTGCACCGGCCACCGGTTGACGGAGAAGAACTGCCTCTTCTTCCCCGCCACCTCCGGCCGCGCCCAGTCCCACACCCGCTCCCGGTGCAGCGTCATGACCTCCTCCTCGCCGGCGGCGCCGAAGAACCGCGGCCTCGCCGGCCAGAGCGTGCTCTTCCCCTCTGAGAGCTCGTCGATGATGCCCCGGCGCACAATCTCGTACGCCTCGTCCTCCCTCATCCCCGCCCGCCACTTCTCCGGGTCGCCCGCCTTGACGACGCCCGCGTACGACACCGGCGGGCCGCTGTACTCGTACTCGTACTCGTCGTCGTCATCATCGTCGTCATCATCGTCGTCGTCGTCGCGGGCCCTCTCGAACCGCCTCCTCCAGCTCCCCGCCATGTCCTGCAGCTGCACCGCGCGGTAGTCCCAGTCGCGCGCCACGCACAGCCTGGCGTCGATGTCGGCGAGCTTGCGCCGCAGGTCGTCGAGCTCGAAGCCCAGCCGCCACGCCCGCGACCAGAGCATGTTCTTGGTCAGCTTGCGGCTCGAGTTGACCCAGTCGACGTTGGCGAACGCGAGCTCCCACGTCCACGTGTCCTCGGGCGGCGGCAGGTTGGCCCGGTTCCAGATGTTGGTGACGGGATCCCACGGGTCGTCGCCCTCGGGCCAGTTGAGGCGGTTCTCCGGGTGCCATTCGCATATCGGCCGCGAGATCTCGACCTCGCCCGTGTCAGAGACTTTGTGTCTGGTGTAGGTCAGTATCTTCATACGGCAGGCAGAAGTCAGGGGAGGGGGGGCAAAACTCACCCAAGTCTTCCGCGGTCGGCGAGCACCCTGCAATACTTTTCAACCGTCTCCTCTGTGAAGACAAAGTCCCCCTCCCGCACACCGGCATTCAGAGCGAGCGTCACCTCCTCCAACCCCGCCGTGCGCTCCTGAGCCGCCAGCAGGGACTCGGTATTCGGATCATAGAGCAACTTCTGCATCCTCTCCGTGAACACCTCAAACTCCCTCCCCAACTTCGGCAGCGCCTCCCTCTCCGCCTTGACGTTCGTCGACGGCCCGCACACGAAGAACAGCCAATGCAGCTCCATGTCGTTCAGCTCGAGGTACCTGCCGTGCCGCTCCCGGTGCTCGACCAGCTCCCCCCTCATGTCCCACGACTCCCGCCCCTGGGACCCGAGCTCGATGTTCGTCACCACGCCCTCGAGCATCTGCCGCGGGCTGCGCCGGTACGCCCGCCGCAGGCTGTACCGCAGCCCCGTGAGCAGCGCGTGCCGCGCCACGGCCTTGCGCTCGCTCTCCGTCAGGAAACTCACCGGCGTGACGGGGCCGAGGAAGTTCTCCGGCAGCAGCACGGGGTCGGCCTTGCTCTGGCCCGTGTCTTTGAGGAAATCGCGGTGCGACTGCTCCGTCTCGGCCCGCGCCGTCTCCACCCGCCCGTAATGGCTCTCGCGCATCTTTTGGTGCCAGAACGTCAGGCCCAGGGGGTCGAGCTTCGTCCCCTCGGGCGGCTCCTCGATGGCGTGCGGCCGGTACACGATGTCCCGTCCGGCCTGCGCCCTGGCCGTCTCCCTTTGGCGCCTCGTCGGCGGCAGCACGAGCTTGCGGAAGGGCCCCTGGATCGCGACGTTCTCGACGCTGTCAAAGTGCGCGAGGCACTGCTGCAGCGCCGCGCGCTTCGCCCCGCGGTACCGCGCGAAACGCTGCAGGGCCTCTCCCTCGGGGTACATCTTTTGCGTGCGGTGCGTCTTGCCGTTCACCGTCACCTCCCGCACGTCGCCGGCGACGTACTCGTTGCTCAGCATGTAAAAGTTGGCCTCGCCCTGGATGTCTCTCGCCGTCGTCTCGGGCCCGCCGGCCATGCACTTCTCGTACCACTCGTCCTCCGTGAGCGCCATGTTGAAGTCGGGTTCGTACTGGAACACTATGCCGCGGTCTCCCGACCCGGGAGACGGCCCGGCCGGATCAGACTCCCACACGAGGTTCCCGTCCCTCCGGAACCACGTCATGAAGGTCTCGCGCAGCAGCGGACCCGGGATCTGGTAGTCCACGTCCTGCACGGATTCGGGGACTCTGTGGAGCAGATACCGCGGCCGCACCTCCTCGGCAGGCGTCTTGTCCACGACGATGGCCCTCCCGCCGTGCAACGTCGGCAGTCTCGTGCTGCTGGCCTTGGTCTGCGGAAAGTCGACGACGAGCTTCTTCTCGCCGTAGTGGTGCTGCTCAAACACCCAGTGCGTGTGCAGCATGGTGATGCACTCGCGCAGGTCGCCGTACCAGCTCTTCTCCATGGCGCCCTCCATGCGCAAGCAGTGCTGCAGGAACAGCCCGATCTCGGCAAATTTGCGCTCCCAGTCGAGCGTGCGGTCAATGTCCTCGTCTGAGAGGAAGTTCTTGATGCGGATCATCTGGATCGCGGGAGAGTGGATGCGCCAGCCGCGGTAGCTCATCATCTCGAGGTCCTCAGCCGTGGTCGTCTTGTCGCGGGACATCCACTGAACTAGCCAGCTCTGTTTGCGAAGGTCTGCGGTGTTGGGGTCGGTGGAGCGCGGTTCGGCCTCGTCATCGGTCAGGAGGTCCGTCATCTCGATGTCTTGGTCAAGAGGGGGGCTCGTCGGCAGCGGAGAGAGTGGGATCTCCTCGCGAGCAGGCGTAAAGACGCGGATGCCGGTTGGAGGGGCGAGGTTCTCGCTGCTGGGCTCTGTGACCTCCGTGATGGTGGACAACCCCTGGGGCAGAAGAGGGACTCCTGGCCGCTCTGTTGGCGTCGTGTCGGTTACGACAATAGATGGGTAGGATGTCGAGGGACCAGCTTGGGAACTCTGCGCGTCCGTCCTGGTGCTGATAGTGAAGGACTCGATGAGGGGCTTGTTCGGCTTTGGAGCACCACCAGGCTGGCGAGGCTCAAGAGCGCTACCTCCGGGAACTCCGGGCGCCGTCGCCTGGTTCAAAACCTGGTTCCACATGTAATCGTCGTAGGGATCCTTGGGGGGCAAGGTAAGAGCGACGTCGTACGGACCGGGCTTCGACGGGGCCGCCGTGGTGGGGATGATGCCGGACGGCGCAGGTCTCTGGTCGGGCGTCGTGCCGCTGCTGGGGAACCCAGCCCTCTCATCGCGCGTCATGGAGGTGCTGCTGAACAATATAGGCATCTGCTCCGTGGACGTCATCGTGGACGACCTCCTGATTGTGGAGGTCACGGCCTGTTTCGCCAATGCCGTAGGGCGTGTAGACTCGGATGAGCCCTCCTGGTCAGCGACCACTGGCTCGGCTTCCAAGGTTCGCGACGGCAGCGACGGCATCTTGGGCAGCTCGTACTTGTTCGTCCGCCGGATGAACTGGTTGCTGGTGAAGTAGGGGTCGAAAGTGGCCGGGAACTTGCAGCCCTCGGGAGCATCGCGAGCACGCCACTCCGTCGTGAACGGAATCCGCGGTGCCTGTCCGCCTTCTGCCGGTGCCTTGGGAATAGCCGGGGGACTTGGCTTCTCCGGAACTTCGTCGGCATCTCTCCTGTTGTCAGCGGGAGACGGTCCATACGTGCCGTCAGGGCCGTCGAGGCAGCCTGTGACTTCCGCTCCCCCAACTGCCTCCCTCATTTCGCCCTGCCCGTATGCGAGTCTTTCCTCTCCCTCCTCTCGGGCAGCTGCCATGATCTCGGATTCTGTGAATTGGACCCCGACGAAACCCAACAGCTTCCTCCACCGCTCCACGTCCTTCCCCTCGCGAATCTTGCGGATCATGAGGTCCCGCTTCATCTGCTGCATCTCCATGGGCTTCTCGCCCGCCTTCTTGGCTTCCTCCGTCAGCGTCTCGGCCGAGAACTCCTGGAACGCCCGCCATCGCGTCTCGCCCAGGTCCACGTCCTGCAGCCAGGGATGCCGCGCGCCGTACATGTCGGCTGCGAGCTTGCGGAAGGTCTCGTTCGACCTGAGGGTCGCGTCGACAGCGCGCGTTGCGATGAGGGATTCAATGTGGACGAAGAGGGTGTAGGGTTGGCCTTCGTCGAGTATCTTCCGCGTGCTTTCCCACGTCTCGGAGGGGAATTTGTGGTAGATATCGCGGACCAGCTTGGCCAGCTCGGCTAGGACTGTGTCAGAGACGTTCTCATATGACCATTTCGAGGATGTGGTGGCTTACGCATTCGTTTTTGAGCCATGTTGACGTTGGGTAGTGCTCACGGCACTCTGTCGAAAGGTTGCAACTCAACTCGCGGGAGAGGCGGCCGTCGATCGACAAGCCGGCAGGCTCAAAAGGAGAAGAGAGAAGATCACGGCGCAAAGGGCAAATCAACAAGAAGACCAAATGACTGAGGAGAAAGATCATGTCTCTTCCGAGAGACGCCAACGCTTGACACACAAAAGCCTGGAGAAAGAAAGCTGACAGTAAAGAGACAGAGTTGGAAGAAATCACAATTCATTCCTGACCTGCGAAAGACGTCCATTTTGAAACCCCTTTCCACGTCTCAAAAGACGCTCGCTGACCTTTCAATATTGCAAATGTTACACACTTCCGGTCCAAAGAAAGCACCATGAGAAGCATTGCGGCAAGGATACCGACAAAGGTCAAATGGTAAATGCGAAGATGGCGCAGCACAAAGGGATAAACGGCCAATGTGGACAATGCATATGCCCAGCAAAGCTCATTGCCGCTTCCGGGAATGCTTTGACCAGATGAATTCTAATTCCGGCATGGCGCAAGCTGTTCTTTGTAAAGGCCGTTTACATTCAACCGTAATGGCGTCTCGATTGTCGCAGAGCTACCATTTTCTATTGTGTTTCGGTTGTCGGACTGCGACAGGTCCGCGATCTCTCCAGCAACAGAGTCCAAGGCATTGCCCTTCAGGCTCTCGGAACTCGTGGAAGAACTTTCTGGTCTATAAGACAGACATTGGCTACGTGGCAAAGCGAGTTCCTTCAGGCTTCCGTGGAGACTCAGGCGTTAGCTTTGCTCTCTGTTTGTGCCGCATATCCAGGCCAATGGCGAACCAGGAGCCTCAAGATCTCAACCCTCATGTGGCAGATGCCAATGACTCTGGCCACTCATCTCCGGTCGCCGTCTCAAGTCACAATCTTCCGGGGTCACCACCACCACTGTCACTTGCAGAACCCAGTGCTCAAAGCCAAGATGAGGGCCAGGATGGTTCGGCCAAGAAAGACAACTCAGACGAAGTCAAAGCCCACGAAAGCGACCTCCTGGAACAAGCCCGCATCGAGCAAGAAACCCAAGTCCTGGAAGCCGTTCATCGCCGTCGTCTTCAAACATCGCTTCCCGACCCTCCGCCCGTCATCATCGGCGCACCACTGGGCAAGAACCTCACACCCCTGGAAGCAGCATCACGTCTTGTATCCCAGTGGGAGGCAATCCACCTCGCAACCCTCTCAGAAACCCCCGAAGCCGCCGGTCCCGTCTTCGAATCTCTGACCCGCGCTCGCGCCGACCTCGCCGCCATCCAGCAATCGGCCTCTCCCGAAACCACAACTCCTCTCAACTCTCTCGAGTCTCACAAGCAGGAAGCGGTATCCTCCCGCATCGAGTTCCTCGAATCCTCCCTCGAGGAGTCAACGTTCCCCCCCGAACGTGCCAACATCTCCGCGGCCGTCTCCCTCTACCGCTCCTCCCGCATCCCTTACTCCGCGAACTGGGCCCTGATCTACGCAGGCCACCTCGTCGACTTCGCGCCCACCTACTCCTCCTTCACCTCCGACCGCGCCGCCCGCCTCGACCGCTACGAAAAGCTCCACGGCCCAGGCTGGCTCTGGTTCGAGCCGCCCCTCTCCCGCGCCGCCGGGCCGCTCTTCTCCGCCAGCCGCGGCACCTGGCTCCCCGAGGCGGACACGACCTTCGACATGGGCCACTACAGCGTGACGATGTCCTTCCGGCGAATGATAGA
Source organism: Colletotrichum tropicicola (assembly GCA_025962755.1). Classification (NCBI taxonomy): domain Eukaryota; kingdom Fungi; phylum Ascomycota; class Sordariomycetes; order Glomerellales; family Glomerellaceae; genus Colletotrichum; species Colletotrichum tropicicola. The sequence continues at coordinate 220,225 of JAOWMA010000014.1, read as the reverse complement.
CATGGTCCGCCGTCCCCACGGACCGGCAGACGCGCCGCCCGCCCAATGGCGCCTCCATGCGTCGGACTCGGAGCCCGAGAGCCCGCTATCGCCAACTCCCCCGAGACTGCCGACGGAGCAACCCCCGCCGACCGGCCTCCGCCGTTCCCGCCACTCCCGCCACCCGCACATGACCCGCGACCCCGGCGGCACGACGCTGCACTTCCGCATGCTCCTCGACAGCGGCGCGACGCTGCCCATGCTCTACGAGCGCGACTTCGCGGCGCTGGGGGTCGACCGCATGTCCTACGCCGCCGTCTCCCGCATCTCGGTCAGCACCGCCTCCGACCGCGCGCTCATGACCTGGATCTACGAGATGCAGGTATCGGTCGCGGACACCAACACCTGCTCCTCGCTCGTCTCCTCCACGTCCCCCGTTTGGCCATCGGAGCATCATTCCTTGGGCGGCATCGTTCCCGTCATGATGCACCTCGCGCCGCGTAACAGCGGTCAGTCCAGCTCATCCTCTGCGCCGGGCGGGGAGACAGGACCGTACGCAAAGACCAAAGAGGGCATGACCACGTACCTGAAGGCCGTGGTCGACAGGGCGGAGGGAAAGGACTACGGCCGCCTGTCGGGTTTGCTGCCGTTCAAGTGCTGCTACATGCAGTCTACGCCTGGGCTGAATACAATGTGGTTGGGAGAAGACAGGAGAGATGTCCTGGGGGCGCAGAAGATGCCGGGGCAGATGCGCTGGGCCCCTGGTTGGGGGAGAGAGTGCGATCCGGGACAGCCGAGGGAGTTATGGAAGGCGTTCTGCGGCGGTGGGAAAGGGGAAGCATACAAGTCCGATGACGGTCGGCCCATACTACTGCGCATGGCTCACGAAGACGCTGACGGGGTACGCATGGTGGACATTGAAGAGAACGGGTGGAAAGGCCGGAGCGAGGTCCTCATTGTCGACGGCAAGGGCGTTCGAACGAAGCATGTCATTGAGCCGCGGTCCTTGCCGACGCAACAGACGGACAAGAGGCAGAGGATGGAATGAGGGTGTTGTAGTGGACATGTCGTATTTCGTTTTTTCCTATATTACATCCCGCTTGGTTCATATATAAGTCCATCGCTAACAAGTATTGAGGTCAAAGTGTCAATATCAGAGCCACATCGGTGAGAAAATTGTGGTGTTTAATTGTTGCTACTTCCAGCACTTTTGCCTTTATTTTGATAGAATCTAACCATGTCTTCTTCAGGCATAGACAAGGACATCGCATGACTTCAGCCATCTGCCGTAGTCTCATTCCAACGCATCGCGCCTATCCACGTCACTATTCGATCCGGCATCTCTTCATCCAGCCATCCCAGTTCCCAACGTCGTAATCCACATCATCCAGATCGAGCCTTCATTCCAAGGTTGTAGCAGATCAATGCGTCCATCTCATGGATCAACCCGTCTGCACCAGGCTATAGCATGAACCACCGGCCGATAAGATCAGACGAACTATTAGCAAACACCCAATCATCCCATCTGTCATGCATCTCTCCTTCAAGCAGAATCCACGATTATCCCCGTGCAAGCGCACGCCACTCAATCACTTCAAACTAAGATACCCCTGCCCCGGCCGATCTACCTATGCGGCAACTACAGGGTCTGCCCGACTTTGACGTGTGACTCACCCGACGCTCATTCCAATTTCAACAGTAATTTTCCACCGCCCAGATCAGAGTGATGGAAAGTCCACAGCCGGTGACATCCTCCAAGTCTACACCACGGTCAACCACCCACCGCGTCCGCTCTGCCAACGACCCAGATGATTCGCCGGTGACACAGGTCAGCAGCTGAGTCTAATACCGAGTCATTCGGGATGCTGTATTCTTCCACCGCCGCTTCCGCAACTCTACCTGGGTTTGGCCCAGGGTGGTAGTCAGACCGAGCCATCGTCTTCGCGGGTCTGTTTCGACACCTTGAACAACGATGACCACATTTTGTTGGCCATACACTTGAGATAGTGGAACATCCGGTGACAAGTAATGATTCCAATCTACACGGCTCAGGTGCGTTTCGGTCCATCCAGTCAAACAAACACTCGTATCGACGGGCTGCGACGGCGATGTGGTCCAAGTCTTGGGCTGATACAGCCGTGACGATGGTAATCACCAGCTTCGTCAGTCCTCCTTTGAGGAACCATGTGAGCTCATAAGAAAGGGCCTTGGGGTGGAAGCATGGTGTGCTTGATTAGGACAGAGATGAGATGCCAACAAGGAAAATACAAATCGGACGACGACGGCCCCCTAGCTATTGTTCCAAAGCCATTCTGGCTTGTGACTCTGTTGCGGTCGAAATACAGATGCCAGCTTAAGTGACCTTCACGTCAAACATCATGAACAACTTCACAAAGCACCCTGGTGGACACGGCCTCCTGCATCAAGAGTCGTCGATCCAGAAGGAGATTTGAATTGGTATCTCAGTCACGCGCGCGGCGTATGACATGTACTGAACATGAACCATTTTCGAGCAACGTTTTCGTTTAGTAGACGAGGCAGGCTCGGAGAGCAATCCAGTATCACCCAAGCCATCGTCGATCATTATACGGCATACAAGATTCATTGACATCAGCCAAGGCTCTTTTATTCTACAGGCAGCCGGAGATTCGATGGGCAAAACTCTCTCTCGTCAGTTGTCCTTAGTCCAGACAGCTCTCCCATCCGTAACACTCTGTTTCTTTCTTCATCTCTACTCCCACTTCCCCGCCATCCGTTGCCCCCATCCATCATGGCAGGACTCTCCTCTCAGCACACATGTGCGCCTACCACAGCCATGCCGCATCGTCTCATAGGAGCCCGCAAGAAACTGGAGTGGCCTCCCCCTTCGACGGCCATCATGCCCCCAAAGTAATACGACACACCCTCGATAAAAGCACCCGGGGGAGCGGGGGAAAGGGACGAAAGACAAGACAAGAACGACGGACATCGCTCAGAGCCATTGAACCCGCCTCTGTATCTCAGCCAAACAGAGAAATCAACCCTTTTGATACCCCGTTCTCAGCCTGTGCCGAGAACTCCCCCAGGCGAGGAGGGTCTCGACCATCAGACGCGGGAGGCCGACAACTCCACTCGGGAATCAAGCCTCCTCTTCCAGAGCAGGCAGACGACAGGTTCCAAACATCCAAACCATTTCCCAGCCAGCGCACACTCTCCGGGCCGTCCAACCAGTGACGACTCAATCCCATCCCGTCCATCACCACGGCCAACTCACCCAGTCTACCCCCATCCGCATAACAACCCTCAATGCAACGGGGAAGTGAACCCGCGAAAAACCCCCCTGGCATAGGGGATGATGATGATGCATCCCCCTCCCATGTCCCCGACTTCCGGCAATCATCCCATCAAGACCCACCCACACCCGCGGGTCCTCGCTCCAACAGCCTTCACCTCCCAACACCGCAATGACCATCTCCCATTCCTCCCTTCACACTCATCCTCATCCCAATCCCCAAAATCAACCTCACTCACCAGGTCCTACATAACCATCAAAACCTCATCACAAACCACCACCATCCACTAGCCCCACCAAAAAGCATAACGTTACACAAAGAAAAAAAGGGAACAACCAACTTCCCTCCCCCCTGCCTTCCCCCCACCCACCCCAAAATAAGCACCTACCCCTGTCCATCACGATGCGTACCCACAACCCTCTAACCCAAATACAGTTAGAACATCCACCAAAAGATCCACATCGTCTTTCCAACCACACACACACACACACACCCACATTATCCTTCATCCCAGCTCAACCAATGACGTTTTTCTCAATCACGTCCAGGTTTACGGATACTCGTGCCTTGAACCTCGGATCGAATTATACCGGGGGTCTCCCGGGCTGCCATCGTGAGAATACCTAGTGTAGACACCAGAAAAGACTGGCTGAGATGCTTGCAAAATTGACGATGCAATGCGATGGCTGGTATACATAGAGATGAAAAACGACCGCCAGCAAATGGTTGGTTGGCCTCCAGCTCGCCACGCCGGACCGCGGGACTAATGCGGTCAGCTATGATTAGCACCTCAGCCCGGGGCAAGGGGGCGTTGTGTGGCGTTCCACAGTCCGTCATTTCCCATGTGGGCTTCAGGAGTCCATCGTCGCCCATTGTGCGACGCAACCAAGGGCCACTGACAGACGACCGTTCGGTAGAATTTGAGCCATCACCAAATATCATCGGAACCAAGACATAGTATTCAGGTGCAGAGAAATTTTTACTCTTTTTTTGTGCCTTTGTACAACTACCTTACACAGGGGGGAGTGCAAATGCGGGTATACGAAAGTCTCGAGGGCTCTCACCCCGGCTGGCCCAGAACGACGTGATTATCGTCATCCCATCCATCATTCCATCATCCAGAAATCTTCCTTCTGCGATGAGAGAACGATCCAGCCTCTCTCCAAAAAACAAGGTGAACCAAATCCGTCCCGGACACTCTATCCATGTCGGCCCATTAGGGGATATCCGGCCTCCAAGGAACCAAGAGCGGGAGCGATTCCGTCCATCATCTTGGAATGGTGATTCCAAGCTGCGAAAAGTACCGGCCAGGAGGTTCGTGTGCTCAGTGGCCGCATGTCCCATCCTGGAACCGGGCGAGGGCTCTCCTCTCTACCGCGCTGGTCGAAAAAAAGATGCCCAAGCCTCGCGTTCCGTCGAAAAATAAAACCACCTCACTTTTTTTGCTCCCATCGAGAAGTTTCATCTGGTCGAATCTCTTCGCGAGATCCTGCAATCTGACCTTCGTTTTTGTGACCATTCCTTTCGCATCATTGAAGGTCGGGTGTCGAATCTCTCGTCCCCAAAAACTCCTCCGACCGCGTGACGGAGAGCGTCGTACTTCCCAATCCTCCACCCTTCCTGGGGTGACCTTCTCGCGAACGTAAACTCTTCTTCGGGTGTTGTGTAATGAAATCCGCTGAATGCTGAAAAAAACTCGGGGGTTGGGTATGATCCGTATTCCTTTTTTTGGGACACTTCTGCTGAGTGAAAAATGGACTTTGTTGCAAAAAAATCAAAATCGCTCGATGCCATGACGTGCTGCTGCTGAAAGAAATAACCATTCTGTATGCCGCACACAAACAATCTTTTTTCCTTTTTCACTTCCTGGACACGCTTAAATGCCCTGCCACTGGCATAATGAGGGGAAAGCTTCGATTGCCCGTATCGTAGCGTTGGACGCTGGTGGGTATCCGCTTGGGGCTGGTGCTGAGACCAGTCCCGGTGGTCGACTTAAGAGGTCGGTTTAGGCCATCGTGTGGCCTGCTGTGTTTTGAACAAACGGGGCGTATTGCTGCTGCACTTGTTGCTGCGCAAACGCCGTCGTGTTCGGCTGAGGGGTGGGGGTGACCGGGCATCTCGGCGGCAACGGGTGAGCCTCCTTGGAAACCGTGCCGTAGGCAGCGCCGTCAGGGGTGATTGGCGGGGTCATGTACCCGTCGGCGACTCCTTGGACGGCTCCATGGCCTTTGTGCGGGGTGCTGTAGATGCTGGCTTGTTTTGTTGACTCAGAAGGCGGACTCGGAGGCCCCGACTGGGCGCGGGCGATGTTGGCCTGGTGAGCCATAAAAGACGCAAGCTTCTTGGAGACGCCGGAAAGGTGCGGTGACGAGTACTTTCTTGCCAGGGCAACCGAGGGGCTGTGGAGGTGCTGAGACAGAGTCAGAAGGGTGACGTTCTCGACGTGGTCCCACTCTCCGTCGTTGACCTCGGGCTCGCCCAGGATCGCTCTCGCCAGAGCCAGAGAGGCACGAGCCATGATGGAGGGCTTGGTGGAAACGAAGTCGCGGTGGTAGAGGGCGATCTCGCAGATGTAGGCAGCCATGTGCTCGACCTCGACCTTGTCATGCTCCTCAGCAACAATGAGCTGGGTGAAGAAGTCGACGGTGGGGTGGCCAATGGTCCACTCGAGGGTGTTGAGGACGTGCATCTCCATCTGGGTGAACATGCCGGCGTCGTACAGACCACAGCACATGTTGTTGAGCTCGTGGATCTGGGGCACGCGGTCCTTCTTATCTCCATACTTGGCAGCAATCAACAGAGCGGCGCAACCAACGAGCTGGTAGTGTTGCTTGTAGACGACTCGCTTTGAGCAGTATCGGTCCAGCAGGTTGACGGTGAGGAAGAGAGTCTCGGGGAGGAGGGCGAAGGCGGCATGGGCTTCGATGAGAAAGTCGATGAGGTAGGGTCTCATGTACCACTGAATCTCGCGTTGCATGTCGATGAGGTTTGCATCGGGCATCGTCTCATCCTGGTTCGCTGTCAGCAAGCAGCCCGGCAGCTCCTTCCCAACCTGGCTCTTACCTCCATGTGCCTCATGTGCTTCATGATATCCTCCAAGTACTCATCACCAGCTATCCGGGAAAGCTCGCTGGCGATGATCTCTTGCCGTTGCCTCGCAATCATCTTGGCTGCGTCCCGGGTTCCCATCCGTGGCCGTTGGGGTTCGTCGTGGCCCTCAGTGAAGTAGGTGGGATCGGGGTGCTGCTCTTGTTGCTGGTAGTAGGCCATTTTGAATTGTGTGGTGAGTCGAGGGCGGTTGTAAGGGGGTTGGACGATGACGGGGTCGAAGTTCCGTTTGGGGAAAGAGTGACGATTAAGTTCTCCAGGAAGCTCTTTTTGGTCGGAGACGGAAAACGAGAAAAAGAAGAAAATCAGAAAATCGGCTGCGCAGGGAAAGAGTGGTGGAATGAAGCGGCCGAAGGATTAGAATATTAGTATTAGAAGGAGCGTGGTGAAGATGAACAGGGTCCGGCAAAAGAGTGACTGTGGCTGGAAGGGAAGCCGAGATGGTGCGAGACCAAGTTCCTCGTACTGGATGACGGACGGAAAGGTGGCCGGGAAACTGGCCGTTTAAAGGAGATGTTGACTGGAGGGCTCTAGAGAATAGGCAATAATTGGTTAGTCTCAAGGTTCATTCGACCGATTGCAGGCGCCCAAGCGAGCCTAGAGCAGCGGATATTGTGAGACAGGCAGCTGTATCCAGGACGGAGACGGGCGCAGTGCATGTTGCACCGCGGGCTGTTTACAGCACTGGTGCCGATCCAAAGGGGCAGATCTCGGGCTCTGAGCGAGCCGCCCTGATTCGACAATTGGAGTGTGGAGACGGATTGGCACGAGGGGAGATGGGCGGACCGACCAGACTGGCCCATCTCACCCAAAGCCTGGCGGAGGGATCGTAGGGGATGAAGGGGGTGAATTGAGGGCAGGCTGAGGAACTGGGGGGGAGAGGACATGTGAAGTGATGGTGAGGCTTACCGCCACAGTGGGAAGGCCAACGCTGTCAAGACAGACGAAATGAGACAATTCCTGAGGGTTGGATGGGGGAATAACGAATCAACGTATCCCGCGGGCGATCCTCTGCTCTCAAAGTGGTGGTGGTGAATGTGGGGAGGATACTTTTACCGTGGATCAAAAGATACCAGCGGTACGCAACTGCAAGGGAGGAAGGAGGTAGAGTTTAGAATCGAGGTTCGTCTGACTGATACGGGAGGGGCTTGGGCTTGTTGAAAGGGGAGATGGGGCTGGTACTAGATGGGAAGAAGCTTGGGCGGGATTTTGGGCATGGAGACGAAGGTTCGTCCCGTCGCCAGGCCAGGCCAGGACCGTCGAGTCGTGCAAGATACACATGCATGCCATCCGAATTCTTGTGTCACAAAACGTACCTTCACAGACAAATGTCCCGAGGACAAGAGAAGAGATCACCTATAATCCTGACGGGATCATGTACAGTGATTTTTTTGTGTTCTTCCGACGGTCGACAGCCCAAGAGATGGGGAACCTTCTTCTAGTCCTTGTCCAGGGAACGAACGAGTCGGCACTGGGGGGGCTTCTGAAAGCTTGGCACCGACAATTCCAAAAAATCGCAAAGGGACTCGGGTGGAATGAGGGCGGGTGGGAGGCCGGCGGAACGAAAGGGATGCGGTCGTCGGCGAGCGGGAGGTGGTCGTGGGAGTTGCACGACTGGATCGAGTTCCTCGGGGTCGAAGCGAGGAATTCTTCAGGGGGTGTTTGGTCGCAGCGCAGATGGCGGACGAGTCGAGAGGGAGGCGAGGGGCGGGAACGGAGGGACGTGGATCCAGAGGATAAAAGAAGTGTAGAAAATACCAGTCAAGGCCTTCTGCACTTTTTTGCTTCTTTCTCTTCTTTCAATCCAAGCCGTCTCTTGCTCTTCTTCCTCGGAGGGATGCAGCTCCAAGCCGTCGAGGTGGTCGTCAAGTGAACCCTTTTGAATGACCGAGGCGGAGGAGGCGGGAGGGGTGTAGTAGGAGAAACTGGTCGTCCTAGCTAGCTGTGGGTTGGTTGGCGGAGTTGGCGAGAGAGGGTGCGTGGTGTGAGGAGGGAGGTGGTGATGCGGGAGGGAGGATGTCGCCAGATTAAGTCTCTCGTTCCTTCCTCTTTTTTCCTATTCTCTGGGAGGGGAGGGGGGTTAGAGAATGGAAAGACCCTTTTTTCGTTTTCGGCGAGCAAAGGAGTCAGGAAGGACTGGCTTCGGAGAGGGAATGAATGGATGGGGAGAGACGAGGAGGAGGAAGGAAGGGGGGAGAGGAGGGTAGGTAAAGGGTTGGAGGAGAGCGGAGGAGATGAAAAAGGATTGGAAGAGAACGAAGGTGTTTTAACCAAGCCGACGGGCCACTTCCTGACCGGTACGGGAAGTGCGGTGCGGGTGCGGTACCTTGCACCTGCCTTCCCACGCAGCAGGAGCAGGAGCAGGAGCAGGAGCAGGAGCAGGAGCAGCCAGGGCTGGCACCTCCCCAGCGGCGGACCCAGTAATACCTGGAGCAGGAGGGGGCAGGTACCTTGGTCACTGGTGCAGCTTTGGCCCTTTTGGAGTACCTCGGGCAGGTACCTACCTGCCTTGGGAGAGGAAGGAGAGAGACGGGAGTGTGTGTGTGTGTGTGTGTGGGGGGGGGGGGGGGGGGGGGGGGGGGGGGGGGGGGCGGGGGCGGGGGGGGGGGGGGGGGGGGGGGGCGGCCCGCCCCCCCCCCCCCCGCCCCCGCGCGGGCCCGGGGGCGGGGGGGGGGGGGGGGGGGGGGGGGGGGGGGGGGGGGCCCCCCCCCGCCCCCCCCCCGCCCCGGGGCAGGAGCGACTGAGCAGGAGCAATTGAGGTGCGTAGGGAAAGAGCGAGGGGAGGGTGTGCGAATTGCAGGGCAGGTGCTGGACTGGTGACTGGTGCCGGTGCTGGTGCTGGTGCTGGGCTGGTGCTGGTGCAAGGCAAGTGCAGGTGGGCGGGGAGCAGGGACAAGGAACAAGCTCGAACCAGGCTTGAGCCAGGGCTTGGTGCAATGCTGCGTGGGATTGGCGATTGGGGTGGGTGGTGGTGGATGACGGACGGGGGGAGGGGCCAGGGACGGGGGAGGTACCGTCCAGAGGTAGCGAGGTACGTACCTGTCTTCGCTTCCCGCAGGCACTGCAAGCCTGCTGACGGGAGGTCCTTCAGTGAAGCAGCCCGCTGTGGTTTGGCCCTACGACTGGTCCGGGGCCAAGCTGCCGTACTTTACTTGCAGAGCGCCGACCCTCTTTTTCCTTGCAGATGTGGCCTGCAAGTGCAGCAGTAGCCGTGGCAGAGAAGCAGGCTGAGAGATGACGGCCTTGCTATGCGTACCTAAGGCAAGGCAGATGTGCACACAGGGCCCCAGGTAGGTAGGTAGATACCTTATAGTGAAGCGGGCAGCGTCCGTCACCGAAGCAGAGGACCGCCGCGTTACAATTGATTGTTGCGAGAGGCTGCCTGCCTGCTTGTTCTGCTGCTGCTCTCCGTCTGCGTCGTCTCTCTGTTACTGGTGCCGTCTCTCGCTAGGTAGGTCGACGCTGCGCAAAGCAAGCGATGCCTGTCGAGAGCGCGCCCGGAGTGGATGGTGGACTCGCGAGTGGAGCGGCAGCAGGCGCGAGGTGGTCGTCGATTGGCCACGACCGGTTCCTTGCGCCGTGTGGTAGTGTATTGGGAGGAGGCCGCGGACGGGTACGCACTACGCAGGACGTTTGGCACCGTGGACCTGACGCCGGAGGAAGACAGGACAAGGCAAGGTGCTGTAGGGCGGCGGAGTACCTGGCCAAAGAAAGGCCCAGCACAATTGCCCGGTTCTGTGCAGCAGCCCGCGTTCCTTGTTCTCAGCGTGCCGTTGTGCCTGCTCTGCTGGCGCCGGCATCCAGCCTCGATATGCCTCGTTGTCCGTGGATATTGTGTCTTTGTGTGTGTCACCGAGCAGTTGGTAGCGTGTTCCACCGTAAGAAACGGGAACCCTGGACCGCCTGTAATGTTCCTATGGCGCCCGCTTTAGCGGAGGGGAGGCGTCGAGCGGCAAAGCCCTGGCGGAACGGCTGGCTGCAAGAAAGAATGACGAGACAGGAGGCGAGACGTGGACAACGGGATGGCCGTGGCGTCGAGCGGGGCGGTTGATCTCCAGAGAAGGAGAGGGAAAGAGAGCAAAAAAAATCAACGACCAGTGGGACCGACGCAGCAAGTGCTACTGTCAGAGTCGACGGCGGCCACGACGATGAAAGACGATGCGGAGGTGGCTGGCGCTGAGCGTTTCCTCGCGGCCCGGCGTCTGCTTTGTCGCGGGCAGGTCTAGCGGTCGTTGACGAGACGGCTCGGTGTCGTTTTCCAGGGCTCCTCGGACGTTGGTTGGCCGGCTGTCAGGCTGGGCCAAGGCAGAGGCGGCGAGGTGGGCGCCGGAATAGTCGCACTGGCGAGTAATGATTGGCGTGGGATGCTATGCTGACTGAGTGGTGGACAAACGCAGCATTAGTATCAGCATCGGCATCAGCATCAGACGAGGCGGCGCTGTGCTATGCTGAGAGGGGATCCCGAGATGGAGGTATTCTGCAAGCGTGTGTACCGCAGTAGGTAATTGTGTGTGTGTGAGCGTGGGTGTGGGTGTCGACAGTGGAGTTATCCGCCCCCCCTTCTTTCTGGACTGACTGGGACCAGACCCAAACGGAATCTGCGTCTTGGCTGGGTCGAAGGGTCGAGGTCCAGGGCGGGTGGTGGTCGTGTTGTGCAAGGTAGAGAAAGGGTAATAAGAAGCGTGTGTGTGAAGCGTGTGAAGCGTGTGCGTGTGCGTGTGCGTGTAGTGGTCGCGGTTTGGGTGGTGTTCGGAGCAGGGATTGACGGGAAGACAGACGCCAGTTGGGATTGGCTACGACGCGGTACAGGGGGCGCCTGTGTGGTGTGTGGTGCGTGTGTGTGTCTTCTCGAAGCGCAGCGTATGTCGTCCGTACTCTGCCTGCCGTGGATCGCGGCGAGGTACCAGCGGTGGTAGCGGTGGTAGCGGTGGTGGATATGGGACCGCGAGGCGGTTTGGCGACATTAAGCAATGAATGACGATGATGCGCGGTGCAATTGCAATTGCTGAGGACGGGATGCCTTGGACATTAATTACCTAAGCCCTCCTGAATTGAGCTGCTGCGCGGGCGTGGATATAATCGTGGAGACCAACGGGAGGGAAGGAACGGCCGAGCCTGTGGCTTGTCCCGCTCCTGCACTCAGACGCTCTTAATTCGGAGCGTGTCAGGCAGGTCGTATATGTGATGTCGTGGGTAAGGGTGCCAATGGAACATGGGAAGATGTATGGATAACGAAGCGCCTCTCCTGACATTAGGTGCGCACAAGGCCGGTGGAGAGTTTGCTCAACTGCTGGACAATGCCCCAGGGCTTGATATATGCCCGTCATCTCATACCTATCCGTACTGTCACGGCCGGCCCTCAACGTGGCCTGCGATCTCGCAACGCCGGTCGTGACGGGCCCGGCCACCTGCGTTGAGCGTGTGGATTGGACGATAAGGATGTTGAGGTGTTGTTTGTTTGTTGTTGTTGTTGATGATGCAAAAAGAACCTCGGACTGGACTGTGGAATTGCGCATTGGGTGGTGAGCGAAGCCAAAAAAACCAAATAGGTGGTCGCTGCCGTCCGGGCCTCGCCGGGACGGGCCTCCACACCACGCAAATCCGAGCCACCTCACTGGTCCAGACTGTGCAGGTTGTCGCGTCCCGTCAACAGCGCCGCACCGGCCGCCGTCCACTCAGCGGGCCTCCTTCTAGAAGGCCGCCCCAGCACAAGCCACACATGGGACCACCCCCCCCGAGGCAAGGGGGCGTCCCGTCCAGCTTGCACAAACGGCCACAGCGGCCGCGGCCACTGAGAGTGCGCCGACGACAGACGCCTCGTCGCCAACCAGACAAGCAATTGTGCAGCGATCCAAAACGCGGGCAGGAAACGTGCAATGCATGAAATGGGAGCCTTGGAGATGCAGGCCGCCATCGAGGTCGCCCATCACTCGTGTCTGAGGTGCCTGAGGTTCTCCAGCTTCTTGTCAGGCTTCACTTGCACTTGCCAGAAACGCATTTTCCATCACGGTCCCTGATCAAACCTACCTTACCTGCTGGCAAATGCAAATAAGTATACTACTGTCCAAATCCGGGTCAACTAGCTCACACCAAAACGCGAAAACCACACGTCCATCACGACCCTCGGACATGTTCAACGGGCCATCGTAAATGGGGGCACGCACGGGGTGTCTGTCTGCAAGTGGCTGTGGCTTGTTTCTATATTTCACCCTTTTCTTCTCTTTCCGTCTTTGCTTCTCGGTATCCGTACGTGCTGCCGCCCACACACACACACACACAGACACAACCCACACTGCCCAGCAATCCTCCTACCAGTGATGCCACCGCACCACGCCGGCTCGGCTTCAGATTTACAGGAACCGGGCACTAAGGTAAGGTAGGCTGGCGCAGCGAAACCCCATCCTCCTGCCTCAATCAAAAGTAGTCACCTCGTCCGGTGTCATCCTTCGTCATGGACCGAGCCTGCGCACGCCCGTCCACCACCCGCTCCCAGTTTCGGCGAGCGCGTCTCGGTCGCGTCGAAACCGCTGAACCCGTAACAAGGAAACTCGGCCGTCTTGTCTCTGCAACTCTGCATGCAACTCATCAGCGCCGCGCCTCCCCTCTCTCCCCCTACTAAGCCGGACGCATCGGATGGATTGGGTTGGCGATTCGGATTCTCGCAGGGTTGTGTGGAGAAAGACTGCAGACCGGAAGACACGCTGCAATACCTACTACCCAAGGCAGGTAAGGAGAGAGCATTATTATTATCAGTGCAAATAAGGCCAACCATTGACATCCATGGCCCATGTGCAATGACGGGACTCTATCGAAACCATCTCGCCAGAAGCACCCGCTGCGATTGGCCCGTCTCGAATCATTGGCCCTGCAGGCCCAGCAATCGCAGATGGGCCATCGCGCGTGCGTGAAGCAAAAAGAAAGCTGCCATCTGAGGACCTTGGACTCTGTCTTTCTGACCAAAAAACCTGCCTTGTGCTCTGCATATGCGCCATGCAAGCAAGGCACACGCCAGAAAGAAAGAAAAAAGATGCCATCTCGCATTGGCATAGAGAGGCCCATCTCCATATGCCCCCCTCAGTTGACCAGGACGGCAGGACCTTGTGCTGCGTACCAACAGCATGGAGTAGCCCAGCATCTTGTGTCCATCCGTTCCACGGCCCCTGCCCGTACATGATGCCAGGGCTGGGCCGCTTACGTCGGAGTGGATTCCACGTCCAATTGCAATCGGCAGCGCTGCAGACCACTTGCGGAAGGACCTCGACGCGGCATGGCATGTTCCCCCAATGTACCGCCGCGGCGCAAGTCATGCGGCGGCCCACCGCGCTGGGTACTTTCGGATACCTTCTCCTTTCGGGCGGTGCCCTTGTGCTCGCCAGGGAATTAAGCTAAGGTGCCCTAGGTACCTAGGCAGGTAATGAAATGTGCTCCAGATCTCTGAGATGAACATGTCAATGCTGGCCCTAGGTATTCAACCAAGAGGCCCTGCAACGACACGTTGAAAATAGCACCCATCCATCCCATTGCTAGTCCGGCCTGTACTATGTAGGTAGGGAGAGACAACGGGTCCAGAGAAGACAGGAAACGCTCAACCATTCCTTCTTGCTCATCTCGACTCCTTTTTGCAAAATGTCTCCACGTTCTCCGGAGGGCCCCCAAGCACTCAATCCCCTTCACACCCATCCACTTCTCAACCCATAATGCTCACCTAATCCCAAGTGTAAAAGTTCCTCTTGGGGGGTTCAAGGGGCCTCCCCTGCCCAATCACGACGCCGCTGATTCTCCGTTCCCCGGCATCCCGGTTCCCGAGCCCTCGGAGGGACAGCCCCGGGTGGTATTGGATCGCGTGCCTACCTTGCCGTGACTACCTTACCTTACCAACCTAGTAACCAATCTTTCAACCTGCGTTGCAGCTGGCTTAGGGAAAAAAAAAAAAGATGCTCCGCATCGCGACGGGGACCAATCAAACGCCGCCTACGCGGGCTGAGAGGCGCGACTTTCGACACCTTCAATTTAAACCCAGAGCGTGTCTGTCGTGTCTCTAGTACGTTTTCGCAACTGATGAATATGCCACAATATAGTATGGATTGCGGATTGCAAATCTCTCTCTCTCTGTCACTCTCATAACCCAATGCGTCCATCAGTAGGCTGATCCCCTCGAGAATACCCCAACCCCCCCATCCATCCCCCAGCACCAACTCAACTGCCCTTAACCCAGACCGTTCAAGCGAGATGGAACGCAACTGCAAGACAAAGAAGAAAAAAGTGCCATGCAACTGAGGATCCCACGTCCCGCGCGCCCCAGCGCAATGATTCTCTGACCAGACAACACGAGGAGAAACGACGCAATCCGCTTTTGGATCTCTTCCCCCGTGTTCCATGGTCAAGCGCCAATTGTAAAGCCCAAGTTACCAAAGGTAAGGTACCTTGACTATTACCTATTACCTGTCCACCTGTCCAAGGAAGGGGAAAAAAAAGGACTCAAACCCACCCCGTCCGCATCGTGTCAAGATCGCGCTCCGATGCCACCGCTCGTCTCCCTCCATACCACCAGTCTGCCCCCCCCTTGCTACTCATTCACCCGCATGCTCAAACGTCACCATCGCGTTACACGCATCGTGTCCCCCTCTTCATAGCCGCATGGCCAAAGAGGCCAAGAGCCACTCCTCTCTCGGACTCTGCGCCCCCGCCCCGGCCGAGCCAGCCGATGGACGTCAATCCGAGTCCATCTCCAAGCACTGGATGGCCACCACTCGCAGAACAAAAAAAAAAAAAGCACTAGACATGAACCCAAGTCAGGCACCACCACCACACAAAAAGGTAACGTCCGATCCGCCGCCGCGCAAGCGCCGACGCCCAAACGCCCTCGACGCCATTAGATCGCCATCGTCGGCTCATCTCGCGCGTCAGACACCGGCCCAGGCGTCAGACGCACCCCCCCCCCCCCCCCCCGAGATCCCACTACCCGTAGGCCGTAGCATGACCAAAAGTTCATCCCTCCCCTGAGGCAGCCAGCCGCTGATGGCCTATCCCCACGGCTCGAATCCTCCCCGCCGTTGATCTGACCTCATCCCCTCCCCAAAAAAGAGAGGCCAGGAACGACGGAACAAAAGACGCCAATGGGATGAGATAACAATGAAGCTAGCCCGTAGCCTCCCGCCCGTTCCTCAGGTCCCAAAGACTCTTGACCGCCTTACGTGTGGGGGGAAGGGGATCTCATGATCTTTTTTGCCTGGCCAGTCCTCAAACCTCAATACAGCAGCAGCCCTAGAGCCTCTTCCCGCCGTGCCGCGCGAGACATCTCTGACGGTATCTAGTTTCAAAGGGCGCCGCCGAAAACTCGAGAACACAAAAAAAGACCCAAGTCAAGAAAAAGAAGTGCGGCCACAAAGCCCCCCAAAGCGGCAGAGGAGAAAAAAGAAAGCAAACCACGACAGAGACTCTGGATTCAATTGGTCCAGAAAAACCCGTATCTCTCTCCCACCTCTATGCTTGCTTTTTTTCCCCCTCCCATACCGCGCGCGCGGGAACTGGCGTCGTCACCGCTTCAGGTCTCGGAGACTGGTGAGACCGGCCGGACGGTCTCGATTGGATTTTTTTTCGGGTCCGGGGGGGGAGACGACGCATCGAGATTCGATTGAGAGAGAGACAGAAAAGCAACCTACCTGGGGTGCCTCAGACACTTGCCCATCGTCTAATCCCATAAACCTTAACATTTCCCACCCGCGCAAACGCCCATCGTCATGCATCCACATGTCTCCTAACCCATTGGACATACCGCGCATGCACATCTCATCTCGTCGTCTCCAATCCCATCTATCCCCCCCTTAAAGGCACAGAAAGCCCCCCCTCACCTTTCCCCAAATCAATGCACACTGCACTCAAGCGCCCGGCGTCTAATAGGAACCACACACACCCAATCTTTTGCCGCGAATCTCAATTTGACACCCATTCGTTCCAGAAGCGTCCCGTCTCCCCCTTCCGCTCATAACTACCTTACCCAAGTGCCTGTTACCCCCTGAAATTCGCGCGGCCTTCGCCTAACCGTCCCCGGACAGCAGCGCTTGTGTCCAGTCCGTTCCACGAAATCGAAAAAGAAATCGGTCAACGATCGAGCTTGGTTTGGTTTTGCCTGAACCCACCCTCCGAGTCCGGTGTCATACTCCGTGTCTGCTAAAAGGGGGGGTCCCGCATTTAGAACACGTTCAATACTTATGGACGTGCTCGGACTCGGGTAGGTAGGTAGTCAGCATCATCATCGTCATCATCAAGAGAGAAAACCCCCCCTCCCCCGAGATGACGTTTTCCGCACCGAAAAATTGTCCCCAATGAACCTCGATGAAAAAAAGAAATCGAAATCATCCGTCTTGCGCATCCTTGTTCCGATGCTACTTTGCAGACTCTCTCCCAAAAATCAACTGAACAACCCCCCTGGACGTGGTTTGACCAACCAACACCCGCGCAACCAACCACCCCCCTTGCCCGCGGTACCGCCCCACCGGCGCCGTCACGCCGGTAAGAAAGGGGAGGGGGGGAGCAGCCCCAGGCATCATCCTCCAACTCGGACGAGAGTCCCTTTGTCCCCAATCTTCAGCGGCACTTCGCAGACAAATGAGCACACCCGTTGTTAGCTTAAACAATGGAAGAAAAAAAGAGAGACTCCAAGCGCCTTCCAAAACGTTCCTGCCGCTTTGTTCCCCCCCTTGTTCCCCCCCTTGGGTACTGGGTTGTCAAATAAAGAACCGCCCACCTGTAACATCAGACGAACAAAGGTCAATGCCTTGGCCCCTGCTCCTAGACTAAAGTCGAACCACCCGAGTTGAGAGCAGGAGGATATCGAGACACTTCAATCTCTCTTGGCAAAGGCGTTTTTAGCTTGAAGAGATTAGGTCGTCTCGACCACTTTACGCGGTCTGCGATGCCCCTCAACGCGAGCAGTCCGTGATTGCCTCCCAACCATTTGAGTTGTCTCTCTCTCTCTCCGGATTGCGCTATCCCTCTGCGCGTGCGAAGCCCGCCTTAACCAGATGGAGATGCCGTCCGCGCTCACAGCCTCGAATTGCTCTCCTTGGCCCCTGCCCAGGCGGCAAAGAGTCATGTGTCCAATTAGCTCCCCATCCGTGCTGAAAGCTGCCTATTTGCATGTCCAAGGTGCGCCAGTTTGCAGGCTCTGAGCATCCAGTTCACCCCCGGATCGACCGTCTTGCAGGCAGTCCCGTCATACCGGCCCGTCACACGGTTCACACGGCCGCCGGAAACGGTCATTGTCTGCCTCGGCTTCGAGGCTTCATCGGCCAATGGAGGCGTCACACCCACCGCACCCTTGAAACTGCCCGCCGTCAACCTCGCCTGCCTACCTGGCCTCCTCGATGCCAACGCAGCAGCAGCATCGCAGTGGCGAGCTGCGGTTGCAGTAGCTGCTGTTGCTGCTGCAGAGCACCCCGATTCGGCCAGCTCCCAACCTTGGCCCTGTCGGTTCGTGCAGGGAGGCTGGACGAGTAGAAGCGCGCAGACGCCAAATCCCCAGAGGCGACGGCGACAAGGACCCTCGTCCATCCTTGGAGAGGGAGCTGTTTACCCCTCACTTGTCGACTCCCTCCCCCCAAGAACCCTGGAGGAACTACCACTTTCAGCTCAGGAACGTCGCGAACCAGCGTCGGGGTCGGTACACCACCTTTGAAATGGCGGCCGAAACCAAAACAATAAACCAAGGAACAACATGCAGTTATTTCCCCGGACCAGCTCACCACACACACGTCCGGCCAGCTCGCAAAGGTCGCAGCCGACCTCCCACACCCGCCAGCCAGCTGATAGCCGGACACACATCAATTGGACCAATTCGCAGCGACCGGATTCTGCGAGAATCCCACTCGCTTGTCGGTCGCGAAGTCGGGAATCCGGTTGCTGTTGGTCGAGTGTTCTCTGCCGTTCCCACACCACCATCTCGACTTCTCGCGCCATTCGGCAGCCCGGGAAAGCCCTTGTCCGGGGCCATTCTAGCAATCAGGGTTTCGCAAACGGTCGAAAGCATCTCCTGTCGTATGCGGCTAAAGCAAGGCATGTGATAGTGGTGGTGGTGGTGGTGGTGGTGGTGGTGGTGGATTGCGTGATATCGGCACCAGGTGCAGTCTACTCTCGACAAAACACCACCGCCGGGGGCCCAGTCGTACGCGGTGCGTAGGCACGTTCGAGGTTGATGGATCCTCCCCAGATTGGATGCGAACGCGCAGATACGCGACCTTGGACCACCCCCCTCACGCGACGGCGATGGCGATCCTGGGACGACGATGCCTTGCCGGAGCACCGGGTCCGTGGAACCTCGACCCCCTCATTCCTATGCGGTGACGCTGTCGTGCTGCCCATCACAGGCGCGGAGGGCCAGGCAATCAAGCATCTGCCTCCTGCACGTCTTTAGCTAGAGTTGCCAACTGGCCAGTTGGCCGTCAAGGCACGCAATCGGCCGGCGTATCATGAATGATCAGCAGGCCCCGTCATCTTGGGGACGGCCGGAATGGTCCAAGCCCTGATCTGCGGTGCAGAGCGCGTCCGTGTCTGTGTCTGTCTCCGAGGGCTCACACCGTAGCTTCGAAGCACCGACGTGGCTCCAGACCGCAGCCGTAGACACCGCATTTCCAGCCCAAATTGCGGGCAAGAGACAGAAAAAAAAAATCAACCTCTACCTCGCATAATCCTCTCAACCTGGTGGGCTCCGTCACTGGAGCGCTCCATTCTGCATGCAAGCTGTAGGTACATGTAGGACCAAAGTGGTTGCATGCGTCGTCTTCGATGGCGGTGACGTTTGGGGCTCATACCGTGTACCCAACGTACGTCTACTCCACGCTTACAGCCTGTTCTCGTGCAACTGTGGAGCGCGTTGAAGACTCCAACGCGTCTGCCAACGACGCTTGTCCGGGAGCGTTTCTTCTAGAGCCCCCCGCAGTGGACCTGTCGATATCCATCTCGAGCTGCAAGTTTTTGAAGCCTCAAACCGGGGCTATGGACCCGTGGGCAAAGGCCTGGACCCTGAATTTCGTCCCGGCTCTGTGAGAAAGTCTGGATGGAGTGTTTCGAGGCTCAGGGGAAGGCCTCATCAATGTTACTGGCATATCTGATGCGTGAGTTGTCAGCAGTCAGAGACATGTGGCCCTTTAGCGTTGCAGAAGAGCAGTGCCTAGTAACGCCGCCCTCAGCCACACGCCGCTCGGCCGCAACTGCTCGCCGCTTTGCAGGATAATGCGTGCATCATGAGGCCACTCTGACCTCGGGCAACAATACATTCAAACCCTTTCGTCATGCAGACCGCCCCAGGCGACTTTGTTGTCGATATCCATCACCGCCGGTCGCTGTCCGCTGCACCTCGTCGGCGACCATGGAAAGAATCTGAACTGGACTCCGTTTTTTCAGCCACCCCTCCAGCCCCTCATCGACCGAGTCTTTCGTCGCGTATCCGCAAGCCTCGGCGGTGATCTCGACGCCAGCAGGCAATCCCCGGCCTTGGACTGCACGAAGTCGGACGTTGTCCAGCGGACTCCTGCAGACAACGGCTCGGGCTCGGCAAGATGACTCGTTGGAATGTCCTCACGCGAGGGGGTTGAGGCTCGAGGCGCGACCCGAAGCTTCGGAGATGCCAGAACGGACACGCAGCTGCACGACGCCAAAAATTGGGAATAGCCCGTCCCGCCGTCGTGATCCTTGTCGGCCCCGCGATTCCGTACCCGGTCTGCCGCTTCGTGACACTTTTAGCTTTTCTTGCTCGCCTTCAGCTTCGATGTGATTTGCCAATGGCTGACGGCCCGCGGCAGCTGCGGCTCAAGTGCGTCGTGATGCTCCGATATCAAAAATTTTCTTCACTTGTTTCTCCTCTTCATCGACCCCATCATTCCCATTCGTCTCGACAGCAACGACGTGCAGGCCATGCAGCTTCTCCGCACCGAGCCTCTCGTTGCCGAGACTGAGTTTTTTTGTGCCGCATCTGCAGAGTTTTGACCGCCGTTGTGACTGCCGTTGGGGGCCCGAGGCTCCTCCGTGATCCTCCCCAACCCCCCGGACCCAAATCTTGCCGCGATGCTGTCCACTCAGGCGGCGAGCGTCGACAGATTTTTTGATGGCTGGAACGTAGCGGTCAGTCCGTGGGACCTCGCATCGACAGACTATTGATACAGCGGCACACGTGAGGGGGCTGCCTGTGCATTCACCGCATAGCCCGTCAAAAGAAAAGGCGGCGATGGTGTTTGTAAACGTCACTTGTTGGTTTCTGACTAAGGCATGTTGAGGTCGACCGGATTGGCAGTCAATGCCAAGCGCTGCCTGGGTCGCAGCGCAATCTCATGACGTTTGGCAGGGTGCATGCAATCCTCCATAGACAGGAGGCTTTGCCAAGCCTGACGGACACATCGACACGTCAACCTGTCGCTCAATCACTGGCCCGATATTGGGCTCGCGCCGCCTCGTGAGAATAATTGCCTGCAGCTGTCGTCGACGGTACCGAGCGATGGAGCAGAGACACACCGTGGTTGCCGCGAGATGATGATTAGGTGGCGGGACGGGCTCAGCAGGCCGGAATTGCAGTTTTCCTTCTCCCAACAACCAATTCCCAGCGGTCAGCCCGCAGGTCTCGGTTGGTGCGCCTATTCTGGTCGGGGAAGAGGACCGGTTGGCTAGTTGCGCTGGTCTTGTCTCAGACCCTGACTGCCATTCCACCCAGGAGAGGGAAGGGATCGTTGACATTCTTGAGGGGCGTCGTCAGGTGTCGTCGTAGCCATGGGCGAAATCAATAGTCTTGGCTGGTACCGCAATTTGTGCTTCGCTTCAGAGGCCGACAGGACCAGGATGCTTTGCTCATTGGTGCCCTTTTGTCCAGCGCCCACAGAGGAGAAGGACGGCGATGGGTCTCGGACACGGCGAGGTGGACGAAACGAGCATTGCAAGCAGGGGTTGGTGGTGCTCGTGGAGTCGTCTAGAAGCTTTGTGGAAGGATAAAGATGTGAAGGGGGACCGGGACCGGGCGGCGAGGCTTGCAAGTGACCGCAGCTGCCTGACGGGGCAGGTCCACAATCCCCCGTCAGCCACAGGCGGGAGGCCGGTAAGGACCCACAAGATGCACAAAAGACACGAGGCTGAGGGGCCAAGGAAGGTCGAAAATTCCGATCCCGTCCCCAGTTCCACCCAATCGGCCGAGCCCCTGGTCCGGACCGGGTCTAGCGCCAGATCTTGTGCACGTTGTGTTCTCGCCATGCGCGATCCTGGGCTGCATCTGTCTTAGTAATGCAAACCTTATCCTTTGCATTGGTACAGTGGCAGTGGTGTCTTGTCTTGTGTACTGCGTTCCTGAAGGTACCGGCGGTACAAAGGCCATTCGTCCTTCATCGTCAGACTTGGGAACTCGAGTTGATGAACATTCCATCTGCAACAAGCAACTTCCCTACAACCAGCCGAACTCAACTTGCCACAGACAGCCCACAGGATCAGCCTGTTTCCGCAGCTGCCATCGCAACTCTTTGGTTCATCCCAAGACGCTTGCGGTTTCCGCCTCGCTCCTGCCACTTGCCAGCCCCTTTGCCGTGCTGCAGGCCCTGTCCCGGCAGCGCCTCCTCTCTCTGGAGCTCTGACGACAATGTTTCCCATACGAACTGGTCGCAGCGGTCATTTCCATCCCTCAATTCCAGACCCTTTGCAACCCCGTCAGCAACCGTCGGCAGCAAATCGGATTACCCTGTTGTGAAGAGATTTTTGCGCCCTCAATCCTCCCCTTGCTGCTGCACCGTCTCTCACAATATCCCGCCCAGCGGTGTCTACCAGGGTGGTTGGCTACTCAGCCAATGCCGGGCCCTGTGAAAAAGAAACACCACCCGAAAGCGACACCTCCAGCTTGGGCCTCGAAGCCTTAAGATGGACGTTATTACCTTACGGAGTACTGCCATGACAATCACATTGTTCCTGGCCCGGCCAGCAAAACCCGGGTGGACCTGACTTGCCGACCGCCAAAGTCAAGGTATCCGCATTAGGGGTCGATTGCACCGCGAATCGACTCGGAATAGCGGTCGGTGGGCGATAACAGAGGCCAGACGTTGGCTTTGCGTTCGGACACGTCAACGTCGAGCACCAGATGATCATGAGATCCTGGAGGGCGCTCTGGAATCTTACTCCTCTCAATTTCGTCACCATCGTCCATGCCGCTGCCCGCTTAACGTGGATAATGGTCCTGCCGTCAGTGACCATCACCGAAAACGTCGCAAGCGCAGAGCGTATCACACCTTTCCATCCACCGTTGAAGGATGCGTGGGAATAGCTGCACACAGGCCGCCTGTCATCCCAACTGCTGCACGAGACCAGCCTGTGTGCCTCACGCAGGCCGTCCATTTCAGGAAGCGCCAGCCAATGCACGCAGTCTATTTGGAGCGCGCCGTGTCTGCGCTTCCGCTAGAAACAGGAATCGGGGCGCCGAACCAGCCCATCGCTTCCCCGCATCGAATCACCAGCTTCGCCTTCGCTCACGCGAGCCTATGAGCAGAGGCCGTGCAAACTCAATTGAGCTGCCAGTGCCTTTTCTGGGCAACCACTGTTTCAAGATTGCTGGGCTCTTCCAAGAAACATGCCGCGACACAGCGTTGCATCGACTCCCAATGTGTCCTTGGATGCTGAAAGCTGCCTCCTCAGCCCGTCGGTGGCCACTGCGAGGATCGTGGTCTATCGGGTCATCACCACCACATGACATTGAGTACCGTTAACCCGGTCATTACGCATGGGAACTGCCAAACCACGAAAGCGCGCCCTGTGTTGTCAGGCCTCGTTCCCCGAGCCGTCATACGAGTTGTGATGGTGTCCTCCAGCACAGAAGCCACGCCATGCTGTCTGAGACAAGGCACAGCAACGCGAACCGCAAACACTTGCTGTCAAATTGCGGTCTGGTATCAACAATCTTGCTGATGTGACAGATCTAGCAGCCGCGTCGCGTGGCATCTGCAACGATCATCAGTCGCCATCTCTGCAGGCACAAACAACGCGCTGCACCATCACCCGAGGCCCAGATAGCGGCCCAAAAGCATCCCTGGCGATTCTCTCCAAGTGCCCCGAATCAGACGCACCATGTCCCGCTCGGACGCCCATCAAAGTAACTTATCGATGGATTGGGCCTGTATTCCCTCACCTGTCACTGGCCAATCGTCCCCGGTGACATCCACTGCAGCATCCCATCGGCGATGGATGATCAGTCACTGTTGCGGCGTGCAATTCGTGTTCGCTGAACATGCGGCACGTCTAGGTCTCGTTGAAAGAAACCAGCTTCCAAGGCCACTCGGCCCTGAGACTGCTGCACATCGGACCGTGAAATCGAGGATTGGCTGCGCTGAGCCTCCGCCATTGGCGAGCCGCAGACGCCAGGCTTCGAGTTCATATCATGACGCGAAGCTGCATGACTTCTATCCACCTATTGCCTAGCTGCCGCAGCTCTGGAAATGCATGCCAGGATATTCTAGCGGTTCACGCAGGTGGCCGCTCGTCTATTGGTTCTATTCCAAGGTTGAGAATTGCAGTGGAGAACGAACGGCTCGATGTCGGGGAGAACAGGTCGGACATGAAAACGCCATGCCGACCGAAGCATTTGATGGACACCCAACCATGGGATTTCGCTGGAGACGCCTTCGGAGCTGCCACGAATTATCCTCCAGGATCAGGGTGCATTGGAGAGTTTCTTCGGGCGCAACTGCACCCACGCGAAGTACCCTTGCGATTCTTGACCAAGCAAACGCTGTTCGTAACCGACGTCGTTGCCCATGCCAGCCGAGGCGTCGGTGGCGTGGCCGCGACTCCAAAAGGTCAGCTTTGGAGGAAACGATCCAGCCGGCTCATAACTCACCACGGAAACGGCAAATGAGGTCTGCTCCGTGCTCAGATATCGTCCCATGTACGGATGCCGAGAAGACAAGCGATCGGCGCCTCGCTCAATTTCAGCCTTGAGCCTCCAGCCACCTCACTTTTCGACGGACGGATGTCCGCCTGCAAACTTGATAGCCGCCATCAATACGTGACACCTGGCTGGTGCTTTTCTCGTTAGTCCAGCTGCGGGCATGCTTACGTCCATCGAAGAATCCAGGGGGCACATCCTCATCAGCAAAGCCCGGGGCAACAAGCACACGCGGCCGACCCGGAGAAACACAGCAGTGGACTCTGGTGGGACAGGAGCGGTTTTCCAATCTGGCAGAAACATTCGAGGATGCCTCAATCGTGGAGACCTGCGCAGTCTCGGATTCCAGCAAAGCCGGTCGGCGCGGTGCCACTCGCTACGGGTCAACGCAGTAAATAGAGCGCATTTGCTCGTCACCATGACTTGCGCCTTGAGAAGCCTGCCGCCCCGGTCCTTACGCTCTCCACAGAAGCTATCACGAACTGGTCTGAGCACCACTCACTGCCCTCAGCAACCGGCTTCCCGGCTTTGCTCGGCGTGTGGGCGCGCGTACCAACAGCCAAGCTGCGAAACCGCAAATTTATCTCCAAGGCCACGCGTGGTTAGCAGAAACATCAATCAACAGTCTTGCTTTTGGCTCCAAATCCTCGTGATTGTTTCCCCAGGGCCCGAATCCTGCAACAACGACCCACCGCACCCCCCGACGCATCCCCCACAGACGGGACACCGGATGCGCCGACCGGCCTGCCTGTTCCGGGTCCTCGTGGAGGGTGTCAGCCGGGCCTGTACCACCATTGCGCAGCTTTTACCGGGGCCAGCGCCTGGGCGAATTTGCCTCGGCGGCTGTAATGGAGCAATCAGCAGGGCCAGCTCGCATCTGCGGCACCGAGGATTCAAGGTTGGAGCAGCTGAATGCCTTGAACAGGAACGAGTTGCGCAATTCATCGCCCCAGCCAGGATCGGCCTCAAGGGCACGGGTTGCAACGCTAGCCAGCAGATCGCGTCTTCGACGCGTTATTGACAGATGATTGTTGGAAATAGAGCGCCTCGAAACACAAACACGGCACCGAGCGGTCTTATCGTGTTCGTCGTTCGTGCCAGGTCCCTTCTCTCACCAGCGTCACCTATCACTCGCCGGACGGGCGATCCCAGCGTTCGTCTGGAACTAAGACATTCTGATGCCATCCCGTACAGACGTGGAAGATGGAACACGGCTCGGGGATGGCTGCTGAAGCAGGCTACTCAAAGGGGGGTTGGTTGGGGTTCCGCAGATGCAAAATGGTGATATCAGCGCAGCACCAACCGAGACATGGACATCTCATCAACATTGATAATCGCTGGCCGACAAGTCGCCGCATCGCCATCGCGCGTCCTGGACGTGTGTCCTCATCCTCGTCGAACCAGGCTGCGTCGCAGGCACGGGCAACGTCAACAGCCGAGAGACACCCAGGTTTGATTGTCATGTCTGCCAGTTGTTCAATATTGCCAGGGGTCTCCCCTCGAGATCTCGGATGGAAATTGGAACTAGTCCGATAACCCATTCCTCAATTGAGTTGCACGCCAACCAAACGCCAGGCTGGGCGACGAACACCTTCCCACGGGAGCACCAGGGCGACTCAGCGAATAACAAAACCACTTTACGCGTTACCTCGATTCTCCACGCGACACGGCTCCCCCAAGCCGACTGGGCCTGGGGGCCTTTGGAGCTTGGATTGGCAGATTTGCACTCTCGCATCTGCAAGCCACACGCACGCCTGGGCTCCCCACCGTAAGCTGCACGCAAAACAAGATTTGGTGCGAACAGCATGCCTCCTCGCGGGAAATAGGCCTATTTTCAACAGATATGCGACTCTTCCGTCGACGACTGAGACCGCCTATTGGCCGAGCCCCCTTCAGGCCCATCGCAGTCGAGCGTGTTCGCCTCCTTGGGAACCCTCAATCTCCGGCGACCAGGAGGACCACTCCGCCCTAATTCTCCGATTGCGCGATGCCTGAGAGCGAACGGTTCTCCATGATAGGCGTTGTGCCTGGAATCACAGGCGCATTTTTGCGGCAGAGGAGATTGGGCGGGGATGCAAGAGTGGACTCAGGAGAAACTGTTGGTCGTGGGCGGCCACTGCGCGGTTCAGGTGCGGCCAAATCACCCACGGTCGCTCGATCTGATGAGCAGGGTGAGACAGGCATCTTTGCAGGATACTCGACTTCAGTTATCACCGACTCTTAACAGTGTATATACTTAAGATGTAGGTTGCAGTTTGCTGTATGATATCCAGGCGATAGGAATTTGACGGATATATGTCAAGTGTGGCTCTATTATGCGTGTCTTATTTTAGTCGGGTAGTCCCCATAGGCCATCACCCTTACCCATCCACCAACCCAGACATCCAGATTTTGAGGCTTTGGAAATGGCATGTGCTTAATCTTGTTTCATTGATCCTCCTCATCTTCGCAACAGCTGGGGCACGATGATTACAGGCAGTATCACATATAGAGCCAAGTGCCCTCCGTTTTGTTCGACTGCTTTCCATTTTGTCTATTGTTGGTAAACCTAAGAAGATGTCGCGATGGCTTGGAGGCGATGGCAACAGAAGTGTGAATACAACCCTTTCTAAAGGTTTAGTTTAGTAAATGGATTTAAGTCCATGATACCCAATCATATTCTCGAGAAGACCGCATATTCAGCCTCCCATCCATGAATCAACGACAAACTCTTGCCTAGCCCGCAAGGTACACACAACAGAGTCTCAATACAACCCTTCGTCAGTAACCCCTAATACTCTTGATCCAGGCACCGATGATGTTGCGGCGAATCTGCCACGCCCGGGTTATCTTGAGTGCAAGTACACAAACATGTCTTCCGGGTTTGGATGGAAGACACTATGTGGAGCAGAAGACGAGGACAATAGCCTAAGGTTCTAGAAGGAGCTGGTAACCAATGTAATTCTTAGCTGGAAGATCCGTGAGAAGAACAATGTCCAGAGGCACGCAAAGGTGGCGGCCAGGCTTCGTGACCTACAATATCAGCCAAGGTACCGGAGAAAAGGTAACAGCCACCCACTTAAGGTCGGATACCTCCATCCCTAGGTAACTTGAGACTGCCTTGACTTTTAACTTTATACATACAAGGCCCTCCCGCCGTTCATATCTTTATAGGTTCCAACTTCAAACCACCTGGGCTGTCTGCAAACTGAACATCATTATCGCTAATGCGTTACTTCCCACCATCACAACTCGACACGTAAGTCCCATCCAGTTTGGGACTTCTCTAACTAATAACTCACAGAGGGCATCAGGAGACAGTTCTTTGAACGCTGTCCAACATGTCTTCCTCTTCCTCCGGGGATACGGGTGCTTCTTCTTCCGCTGAGGACAGAGGCATCTTGCTGGACCACAAGGAGCTTTATTCCGAAGGCCGGCGCCTCCGTCTCAGCCCGCACAAACCGCTTCCTCCTTACGGCTCGCACTTGTATCCGCTCCCGAGAGGCTTGACATCGGCAGACATGATGCCGTCCGAGGAGGAGAAGGCGCACTCGCTCACACGACTGGTTTTCGACCCCAGAAACGCGCCTCTGAACCTCGACGAGAACAATCTACATGACGAGGATGCTGGAATGGAGGTCGAAATTCTCCGAGTGATTGGCGGCAACCCCGGTTCTGGCTACAACCCCGGTCCTCAGAAGGTCTTGTGCCGCGTCGTCGTTGCGCCATCCACCTCCCCGAGCGAACACGAGCAGGAGATCCCGATCAAAGGGCAGCTCCTCTTTCTGAAGATTTTCGATGCCTTGTTCTGGCACAAGGTCGTCGACATCACCAGGCGTCGACTGAAAGTCACAGTTCAGGCGGACTCGGCTTTCAGTGACGAGTTCGGTGCTTACCACTTCCTCTATGAACGTGGGCGCACTGGATTCCCCGACATTGCTCCAGAATTCTATGGAGGATGGACCACCAAGGTTGCGAGTGTCAACCCGACATTCGCAAACCAATTCCGTCACGTTGCCGTTCTCGCGATCGAGTACGTCGACGGAGTCTGTCTTCAAGATCTGGTTTCGCCCACTGGTCCTATTCCGAAGACAGTCAAGCTCTACACGGACAGCTCAGCGCCCGCGAGTTTCAACACCGACCAAGATCAACGCATGAAGATTATCGCAAAGCTCATGGACGGTACAGTGACGCAGGAATTCCTCGGCCTCGACCATTGCGAGCTCCATCCGAAGAATGTGATCGTATCCATGCGAAACTTGGGTCAACCACTGGAGGAACCCCGGGCCGTTCTGGTAGGCTACGGACGCGCGGTCGTCGACGATCTGCGGACGGAACCTGCGAGATTCTGGAAGGACTTCCCGACGAAGCACCACCCAATCATCCGATTCGGCTGGCAAAGACTGGACCCTTTTAAAGGTTGGATCCCTCTCGCATGGCGGGGCCCGGCGCATGACATCGACGATGCGCCTTTGCTCGACAAGTGGATGGTTGAAACATTTGGTCCTGTGACGGACAACCTGGAGTATACCACCTTCATCCCTGAGACACTGCCGACCGGCGCCGTGTCCGAGGGGCAACTTTAGAGCGGCTGGCCTCTTGGAAAGGACAACGGCCGCCGGTGACGCTCATGGCTCAACTACACTCCCTAGCGAGGTGGAGGTTGTTGAACACCACTCGGTGCTACATGACAAAGACGAACTGGCTGAGCCCTTGGGCGACGGCACCCTGCTCACGCCGAGCTCGCCCCAAGCTCACCCCAAGCATCATTCTCCTAGCTCAAAAGCAGCAACTTCAGGGTGAGCAGCTGGATGAGGTAATTGCACCTGAACCACAGAGTGAGGTGCCACTCAAATTGTCTTATCACAAGGGGAGTTACGACTCAGGGGAGCTGTAAAAAACGTCTGATCATTATCCCGTTGCGTCCCTTCGTATTTACAAACCAACAGACAAATCCGAGTGGGACCCCCCGGCCATGGGCTCGCTCTTTTTTTCGATTCGGCCGTTGTCTCCCCCCCGGCAGATCGCGACGGGCGGGCAATGCGTCGAGGCCGGTCTGCCACCCACCCATGTCCGGGGCCCCTGCGACCGGCCAGCCTTTTCCGGCAGCGAGCATCGGCGTCGAATCGGGCTCCAATCTCCGTGCTCGTGCTCTTCTGAGTCGCCTGAATCCAGGAAACCATCCGCGTGAGAGCCCCTTGGCAAGCGCCGACGAGGCCTCAGGAAGAAGAGCAAAATAAAAAGCAAGGGCCTCTATGTAACGTTTTCCAGCGGTTATTCGGCAGCGTTTTCAAGGGTTTTTTTTTAAAAGAAAAAAGAAATATTGGAGTAGACAGTGATTGAAGGCAAGTGGCTGGGTTTCCTCGATATCATACCCCTTCTCGTTGGAGCCGGCCCAGTTGGTCACCAACAAGAAAAGGGGGGCTTGTTCGTCTCATCTGACGAGAGCATTGAGCTCTCAAAACGCCAATTCTTGTTGCGTTTCCACCTCCTCGTCGCCCCCAGACTCAAATTTCCATCAACCATGTCGCGTGGCGGGACAAGCGAGATGACGGAATGCCTATTCCAGGATCCCTGAGGGGAAAGGGCGGATGCTTCCGAGATTTGCATATGCGAGATCAGGGGTCATGATGGTCCGGGGCACCCTCCAGAGTCCACGTCTGGTTGTTGGGCTGGTGTTGGGAGACGAAGCGGATTGAGGTGTTGGTTGGGATTGTGGCATGACGAAGTCGACTCGGAGAGAGTTGGCTTGATGCGGATGATGGTCGTGACGTTCGGATTTGGGGTTCACCTCTCAATCGCAAAGGGTTGAAGGCGTCATGGGCACTTGGGCAGCATGGGGGTATCTCTGTGTTTATGGCATTACTTTCTGGGAGTAGAACGGCCAACGTGACTCGTCCTGGTCGACAGCGAACGACGATGGAGGAGTAGTTCCTTTGGAAGATGTCGTGGGCTGCCTGCGCTTCAAACGCTGCTTGACCGTATCCAAACTCTTGGCCAAGAGTACATGTCGCATAAGGAACTTGAGTAGCAGAGAGAAGAAGTTAATTAGTGCTTGATTCAACGATTGGCGTAGAGAAACGGACTACGGGGCCAAGCCCTCCCGTGAATGACACTCACATCAAAACTTCAAGAGATTCCACGGATGATATGATTCGACGTATTTTTGGGTGAGCCTAGGCTTCCATGAGCCAAGCTGATCAGTCTCACGTGAAGGCGGGATGTTCGGCCAGACCTACATATAGTTGGCCAGTCACATTGTGGATGTGATCATCTACCAATCCCGAAGGGCGAGTTGGTCTTCTGGCGCTTGTCGACACCAAGAACCAGGATTGGACGACGGGAAACAGTAGAGAACTTATCACAAAGGCCTCAGTGTGTTTGTTTCACATGAATTTCATGGGCCAAGTCCCTGCCATTGAGTGGTCCGTCCAAGAGGAGGCTCGACTGTGGTGAAGCTCGCGGCATAGCTGGTGAAATCCCCAAGATTGCAACCATCATGGCCTGAAGTAGACGTGGACATGGAAAAGTCGCAGTGACCAGAGCTGAAGCTCTGTGATTGACCGTGACGAGAGGCATGGGTAGGATAACGCGAGGAGAGGGGACCGGGCAACGGGCAACGGGCAACGGGCTTGCGGTCTTTGAACAAATTGCTCGGCTTCAGATGCAAATAATCTCTCGCCAAGAAGCAGGTTGCTTGAAACGAAAGCAAGCGCTTCTCGAGGGGTTATAAGTAAGCTTCTCTCGGCCAGATAGTTGTTACCACTGCCCCTGTATTCAGCGGAGGGAGGACAAGTCTTGGTGAGGTAGAGCCTGTTCGTGAATGAGCACTACTAATAATTTACGTTTCGTGAACGGTCATCGATAGATATCTGCCCCAACACTCACTCGTCATCGTTGTCTTCCTTCGTCGTGCTGGTGGTATTCGATATGGATAAGAGGAATGAATCATCATCTGAACGCCAGGCAAACCTGCCAGCCCATTTTCGCTCGGCTGCCCAACCTACACACCCAAAGGAAGCCCAAAGAACGGCTTCTCAATCGACGTCGACGAGTGCGAACAGGCGAGCGAGTGCGGTGAAGACGACGGGGTCGACTGCCCAGTGTGCCCTTTTATAACCACCTGCCGCAAACCGTCTCATGCCATGCTTTTGAGACCAGCAAAAGACAAGCTAGCGGAACATCAGAATTGGACCCATCCAAGCCTTTCATGAAGCTGAAAACAAGGCTTCCGAGTCCCGGTTGAGTCTGACATGTCATCCCGCTGGATGTAATGTGGATTGCCTGTGCTCTTGTTAAACAATTCGAGGCCCTGCGACTGGACGATCGCAAGAAGTTGCTCGGCGGGAGCGCCGAGTCTTTGCCTAGATCTAGGGAACTAGATTCCTTCTTGGGGGTTGGAGCTGTCGGCAGCTTATATCCATTGGGTGAAAATCCACAGGTTTAACAGCTGGTAAAGCGTGGCCTTCCCTCTCGGGTATCCACTTTGATGCCGATGTTTCTTTTCTGTCTGCCCTCTAAGCTTCCAAGTTAAGCTCTTAAATTGAACATGGCGGGTTCTGATCTCAATCTTCCGAGTCCACTGCAACGCCTGCCGAGGGATCCGGGGGCTCTCCGGCGTTGCTCCAGCGAGATATCATCATATCTGACGGTGTGACCATCTTCACACTCTTGAACAGCGCTCGTGACGAAGCTGCCCAAACTTGTATCTTGGATAATAGAGCACAACTACGTGACTTCGCAGAAACATACTACACTTGTCTGTTAAGCATCTAGGTCCTGTTACCAACTCCGATTTGGCATCAGCAACGCAACTCAGTTTCAAGATAAGTTTGATGGCTGTCGCTGCCAAAGAAGCTTGATAGGCTTTGAGAACCAGACCTTATTGTGATAAATGAGGTAAGAAGAGTAATTTAGTGAATAGTAAGCTCATTCGGGATACATTGACGCAACTCTTGACTGGCCTACCTCCCCTCTTTCGCCCGACAGCTCATCGTCGGACTTTGACAGAGAGGACCCACGCCTGCCTTCTTGCACTCACTTCCAACCCGGGGATTATAGACTGTGTCAGCTGCTCTATGAGTGTGATCCGTATCCGCTTTAAGACGTGTCATTGCCGGTGACACGGAGATGCGCAGCATTTGTCAAGTTAGTGAGGAGCAAAGGAACATTCTTGCCGCATCAACATCTCCGGAATTACTGCTTCGTCAGCTCTTACAGCGCATGAAAGAGGGCGTAAAAGGGGCTGCGTGGACCAGGCCAGGCATAGGGGCTGGAAATGGGGAGTCATGCGCCGAAACGCAGCTCGGCGGCAGTGACGTTGAAAACAAACTCAGATAACACGGGGGGCTCCTGTCGATGGGGCCGGCCAATCAGCGGCCGCCCCCGGATCAAGCCCGGGCCCTTCGGGGCCAGTGAAACCCCACCCGTCCAGCGGAGGCGTTCCCCACGTCTGCGCCTACGCGGAAACCTGTCGCTGACCTTTATTTTTTTTGGCCGAACGCGCGAGGTCTCTCCATCCCCGACCAACCTGCACCTCGAGCTACCTACCAGCAACAGACGATATCCAACGGCATTCCGACCCGGAGCTTCAACACCCTCCGCCCATATCGCGTTCGCCCCCAAAGTAGTTTCCGGTCACCACCGCCAAAATGTCGGCGGACGACCAGCAGTTCCTGGACGTCGTAAGAAAGCCTTCCCACCTCCCCTCCAAAAAAACCCCAAGCTTGTGATCACGAGAGAGCTCCTGCTAACGCCGCAATCGCCGCGCAGCTGTCCTCGCTGCCCAACCAGATCCGCCGATACTCGGACGACCTCGCCAGCCTCATCAACCCGCACGTCGAGAAGGCCGCCGAGGCCGTGAGGGAGACGCTCGCCTCCACGGAATGGATCCCCGACTCCGTGCGCCCGCGCCCGCCCGTCCGCCACAGCCCCATCGAGGTGATAGCCATCAGCCGGTACGAGAGGCTGCAGGACTGGCTGTCGAAGCACAAGGTCATCACCGGCGTCATCGTCGCCGTCGCCGGCGTCGTCGCCTACCGCTCGTACAGGAGTAGCAGGTTCTGCCGCAAGACGCGGCGGGCGAAACGGGCAAGGAACGGAGGCAGGCTCGAGGTTGTCGTCATTGCTGGGTCGCCGACCCTGCCCTTGACGAGGTCGCTGTCGCTCGACTTTGAACGCCGAGGCTTCATCGTGTACATCGTCTGCAACGCCGAGGAGGACGAGCACATGGTGCACACCCTGTCGAGGCCCGACATCCTGCCTCTGACCATCGATGCCACCGATGTGAGTCCCCAGAAAGTCGGTGACGCAACACCCCACTGACATGCAACAGCCTCCCAGAGCGGGTGCAGCCATCGACAGCTTCGCCCCGTACCTCCAGTCACCTCACGCCCCGGCACCGCGAACGAAAGCAAACTTTTTGCAGCTCAAATCCGTCATCCTCATCCCCTCGCTCAACTACCAGACATCACCCATCGCCACCATCCCGCCGTCCAGCTTCGCAGACCTCTTCAACACCCACCTGCTCCACCCCATCCTCACCATCCAGGCCTTCCTCCCGCTCCTGACAACTCGCCTCAGCCCGCCCGGCGAGAAGTGGACGCCGCCCAAGGTCCTCGTCTTCACCCCGTCCATCATCTCCTCCATCAACCCCCCCTTCCACGCCCCCGAGGCCACCGTCTCCTCCGCCCTCTCGGCCTTCACCGAGGTCCTCACCGCCGAGCTGCGACCCCTCGGCATCCCCGTCACCCACGTCCAGCTCGGCACCTTCGACTTCACCGGCTTCCAGCCCTCGAAGCACGTCCACCCCTCCCAGCGGGGCCTCATCGAGGGCGCCCCGGGCATCGACGCCGACGCCACCGAGACCCTCATGTGGCCCGAGAACGCCCGCCACGCCTACGGCCGCAACTTCGTCATGCAGAGCACCTCGGCCATCTCGGCCGGCCGCATCCGCGGCCTCAAGGGCAGCTCGCTGCGCCACCTGCACAACGCCGTCTTCGACGTCATTGACGGCTCCATCACCAGCGGCACCGTCCGCGTCGGCCTCGGCGCCAGCGTCTACGGCTTCGTCGGCCGCTGGGTCCCGCGCAACCTCGTGTCGTGGATGATGGGCATCCGCCGCGTGGACGAGCTGTCGGCGTGGCAGACCAGCTCGTACGACGGCTCGCTGGACGGGAGCGAGAACGGCGAGGGGCAGGACTTCGTTGCCGTTCCGGACGAGCCGACTGAGAGCAACGTGTGGAAGTCGTCTTAGGATGAGACGCAGTAGTTGTATGACCGACGCCGAGGGGCATGATGTGTATAGCTCATCGCGTGTACGTCCAGCCTCCGGGAAAGTCATGGAGCAGGCGCGCTGCGTGGAGTAGCGCATAGGGCGAGTCGCCAGGACTTGCTGGCCATGTTACCGGCGGCGCACACCTGGGGGGTGGGATAACGCCACCCTAATTATACCTGAATAGGGGACATGAATAACGACTCCGCTCGTAAGGAAAACAGGATCACGACTCATCTTGGTATATGTGAATAGTCACGATAGTAATGCAGTGTCTACCGTGGCCGCACAAGACCTCGACCTTCTCCCAATGATGACAACTAGGAACGTGACTTGACGTAGAGCGCTCGACAGACGGAACTTGGTCGCAGCAAATGCCCATCTTGAACGTGTAATAAAAAGCTAATCAAGGGGGATGGAGACACACAATTAAAGGAAGACACACCAACCCCAACTCAAGCTTGGGCGTCGACAGGCGCCGGGGTGCCACATCCAGGTCGTAATCGTTTTCTCAGACCTTTCGTCGGCTGTATGTCGTTGGCGGACGAGACCTTCAGCTCAGTTCCTCACTCGACCGTTGCTCTCCGTTCGCAGTGTCCATCATTCTTCGTTGATACCGTTCGCGATCCACCGGCAACGGCCGTGACGTGCGGCGAGCATACGTTTCACTTGCGAACCACACGACCCCGAGGCTTGGCACAAGTCGAGGTCCATGGACCTGAACAGCTTGCTGCCATCCAAAACTCGAGACGAGGATGGACTTCGCATGATGCTTGGCTTGGCAAGCAGGCTGGCCCCGAGTAGGCTTTAAATAATGGCACAGAGCAGCAGGCAGCCAAGATGTAGCTTAAGCTGTCAACAGCCAGGTCACTGTCTTCTATTCGTTTATTACCTAGGTAGTTCCCATGCATCCATCCACACATCCATGCTTGCTAAAACACCCGCCCTCACCGCTGCGCGTCATCGGCGCTGCCGTCCCTCTTTCCAAACCGGGCGCCGAACCCTCCCAGATCCCTCCGGAAGAACTTGCCAAAGTTCTTGAGGTTCTCGTTCATGGTCGCCGGGCCGCCCGCGCCCTGTCCCAGGTCCCTCGTCGCGCTCAGCAGCTTCTCGCCCAGAGACGTCGCGTCGAACTTGGTCTGCAGCCCGGGTATCGCACCGCTGGCCGTCGTGAGCGCGGCGCTGGCGTTGCCGATGGAGCCCAGGCCCGAGCTGCCGAGCCCCGTCGTCGCCATGAGCGGCGTGAGCAGCGGAGACTGCTGCACGAGCTTGTCGCTGAGGTTGCCCTCGCGGTGGATGGCGAAGAGCTCGACGAGATGGCTTTGCTCTCCCTTCCGGACGCCCTTGAGCTCGAGGATCTTTTTGAAGTTGGTGTCGGAGCGGTCGCCGATGTGAATCAGGTAGGCCTGGACCAGGCCTTCGGGGGGAGAAGGGCGGACTTGGAGGGTCTTGAGGAGAGGGTCGATACGGTTCATCGTTTGGTTCACACGCTTGACATAGCCTGCCGGCGCGCTGTGCGGCGCGGACGTCTTGTTGTGGTAGGACAGGAGATTCTCAAACGCCTTCGTCAGGACGTACTTGTCAAGCAACATCTGAGTAGCATTAGCAGCTGCAAACGAAGACTGGCCGTGGATACCCTACCTGTTCAGCGCCGACCTCGGAGACCGGCCGGCACTGCACAATGTTGTTGATGTAGGCGTTGACGAGATGGTCGACAAGGTTGTCGCAGAATGCCCTTGCATACTGCGGCTTTTCTACGAGAGCCAAGATCTCCTCGGCTTTGCCGTTCACACAGGACAGCAATTCGCCGACATACGAGCTCTGGTCTCCCACGCTCTCCATGGTGCTCCAATTGGTATTTCTCATCTCGCGCCAGGAGCCCTCGCATGCGATCTCAACGTTGCGTACCAGCGTCAGAACCGCGGCGCTCGCAACACCAAGGAAGGCATCGGCTTGCGAAGACATGTCCACCTTGCCAACGAGATCATTGTCGATGCGCTTCTTGATATTCTCCTCCAGCTGTGTAGTGTTTGTCGACCAGAAGTCGGCCGTGTTCAACACCAGGATAACATCTTGAATAGGTGGCCCTTGGGGACCGGCTCTTTGCAAGATATGTAGGAGCACTTGTTGCGCGTATTCGTCCAAATATTTGGCCAATGTCCGAGAGAGATCAAGCAGCCTATCGCTAGTAGAGAGCTTGGCGCATTGCGACAGAGTGAGTTTGTAGAAATGGAAAAGCTCAATAGCAGATGCTATGACGGCCTGTTGAGAGAACTCCTCGTCGTCGGGGATCAGTGCTTGGGTGCGGTATTTGGGTATCATGGTGGCAAGCTGCTTGTCTTGAGACTCCACCCACAAGCTCAGGTACGGCTCGAAGGCGGCCGAAATCGAACCGTGGAAGTTGGATGCCCTGTCGTCGGCTGAGCTCAACGTGTCGATGCTCGCTCGTGGACCGTCTGCGAATCGCTTCTCTAGACCATGCTCGAAATCCAAGGTTTCTTGGAGACAGCTCAACAAGAGGTTCACGTCGATTTTTTGCCCGTCCGTCCTCCGCATGCTCCTCTCGAGAATGCCCTTGAAGTCGTCCCGCGTCCCGTCGCAGAAGGCCATCGCCAGCATCTCGTTCGCTCTCCAGTGCGGCGGGAAAATGGCAGCGTGCTCCTCCTCGTGGGTCTTGAGCATGCGCTTGAACCACGCGTATCTCCGGCCGATATTGTCGAGATTCCCGGCCTCGTCGTTGCCCCTAAAGACCTGCCGGTACTCCCGCAGCTCTGTGTTGACGTACCAATTCATCAGTCGTGACCGCGCCATGTCTCCTAGGGCATCCATCACCAAGCACGCCTCGACGAGGGTTCCACGGCGTTGGGCGACCTCTCCCTTGGCGAAAGCAATCTCAAAGTCTTCGCAGACCTGCTCTAGCAGCTCCCTCTGCAGCTCCGCGACGCCCCTGCTCAGAGTGGCAATCTGCTCAATACTCCTGTAGCTGTTGAAGTGCTTCATAAGCTGCAACACTGCCTGCAGGAGACTCGCGCATTCCCTGTATTGTCTGGTCTTGGCCAGGCCCCTCAGTTGCTCGTAGGCGGTCGTCAGCATCTGCAGCCGCTTAAGGGCCGTCATGCTCAACGTGAGGTTCCGCTTCGTGCCATCGAGTCGCTTGATATCGGCCGTCATGGACGTGATGTTCTGCTCGGTCTGGATCGCGCGTGATCGCACCGTCTCGATCTTGCGGAAGAGCTGGGCTAGTTCGGCCTGGGCGGACTGCATGCGCTCGAGGCTGGAGTCGGGCCCGTAGGCCTGGGCGACCTCGAGTTCCGAGATCTCGACGGCGAGGTCATTTTTATGGGTCTGTAGAGTGTCGGAGACGCGGCTGATCGAGGTGACGGTCGATGGGTGGGAGAAGAGGTGGTTCAGGTGGTCGATGGGATCGTAGTCGGCTGCCTTGGGGTCAGATTGGGGTTGCAGCGGGGGGAGGAGGTGGAACGGGAGGAAGTACCGGCATCGAGGGATGTTTTGTGGGCGATTGACGTCCCGTTCATGGCGACGGATGGTGCAGCGAGGAGGAGAGTGCGCCGGCACAGTGTTGGTTTGCTGTCAATCGTCCGGAATGTTGCGGCTGCCAGAATCCCTGAAGCTCGTTTGAGAGCTCCGTGTCGAGATGTCGTCACGTGTCAAGACGGGACGCAGGGGTCCTGCGGCGGGATCGGCCTGGCCAATCGGCGTCCTTCCCGACAATCTTATCAGGCTTCTGGAAGCCGGCGCTGTTCCTTCTTTTTTTGGATCGTCCCACCTGGAAAAGTCTGGGGAAGATTGGATTTCTCTGATTTCACCAAACTCTACCACGACGTCTGCAGAAGGCAGTGCCAGCTTGCTTTGCATTGCGCCCTGTCCGAAGTAGTGCAGGTGCACCGTGATGAAACCTGCAAGAGTACAAGGGCTCTTCATCACATGAGGAAGTTCGTTCTCAAAAGCCGCTTGATGGACCACCAAATAACAGATGCAGAGTCCTGGCCGGGTACGGTCTGCTCACCCCATGCTCTTCGGAGGTTTTTAACTCGATCGCCTTGGCGATATCTGAGTGTTTCAGTCCTACCAGCTCTCTGATCCACCTACCTAATAACCCCTGCGGTTGACCCGGTGGGCGACAGAGCCTCCCGTCTTATCTGCCTCGATCAATGGAGGCCGCGGTCGCCGTGGAGTGGACCTAACTTGCTTATGATTCCGAAAATTGGTTCAATCCCCCAACCTCTGGTACTCTTCATTTCTGTCAATGCTGGGTGTCCAGGCAGAATGTTGTATGATGGGCGGGATTGATGCAGACTTCCGCGTGCAGACATAGGCCCAATGTTAAGCCTACACAATTGCGACTGCGACTGCGCGCTGTCATTGAAGTGAGCACTGCTTCACTGCCACCCTGTCTGATGGTCATTTATACGACTCATTATGCCAACACAGCCAGGTCAGTACCGGTGAGCAGATATCATGCGCTGAGATACTGGTGAGATCTGTCTCTCCAGCACCTCCAGCAAAGATTGATTTTGCCCGAAAGTGTTGCCTTTGCTTCGAACGTCATCAGCGACTTGATCAAGACTCGAAACGACGAACAAAAGATGGCATGCAGCCGGAAGCTGGATGCACGAGGGCTGTTTGCAAAACGCCAGACGGAATACAGACAGATCTGGTTATCAAGACACGCTGTTCCGTCTACCGAAGACAGCCGTTGACTAGCTTGTTGCTCATTGAGAACTTTGCTAGCACCTGGTTGTACATTTACGTCGCACTCGAGCGGGATTTCCATTTATACGACTCTCCAGAACATCGCGATGCCTGTTGGACAACCGAGCGCTCTCAGGGTCGTCATTTCGCTTCCTATAGGCAGCATCTGGTGGTTAAGACTCTTGGTCTCTGAGACCGCCGCGATAAATGAGATCATTAGACTGTCGTACGACAACTTACGAATGCATCCGTCATCCCACAGCCTAGTCAAGGCAGCACCATCACAGCAAGAACATACAACACCCTCTTCATCACAGTCCCAACGTCTTTGCTAACCGAATCCATCGGATAGCACTCTGCTATCGGTCGCCGTTGCCTGGATATCCCAACCGCTCCAATCATCCCAAAACACCGGACCAACGCATCTCGCCGGCAGTCGAACCCTCTCCAAGGATGTCAGTCCTGCCAACCGGCCAACCACAGCTGCCAACATCAGACGACAACAACACACCACCACCAACTAGAAACTCTACCCGGTCCCGCCGGCCGTCTGTCCAGACTACTGCCGAGCAAGCGGGTTAGAATTTGGCTTCACAGAGGCGTCAGCCGGTCGGAAGCCTCAAATGATCGAACGACCTCATTCTCGTCCGACTCTTCCGGTCCAGAAGCATCTTTAATCAGTATCCATCCCAAATCACACTGACTAGTCAGAAGTCAATCCTTCTGACATTGTCTTCGGACCCCCCGGCGCATAAACAAGCCCCGAGCACGCAAAACGCCCTCCCGGACCCAGCCCCCCGAAGCCCGGCCAGACAGAACCGCCCCCCACGTCCGGCTCACCTCGGCATTAAACAAACCACCGCCGGCCCCCCGTGACCCCCGATCGCCCCGATCCGACCATCCCATCGCCAATCCGAGACTCCGAATGGGCACAGTAAGCACCGCGGTCCCCAGGCTCCGCATCCACTCTCAAACATGTGAGCTTATCACCGTCCCTATAGGGTTCCTCCCCGTCGCCTCGTTTAAGCACCTCTCCACGCCCCTGGTCATAATACTCCCTCCCTCCCTCTTTCTCTTGCCAGTATCGACCCCGTCTTACGTACGCCGTACGTTCTAATAAGCATTCCCTCCCGAAATTCTTCAGCAAGAAAAAACATCGCGCTTCCGCACCCCACCCCCATGGCCCATGGCATAAGACGTCCAACTAAGGTCTTATTCATCCGATAGCCGAGTCATGCAAATCTCATGATACATCGCACACTGACTGCAGCACGTTGCTCGCGCCCGGGGGGTCCCCACACCGTGATTCGGCCGCCCGGCCGCCGGCGCTTCCAGTTCCCACACCGCATCATCATCATCATCATCCACATCTCAACCCATCTCAGCACCAACGAGAAAATTGCCCCGAAAAAAAAAAGGAACGGCGCCGTCTCGAGGCCGAATGCACTGCTGCCAAAAAAAACACGGCCCGCCCATGCCACGTGGGACGATTATCGAGGCCGCGCCCCTCCCCATCCCCCTTTCCGAGTCAGTCAGTTAGTCAGTCCCTTCTGCCCTCTTCTAGACCGGCGCCACCACCAAACCGTCGCAACCGTCGTGCCGCCGGCCTCAATAATCAGAACATAATGAAGCGGACTGAACGGGTGACGGACGCTTCTACACCGGGCCTCAAACCGCCGTCCGCCTCACGACTCACGAATGTTTCCCCCCCTGGGCCCTGGGACGTAAGAGAAAGGCGCCTGCGCCAACTTCGCGTCTGTAAGACGATCAATGTCGGAGCCACGTTGGAATGAGGCCCTGGATTGTCTTCCACTCAGCACTAACACACACACCTCACACATCTACACCGATGGCTGCCGAAAGTCCAAGCGTCCCGGTATATATCTCGACCGTCAGTCACATTGGACGGCAAGCAGACGCCGACACACCGCGGAATCACACCGCAAGACTCGCCACATCTCACCTCATCTCACCGACCACACCTTCTGCCGCCCACCCCGTGATCCCGACCACGTGTGCCGCACACCACCTTTTTCCTCATCATCATCGCAGTCCAGCCCAGACAAAAGCACACACACACACACACACACACACACACACACACACACACACACACACACACACACACACACCCTCCTTCTCGAGCGCGAGGCAGAGAACGCAGCCTCGGGCATCCCACACCAAGGTAATACCAACATCAGCACCAACACACAAACACGCCCCACCCCTCCCCCGAATCGCGTTTCTGTAAACTCGCCTGCATAAGGTAGGTAGGCATGTGTGAGTTGTTAGTGGTGGTGAATGTAACCCCCCCTCCACCATGCCATGCCATGCCGGGCAAAATAGACCAAAACACACACACACCCCCCCCCCCCCAAATCAGACCCCGACCAATCCCCCTACCCCGATCGACGGCTGCTAACCCCATACAAACCCGTCCGCTTCCACATTTCCTTCCAAGTTTTTTCTTTCTTCCCTTCTAAACCGTAGTTCCAGCCAACGCAGTAGTAGCCGTAGTAGTAGTAGTAGTAGTAGCACGACAACCAAAGTGCCCGGGAACCCAGACAACA
The DNA here is from genome assembly GCA_025962755.1 of Colletotrichum tropicicola. NCBI lineage: Eukaryota > Fungi > Ascomycota > Sordariomycetes > Glomerellales > Glomerellaceae > Colletotrichum > Colletotrichum tropicicola. Next base: position 178,432 of record JAOWMA010000014.1, on the reverse strand, counting down.
AAAAAAAACAAATCAAACCAACGACCGATCCCGTCGTCGTCGTCGTCTTACCGCCCAGACAACATGCAGGCCAATGACTCTAGCTACCTAGGTAGATACCAACAAAAGTACCCCCCTCGTCACCCGCATGAAAAACCTGAATAGCAGTAGCCCTTCACCTGAACAAGAGAGAGTCATGTTGCGTACTAGTACATCATCATCACCAAAACACACATCCATGGATACATACACATCACCCGCCAACATGCTCTCGTATATCAAGTCATACCAAAAAAAACACCCAAGACGTCAAAAGTCACCTTACCCCCCCCAAAAAATCAAGGAATCAATCACACACACACACCGCAGAATCCACTAGTCCCCCGCCGCCCATCTCGGCGCCCCGTAATGTCAACACAAAGAGAACAATGCGGCGGGAAGGAAACGCAAAAAAAAAAAAAAAAACCAAGAAGCGAGACAGTGATGGCATCGCATGCCAAATCCGTCGTATTACATGGGCCTCTAAGACATTTCATTGGACAACCAAACCCGAACAATAAGAGTCAAAATCACCACCACCACCACCACCACCCCTTCCACCTCCCACCCTTACACCCCCCCTCCATCCCGCCGCCGCCGCCGCGCCGCCTCCATTGATCAGCCGCTCCTCCTCCCCCCGAAGTGCTCGATTCGAGCTCAAGCAGCCCGCACCGAATCGCACCTCCGCCCTCCCCGTATCTCGGAGCTCACTCCGATACCCACCCCGATTTCGCGAATCCCCCACCGCAGCGTCTCCCACCCGTCACAGCGCTGCCCCGCGGGATCTGCGTGGGTTGCCTCACAACATTCCAAGCGTCTCTGGCGGTCCCACACCCCCCCAAAAATGTGCCCGATGTCCACCACGGGCACACAAAAATCTCACGATGAGGGGCAGAAATTCTGAACTGGTAAAACTTGCGTGTGTATGTGTGTACGTGTGTCCTCCCCACCGAATGGGAGTTGTACTCGCATCGGAATAGATTCAAACGGCACGTTCCCGCCCAGACGCCCCAGGCCGCCTACCAGATACACAAATCCGTCCCCGACGAAAATGGGCGCCCAATCCCACCCCCCTTGTCTTCCTTTCCTCCTCCGATTTCTAATATGTGAGTCATGATCGAGACAAACCAAGAGACATAAAAAACCAGCCCAATGATGCCATGCAAAGTCAGCTACACCGCCCCTTGTCCATCTCGTGTTCCATGCGGGATATCATCAGCTGTCCAAATTTTTGGTATTCCTCCACCGCCCCTTGGAGAAAAGTCTCAATCGTACCGCCAGAGGTGCTTCAATGTGAAAAGGGAATCAACAATCGTAGAAAAAAAACCCCCCCCGAATGCCAAATCGCCAGAATTAACGCCAAGTCGTGCCTCCTCAGATGCTGCTGATCCCTTTTACGCCTCGCAAATGCAGGTCGTCGTCTGTAGCTGAGTCTCGGCCCGCCAGGCCGAGCTTTGCCGTTTGCCGATACATGTCGGCAGACTGTTGCTGAAATGTCTTGGGCGCATCCGGTGTGGATCGCCCCGAAAAAAGATACCGATCAGGAGCTGTGCAGAGCCCTGAAACCAGTTGCAATCAGACTCCGGGAGCTTTCCTTGGCGTCCAATGGCCCGCTCCAGTAGAAGAGCCCCTATCAAGGCTGTCAGCGATTTGCATCTCTCGAGTCGTGGATCGGCACCTACCCCTAAGCTCTTTTGCTTGCAAAACGCCGCCTTCATCTTCACCGTGTCGGGATTGTCGTATGTCACGAACCCGCCATCGGCTCCAACGCACTGAGCCGCGATGGACTTCTTGTCCACGGCCTCCTTGGTTCCGCGACGGGGTAGCTGGTTGTAGTCGAACGTGCCGTTATCCCCGCCCGCCCCTTTGAACTTCTGCCCCGGTCCGGTGGCGTGCAGAAAGCTTCGGCCGTAAAGTGGAATACCGAGAAGAATCTTTTGCGAGGGGAATCCTTGGGAGACGAGATACTGCACGCCCGACGCACCCGAAGTCTCGTCCTTGCTCATCGCGTAGAGTTGAGCGTGGTGGCCGCTTCGGTGTGTCCACGACCCGGAAAAGTCGTACGCCATCAAGTTGATGAAATCCAGATAGTCGGCCGTCCTTCGCAGATCGATGTACTGAAGAACCGATCTGCCTGCAGGCAAAGCGGCGGTGAGTAGGTAGTGGCTCTCCGGCATATGGAGGCGAACCGCTGCGATGAGGGCGAGGAAATGGTGGCCCTGCTGGGAATCGCAAGGATACTCCCAGACGACTGGTGAAGAGATGTGAGCCACTTGTCGTCCGTTGCAGAGATGGGCAAACTTACTGTCAATTCCGTCCAATCCTGACGCGTCTACCAAACCTCTCGCAGACCGGGCAAAGTTATCTCTGTACAACGTGTTGGCGGCCACCGAGGGAAAGATGGCGCTGGAGCTGCCGCCGCCAATGGACAGGACAACCTGCAAGTGCGGATGCTTCTGCTTAAGGTGCATGAGAGACCCTAGACCGCCTTGAACGCCATCGACTGGTGCGCGGGCATCGGCCCACTCATCACTCAGCTAGATCGACGGAATTAGATCTCGGTTGCGTAGCGACTCTCGATTCCGAGACTTACAAAAACACCGCCATCCGGCGACACGTTCGCAAAGGCGTAGTACACGTGGTTGATGCACCCATAGTTCATGGCGCCAGGAGTGTCGCCTTGGTATATCCGCTCGTTGGGGAAGTAGACGGCGTTGGTGTACATGACGTTGGAGATGCTGGTCGTTCTGCGCGACTTGCGCGATGACGACGAAGAGCTCATCCTGACTCTGGTTGCCATGAGGCAACGGGTGAAAGCGAACAAGGAAGAGATTTGAAATAAAGAGAAGCAACTCAGAGAGTCAGCGTGAGAAGGGGACGGTGGTAAGGACAGTATATGAAGGAAAGAACTTGGACCCGAGGCTGCATGCTGAAGCAATGAGCTGGTCGGTCAGGCAGCAAGCGCGAACCTCTGTGGCCCCAAGCAGTATGGAGGATGTCCTATATATCTAGCCAGACACCGCACCGCGGGAGAGACAAGAAGATGCGACGGTGAGCGAGCGTGGGCAGGGTTAGGTAGTATACACTTAAGGTCTTGCCCGAGGCGGTGGGGACGACGGGTATCAAAATTACAAGAGGGTCCAGGATACCATCGAGGCCATGATGCATGACATAATTGGGCTGGGGGTGAGGATGGATCATGGGGGGGTGCGCCGCCAGAAGATGCGGTTGCGCCTGCGCTTGCAGGGGGGTTGGAGGGATTGGTATTGAGACTTTTTGTCGGGTCATATATGAGAGATCTGGAGGAGGAGGAGGCGGCGGCGGCGAAGGAAGAGCCAGACGGAGAGGAGAGACTGCCTGCCACTGTGCCACTTTGCCGGCACGGCTTGGAGCATGCCGCAGAGACACACAGATACGACGAGAGACAAACGAGAAAATAAAAAAAGGACCGCGACGCAAAATTGCAAGGCATCGTGGTCGGGCGTGGTCGCCCTGCTGGCGCCGTCGCTTTGATTAGCCCGCTCGTCCTGAGTCTCTTGACCGTGAGCTAGTCCGGCGCGAGTCTGTTCTCTCTGTTTGAACCCGGCCGTCGGCCACGACCGCCGACCCTTGGCGGCAGTTGACGATCAGGGTTGCGAGGGACAGGAATGATCCCTGCACGCCGCACCGCTACTTTCGCTCCTGCTCCTCCTCCTCTTTTGTTCGTCCACCTTTTTCTGCACCTTCCAGCTGATTTCTCCACGCCTCCCCGGCCGTGCATGCAGGTCTAAGCAGCTAAGCAGCGAGGTATGTAGGGAGGAGGCCGTCTTTTTGCCCCGGTCGCTGGCCTTGTGTGTTTGTGCGCTTGTGTCGCTGCTCCCAGACGTGGACACAGTTATTACCAGCCGCATTCCGTCTCCTGCTCCCGGTCGACCAATGCAAATATAGCCGTTGGGCCCCCGGCTGCGGGAGACAGAATATCCTGGACGGGGCGCCTCGTCCTGGCCTGCAGCAGCAGGTTCAGCACATACAGTGCTAGCTTGACGACTACTTGGACGCCGCATAAGAAATTCCAGCGCACGAGAGGGTTGTTTGCTCCGGGGCCACTCAGGCAACCGTCGGCCAGGAGACTCGTCCAACTTCGGCTTGCCCGCAGCGGCGTGGCCAGAGCAGTCGGTCCGGTCTGCCGGGTGTTTTGCGGAAGGAACGGCGAAGCGACGTATTTTTCGTGCATCGACGATCCCAGGATGAAACAGGCAAATGAGTTGGGGGACATGTTCGAGGGGAAACGTTCGAGGCATGTTTCCCCATCATGTTCGGCATGCACCAGAAAAGCCACAAAGCGACCGCGGGAAATGATGGAGTTCCCGGGGGCGTTGGAGGTTCTGGGGACGGCTGACAAGCAGGTCCCTGCCTCGACGCGGGAGGTAGATGATCAGTTCCGGGTTGAAGGGAGCATTCGGGGCCCCGGGGACCTGGCTCCAAGCCGTTGATTTGGGGTCGTTGACGGTTAGCACCAGGCGTCGTGGGAAAAGAAAGCGTACCTGGAGAATCCACGAGGCTTTGGCGGGCTAAGACGAGACGACAAGCAGCGAAACCGAATTCTGCACTGGGTTGCGGAAACTCTAAAGCAACCTTCTTGCCTGCGCTGGTGGCGCGCCGCTGTGCCGTGGCCTGCTCTGGCATGCGCCAGCACGTTGTCGGCCGTCTTGTCACCAGCATTCCCAACCTCGCGGCACCAGTTGTTGGACAAGCGAGCGGCCAGGCGGCTGGCATTTTTGAGTTGAGCCATTACAGACAGTGTTCATCACACTGACGTGCAATTGTGGATCGATAGGCGAGTTGATACCTTATGCACAGAGACCCTCGGGCAGTACGGCGGTATCTGGTACGCTGAAAGGGTAGATCCCGGCTCATGCGCTGGGGAGCCGGGGTCGACTAGTGAATCAGACATGGACACGCAGAGGAAAGCGACTCCAGGCGGTGAAGTCCAGCGCAAAACAAGCCAAGCTGGGCAAGGAGTGTCGAGCGAGTCCAACTGAGGTATCCGTACATGGAGGAAAGATGGTCTCGGAAGACGGCCTTTTGTGTCGATTTGGCCAGTAGCAGAGCCCTGCGACTCAGTGACAGGGAAATGCCCGGTGAACAGACATGAAGCGGCAGCTTGGCCTGCGTGGGCCCCACCGAAGCAATGGAAACAGCCGACAGCGACGGAGGGTCGAGTGGAGGAGATGGGTAGACGACTCTGCATGCCACGCTGGCAGCACATCGCTGTACATGAAGCGGCCCTCAGGACTGGGAAATCCGACGACTTGGGAGCATGAGGTCATTGCGCGAGGGTCGTCGAGTTGGGTATCGATGAATAGCTGGCGTTCTGCATGACGCGACGGCAAGGGCGCATTGTAGCGTTGTTTGCTCATTGTGGTGAGAGAGGCTGAGTTGCCTCGTGACTTGTCGAGGGATATCCAGATGCGTGGAGGCCGGCCGGGCTCGCGTCTTGTGTCGCCGTCTTGGTCGCATCGGCCCACGAGAAGGAAAGAAGATCCATGGGTGTACATACTTACTCCGGCAGGTCGATCAACGATGTTGACCTGAATGGACTGGTCGAGTGTTGATCCGCGATGTGGCTCTGTGGCGTCGGTGGGCGTCCATCCCATCCCGCGCGTGCGCCGCACCCTGTCGATTCTGTAGGCTGTACGTACGAATATATGCGGGCGTGCTCCGTATGTAAGTAACTCGCAGTAGTCGAATCTTGTCATTGGACGCCGGCGACAGCTGGTGGCAGAACCCCAGCAAACTCTAGTCAGGGTCGGCGCGCATGGCGTGCCATCCTGCTGACTCCTCTTGCGTCCGCATCGGAGTGAGGCATGCGAGGTTTGGGCCGGGACGCGGTCGCGATGCTTGAAAATAGAAGTGGCTTCGTCTGGCACGTCGTTGACGGCAGCCGCTTGTCGGTGGTTTTCCCCGTGGGAAGAGGGAGAAACGTGGGAGAAACACGCTAGAACAGCCACGAGGGTCGAGGAGGAGATGAGGGCTTACGGTGAGATTGGCGGGAGTCCAGAAACCGTTGGGATTCATGTCTGCAACGAGGCGTGACAAGTGGAAAAAAGGGACTCGTCGGATTTGTGACTTGATGAAGCAAACAGCCACCGACCGAGAAGTGCGGGGTCATTTCGCTCCATTCCAACGAGCCCTTGCGCCTGGATGGCGGTACACCGTACGGGCACTTTGTACCTCGACCTGGACGCGACGAAGGGAGCTTCCAGGTTGGGAGCGTCAGACACGGTACGAGCGAGAAGAGGAATGGACGGAGGAAGCAGGCCCCGCCAGTGCACCTCGCGGGGCCCTAGATGGTGGGTTGAAGAAGCCGAAGACGGCCCCAGCTGCAACCGAAGGAAAAAAGAAAAGAGGAAGAACAGCAAGCGCATGTCATTCTGCAGCTTGGCGGGCTAAGGGACCCTGGGAAGGCACCTCCAAAAGAACGTGGGGCCTTCCTGCCCGAGCGAGCGCTTCGTGCATGCCCGTCCGCAAACATAGAAGGAGGTAAGGTATCCGCAAGGAAGGAGGGGAGGAGACGAGAGACAAGCGAAGGAAAGAACGAGCCGGCCCAGTCCCAGCAGCAGCAGGAGCAGCACCAGCAGGCGCAGCGGTTGAAGAGTCGAGTCCCGTCTGTGCTCGAGTCGTGTTCCAAATGCAACAGCAGGAGCCCTTAGGTAACGCAGCACCTGCCATGCACAACATCAGGTAACCTGGACGGTACTATGTAGGAAGGCACCCATTCTGGGTAATTTTCAAGGTAGGTGGCGCCTTACCTACCTTACGTTACCTGCCCCAATGGAGGTAATTAATGTAGGGCCATTCTAGTGTTAGGCAGGCGGCTCGAGTCGCGACCAGAAGACGGGAAAATCAGAAGAGAAATCAGACCCGGAATTAACTCCCACTGCTACCACCTATCAGTGCCTACTTCTGCCCATCGACGCGCCCTCGTCCACCACGTCCCGACCTCGAGGTTGGACGACGTTGTCCCGAGCACACCTTCCTTGTCCCCTCCGGCCCGGCCGAAGAACGGGAGGGGTCGTCCAGGGACTTCCCGCGGCGAACCCCTCCGACCCGTGGTGGGATGCTCCCTTGGCGAGGATCGGCCCTGCTCTCTCAATCGCGCCCTCTTCCTCCCAATCCGGGATTCATATCTCGATCCTGCACTGCCCTAAGGGAATCGCACACCTCACTCTCACAGGCCGCGGCGCGACTATCAAGTCAACCACCCATCTTTTGCTGGCTCGAGATGTGCCCCATTTCCAGTGGAGAGAAAGGCCGGGTCACGATAATTAGGCACTGCGGCTGCATCTCGACGGAAGACGGCTTCGCGAAGCTCCCAATCCCAGCACCAGTGACCGGGCAGCCGAACCAACAAACTAAATCTGCCGTTTTTGACAAGACACCGCTCCAACGTTGCTTCACTTCCCAAGAGCGGAGCCAATCCCTGTTGTCACTTCCCTCACCTAGGTACCCTACCTACCAATCTTTGATCTCGCTTCTCCATCCTGCCGCCCTGCAGCCAATTAAGTGTACCACCGCATTGGAGCATTGCCTGATCTTGCTACTTCTTCCGAGGCTCCACGCCTGGGATGGATCACGCTCCTGGGTTACGGGTAGCAGAGACAGCTGGCCACAGAAACGATGCGGCACCTCAGAATACTACCCCCTTTCCCCTCCTTCGACCTCTCTCCTTTGCCAGAGGAAGTCCGTCTTTCATTCATTCAGTCCAGTTATGGTGCTTCAACTGATCGTCCTGCCAAGGCTCCACCAAGAATAGTCTTCCCATCTTTCTCTGTAGGAACTCTGTACAAGGGGCCAGCGGTTGGGCTTGCCTGGTTTGCGGCAACTAATCGCGCTGTTGGACTAGGATCCCCCCGGCTTGCTCTCCGTCGTCTGTCTTCGAGAACAAGTCGCGAACTGTGGCGGCGCCTGAAGATCATGTCTACCGCCGACGCCCCAGCTCCTCTGATCCCCACTGGCGCAATCGAAGCCGCCGAGGGACCAGTCGATCAGAGCGAATTTGATCCCGTCGAGTGGGACGCCTCTTCTGTTGACTCGGCTTCGCTCAGCTCCAGCGTCTACGCTCATGAGTACGAGAACGGACGCCGTTACCATAGCTACCGCCATGGTCGCTACCCTATGCCCAACGACGAGACGGAGCAGAGTCGCGAGGACATGAAGCACGCCATGATGCTCGAGCTAACCGTTAGCCCAACCACGCCACGTGTTTGGCCTTGTCTGGTCCTATAGAGCTAATTTGGTGCCAGGATGGAAAACTGTTCTACTCGCCCATCGGGGATAACCCTCACAAGATTATTGACATTGGAACCGGCACTGGTAAGCCGTCTCCGTGAAAGCAGCTTTCGTTTGACTAGTGATTGACACTTCATTTCAGGCATTTGGGCGATGGAAGGTATGCTTGGCGTTGCCCTCTCAACGAAGTGCTGGCCAGACAGACCCTAACCTGTGTCGCTGAAGTTGCCGACCTCTTCCCTAGTGCGTCCGTTCTTGGCATAGATTTATCGCCTATCCAGCCGACTTGGATCCCTCCGAATGTCAAGTTTCTGGTGGACGATGCCGAGGATGACTGGCTGCACGGCGATAACTTTGATTTCGTCCACTTCCGCCAAATGTCTCCGGCCTTCAGGAGGCTCGATAGAGTCCTCGGCCAAGTCTACGAGTAAGCTTGCCGACAGTAGAAACATTCCTTTCACCTACTGATGGTTGTTCCAGTAACTTGAGGCCCGGTGGTTGGGTCGAATTTCAGGAGCTTCACTCTGAGATGAAATGCGACGACGGTACCATGCCGGAAGACGACAAACTTAAGGAATTTTACGCACTGGCCGTAGAAGCTTTTGCTCATCTGGGCCTGGATCTTCACAAGCCGCGCGACCTGAGGCCTCACCTGGAAGCGGCTGGCTTCAAGGATATCCGCCGTGAGGTCAAGAAGGTACCGGTGGGTACGTGGCCGAAAGACAAGACCATGCGATTGATTGGCCTTTACTTGAGAGAGGCAGTTGAGCAAGTTGCCCCGGCTTTTACGGGTAAACCATTCGAGATGTACGGCATTTCGAATGTGGAGAGCGAGGTTTGGCTGGCAACCGTCCGAAAGGAGCTGAAGGACAACACCAAGCATCGCTATCTCAACTTCTACTTTTGGTCCGCCCAGAAGCCGGTGGGTGCTCCGGAGCGCGATTCGTCTCCAGCTTCTTCGGGAGAAGAAGAGCCTTGAGCATCTTCTGCCGCTTCGAAGCTGGTTCTGCGCGTTACCAATCAAGATGCCTCATCGCAAGATCCAACATAGGCCACCAGCTGTTCTCGGAGACAAGTTTCCACGATCATGGTATTTGGAAGAGTGAAGGATAGCTAGACCGGAGAGATACCTTAGTAATGAATTGTCAATCCGAACAGAAGAGTTGAGGTGCCAAGGTGAGACAAGTGACAGTTGCGGACGGTGTGGATAGGTAGGTAGTAGATCCACCCAAACACCCGAGTTGGGGGCTAGGCACTTTTCCCCGACGTCCAGACATCTTGTATCTCGCAGGACGAATACCGAGTCCGCGGTCCGAATCTGCAGGGCAAGAAATTCCAGATTTGCCAACGCCCACTTGCCCCAGGTTGTCGAAGGAAGGGGCGACGCGTGGACGGAGGGGCCCAGGCCACGAATCCGACCCCACCAGAGCTCCAGATTCACAGCAGTACATTGCTGACTAATTATATGGGGGCAATTGGCCGAAGCTTAAGCTCGCAGCCAATCCGCCTCAACTTGACTGTCTGTCGCGAGATCACGTACCTTCCTGCGCTACCTACCTCGCACATATCCAAGAACGGTCAAGGTCAGGCCGGGTCGCGAGGAGCAGAAATCCACGATCGCATCAATTCCTACTCACAAATTTACTCGATCAATTGTCAGCCAGCACATATCCTCCGGTCACCCACGCAAGTCAACAAACAAAATCCCCACCGCGACTGCCTCAACCTTCATCAACCACCTCGACATCCACAAGCTCCGCGGAGCACCGCCACCGGCACGATGACAGCCGTCGCCCCCCGCCCCGAGACGACCCAGATCCTCACCCACGCGCCGACGGCGGCGTCCTTCTCCTTCACCCCCTTCCTCCGCCAGACCTACCGCCACGAGCTCTCCTCCGACCGCCCGCAATGCAAGCCGTTCCTGGCGGGCCACTGCCCCCTCGGCGCCGCCTGCCCGGACCGGCACGCGTCCTCTCCGTCGTCGAACCCGTCCGGCGGGCCCTCCCTGGTCTGCAAGCACTGGCTGAGGGGCCTCTGCAAGAAGGGCGAGTCGTGCGAGTTCCTGCACGAGTACAACCTGCGCAAGATGCCCGAGTGCAACTTCTTCATGCGCAACGGCTACTGCTCCAACGGCGAGGAGTGCCTGTACCTGCACATCGACCCCCAGAGCAAGCTGCCGCCGTGCCCGCACTACGACAAGGGCTTCTGCCCGCTGGGGCCCCGGTGCAGCAAGAAGCACGTGAGGAGGAAGCTGTGCCCGTACTACCTCGTCGGGTTCTGCCCCGAGGGCCCCACGTGCAAGTACGGCGCGCACCCGCGGTGGAGGACGGACCTGGAGAAGCCGAGCGCCAGGGTCGAGGGCGAGGACGACAAGAGGGACGGGGAGAGGGAGGACGGCGAGATGGGCCCGCCGCAGCAGCGCGAGAGGCCGAGGGACATGCACGAAGACAGGGGGCACGGGGACCGCAGACACGGCAGGGGAGGTAAGTGGCGCGATCGGGGGAATAGGAGGTTCCGTGGGCGCGGTCACTGAGCCGGAGGTGAGGATTGGGCGGATGGAGCAGCCGGGAACGTGGTGCTGTGCCTTGGTTTGGGGGATGGGAGAACTGTACAACAGACTTTACGGCCTGCTGGTTGCAGGCAGGCGAGAGACTCTTCAGGATGGGTGGTCGTGGGACTGCCCAATGATACCAAAATTCATGATCACCATAGATGGTTTCCCGCGAATGTGTTTGTGCGGCAGACCTCAGTCTACCTTACCCAACAGAGGCGATGCGGCAGGACAGACAGACCACAGCCAATTCAGAAAGACCAGCGAGCGGAGATGTTCCCGTTCACATTCCGAAGCAAAAAAATCGACCAAAAGACAAAAAGAAGTTCAATCTCTCGCGTCCGACAGGGCTCGAACCTGCAACCTTGCGTACCGGAAACGCATGCGCTACCATTGCGCCACGAACGCGGATCATCTCGTGTGAGTGATTGAATGACGATCGTCGCGTTAAGGGCGCCTAATTGTGGTTCGTCCTGGGCGTTGTGCGGCGGGGGGCCTGTCGTGAGGGCTTCTGGTGGATCCAGGTTTGCGGACGGGAGTTGCGGGGCCTTGTGCGTGTTTGTGTGTGTGTGTGGGTGGGACGATGTCCGTTTTGCGAGGACGTTTGTTTGTCTGGGATCGGGTTTGGCTGAGGACGGAAACAGTATTGTACGAGAAGATGCAGGGGGCAAACATCAAGCAAGGGCTGTGAATACGTGACTTGGAATTGTGTCCACCTTGGTGACGGTGTCCGGAGAATATAAATCTCGAAAATGCAATGTATGGCAATGTTCAAAGGGACCAATCAATGGTGTACTTGCATCCTCGTCAGCTTCATGTTTGGGAGTGCTGACGTCCTCGGACTTTACAACAGGGAAAGACTCTGTGTCTACCAAAGTATCTACATTGCAGAACGCCAAATCGTTTCTGCCCTGATACCAACTGTTTTGAGACGGTAAGCTGGTCACGCAGCCTGGCAAAGTCCGGCTCTTCGGTTATTTCCACATTACGTGCAAATCATAAATCGCCAAGAGGGAACTTGAACCAGTAGATGGATAAGTATGCCAAATCATGACATGCGCCAAGTGCTATGTAGTTGCATTGTCTACATGCTGAAACTATCCATCGAGTGCCCGGCAACACATTCATGACCACGTCAGCGTCCAACCGGAGCTCCATGCGCCCTTCGAGGTCAGGGACTGTAGATCATGAAAGTGAAGAGCGCGGGAAGCGGTATCCAAGGACCAGTTCTCGTCGTCCAGGACCTTGTCGTTAAGCGTGACGACCGAGATGTCGCGTTGCACTCCCATGATCGTGACGTTTCCCAAGGGGTTGGCGTCCTTGAACCCGCCAGAGGGCGCAGCTTTCAGAACACCATCTAAGGCGGAGAACTATGGTGGTGTAAGCAAAATGGTACTTCAGCGGCACTCAATGAACATCTTACCTCAACGGTCAACGTAGCCTCAGGGTTCAAGCTCTCGCCATCGTCGACGTATAAGCTGCCCTGCGCGGCACCCTTCCCGTCGAGAGCGACCAGCAGACCCCAGGGACTAGCCCTGCTCTCCTTGGTCGTCTTGCCGGGCTTCTGAGTTGGAACCACGTACCCGCCGCGGATGTAAACGGGAATATGCCCCAGCGGCGCATCGATCGTCACGTTCTGCCCTGAAGATACCCCGGTGATGGCGGACTGGTTGTACCAGTCATACCACACGGTTCCCTTCCCAACACCAGGGAACACCCCGTCGACGGTGGTCGCGCCTTGCACGAGACACGGCGTGATCATGACGGCCGGCCCGAGGAGGAACTGCCGGTCCGCGTCCGCAAGCCAGGGCTCGTCGGAGAACTCCCACGCCAGCGCCTTCATGACCGTGTCCCCGAGCGTGTGCGCCCTGTAGAAGGCGGTATAAATGTACGGCAGCAGCGCGTACCGGACCGCCATGGCCGTCTTGGAGGCGTCCGCCACGGCGCTCCAGCGGTACGGCTCCTGCGGGATCCCGGCGATGGCGTTGTGGTTCCGGTAGAAGGGGAAGAAGGCGCTCAGCTGCATCCACCGCGCGCAGAGCTCCATGTCGGCGTTGCCCGCGAAGCCGCACGTGTCGACGCCGAACATGGGGAAGCCGAAGATGCTGAAGCTCAGCGCCTGCGGGATCGAGAAGACCATGTAGGCCCAGAGCGAGTAGTTGTCGCCTCCCCAGTGGCCCGCCCACTTCCCTGACCCGGCAAAGGTCGATCGTCCGATGATGAAGGGACGCTTGCCTGGGAAGACGTCGAGCAGGGCGTGGTATGTGGCGTTGAGGATCTGGTGGCCGAAGAGGTTGTGGAAGTCGTACTCCTGGGAGCCGCCGTGATGGGTCGCGTTGGGAGATACGGCGTGGACGGCGAGGTCGCCATGGATGTGGTTGATGACGTAGGGCGGGTGGTTAACGTTGCGGACGCCCGGTGTGGGAGTGGTTCGCAGGTATGAGTTCGTCGTGGAGGTCGCCTCTGCGGTGGCTGTCGATTTCGCGGCCGCAGCGGAGGATGACAGGGACGAAACAACAGTGGCCTCGGTGGCGTTCGTCTTGTTGAAGCCTTCGGGGTAAGTGAAGTCTTCGTTGCCGGGCTCGCCTGGCAGCTGGAACGGGGGATGGGCGGGATTGAGCGTCGTCTTCTTCGTTCCACAGCTGCCGACGCAGAAAGACGCAACTTCGGACATGTCAATCCAGATGCCGTCAAAGGCGACTTTCTGGAACCAAGTGATCAGCTCCGTCTTCCACCAGTCAAATGTCTTGCTCTTCCCAAGTACAGCGCCGACCCAGTCGGGGAATACGGTGTATCCAGGCCACACAGCGCCGACGTAAAGAGAGCCATCTGGGTTGAGGATGTAGGCATCTGCAGCGAGTCCTCGGTCATAAGTCGGGTAAGAATCTTCTTTCTTGTCAGGATTGGGAGAGTAGATGGCTGAATCGACAATCGGCACGAAGTGTTGTCCGTTCTCGTGGATTTTGTCGAGGAACTTTTCGCCATCCTCATAAGTCCAGCTCTTGCCGTCGTTTTCAAAGTCTCGGTATTGATTCATGTAATCAATGTCGGCTGATCAGATATTAGTATGGCTCAAGGACATCCCATTACGACGCCACTCACCCCAAATAGTCTCCAGAGGAATCTCAAACTTGGCAAAGTCATCCACGACTTCTTGTAGGTTTTCCCAACTCTTGTAACCCCATCTGCACTGATGGAAGCCGAGCGTCCAGTATTGTTGCATGGCGGGGAGGCCCACCGCGCTCGTTTGATACGATTTGATGACAGAATCCGCCGTTGGGCCGGCATAGAAGTATAAGTCAATGGTTCCACCGAGTCCTCTCCAGGTTATGTTTGAATCTCGAAGCAAAATCTCCTGTCCGTGGGCGTTTCTCATGAAAACGCCATGGGTATACGCTTTATAGTCGGCCGTCTTATTTGTAGGCTCGGCTACATAGACGGCCGTGTTAGAATTGGCATCAACCTCAAAATACCGTGTATCCAAGTAGATGGGATGAGAGCCGTAGACATTCCCGTCAATGGGGTCGCCAATATCGGCAGCATAAATCGTCCCTGCTAATGTGAGCGAGAAATTGACAGCTCAACTCACGAGATACTCACTAGTGAGATGTCTGTTCAATCGAAAACCATGAATGACCTCTCCAAGCCCGTAGACATTGTAATTCTTGGGAAGCGGCGAAGCAAACTCGAAGAACTGGTCCTCGAACACCAACTTCGTCCCGATCGTCGTGAAAAGTACATTACCTGTACTCTTTCTCGTCACGTTGAAGCCAAAAGTTGGCGCGTTCGCCCACTTGAATTCCAGATCGCTGTCCGAACCGGTAGCGCTGGCGGTTCCGTCGGTAGCAGGCTTCGGAATGAGCTCGTCAGGGAGGATGAACCAAGTAGAGTTCTCCTGACCGATATATCGCGGCAGAATCTCAACGTGCAAGCGATCTTTAGCCTGGTACTCCACAACAAGCTTGAGAGCTTCAATCTCATTGCCATAGACATTGCAAGCCTTGCCGGCTAGATCGAGGTCAGCTGTGAATCCATGAGTCGTCTCCTGGACGTTGGAAGCCTTGTATCCCGGGCAAACACTTTGAGCATCCTTGGCCTCTGGGTCTTTCACATTGGGGATTAGATCAGCGCCAATGTCCGAGTCCATCGCGACGGTAGCTTGCGGGTCGGCGCTGCTGGTTGTCTCCGTTGCTGTGTACGACAGAAGCTGTCGTCCGAATTGGTGCCCAACGTCTGCGATCCTCGCAACCGCGCAAAGTGCCAGCACGGCGACGGCCGTCACAAGGAGAGACACGCGGGGGGATGCGGTGCGCTTCTCATGTTTCTCGCCCGACCTTTCCCTCGCGCGGCGCAACGTGAGCAGTCGAAGACACTGCGAGAGGACGATAAGCGCGGCAATCCACCAGATCAGAGAGGCCGAGAAGGCGGCCATCTCCTCGCCTCTTACACCCTTCCAATCCTCCATGTCGAGCCAGTCGCTCAGCGCCATCCTATCGAAGAGTCGCAGCGGCGGGAGACAGCGTCGAAGCGACAAACAAAAAAAGGTATTCCTCGTCTTACGGTCTCACGAAGAGCAAAAGCGCATGGCGGTCGTGGCAGCGTGTTGCCGGACTGTGGTGTAGCTGAGTTTCCCCGCACAGACTAATGCCGAGGAGGAGGAGAAGTGAGAGATGTTTTTCGAGGCTTAACGGCACGGGGTTAGAGCTGTAGCTTGGGGTAGGAGGGTTTGCCGCAAGCTCTGTTCCGCGTGCCCAGAAGCGAGGGAGCCAACCGGAATGCAGGCGATGACGAAATGGTCCAGGTGCAGCGGCTGTCTGGGCACAGGGGCGTGCGGAGTCTTGCGGAGTGTGGCAGACGGCGCGGCTCTCAATCATCTGATGTGGTTTGTCGATCGCTGGAGATGTCCCCGAGCGTGTAAGTCGACTTGTTCTGAGTGTATCTCTCTGTAAGGGCACTCGTGATTGGTTCAATTGAGGAAATATTCGGGGCAATTCTCGTGGTAGAGTGAGATGAACAAGGCACTGTGCCACTCATTTGATAGGATTGGCGGTGGTGTCAGCTTGCTTTTTATGTCTACAGTGAATATTGCTTACCTTAGGTACTTCCGGCAATGTGGCGGTTTTCAAAACTTACAATGCCAATCTACCTAGATACCTGGGAATAGCTTCACTGTGGTTGAGCTTTGCAGCTCGAAGCTGGTCGGCACCTGGTTTTCCGCCTTGTACTTTGTGTCCAATCCCCTGGCAAGTGAACTGGCCACTTGCCTTACGGAGCGTTACGGAATGGCCACTGCTTCACCATGATTGAGGTGAATGAAAGAAGCTGCCGGAGGACGGGTTGTCCTTGCAGCGCCGTTGCGAAGCTCGACGTGTGACATTCCTTCCCGGAAACACCATGCTGTCTCTTGGAATACCTTCGACTGGCAGTGGCTGCTGCACTTGGCTTTCCTGTTTTGTAAGGAGTCTTCGTCGTGAGTTCCTGCCAATCTGTGTGCCCAGGAGGTTTAGCCAACGGCAGGCAATTCGCAAACCGCACGAAATGGAAGCCACAAGGGACAGCTTCCAGACGATGGACACCCGTCACAAAAAACGAAGCTAAAGTCAACTTGACCTCTGAGCTTCCACCAGTCTCGAATCACCACATACGATCTCTCAACGTCACTGCAAACCGCTGCTCCAGTGGCACCGAGTAACTTATTTCAATTACCACGAATCATCACCTTTACCATGGCAAACCAACCTCCACATGCGCTCCAAGCCGCCAATCTGCAAGAATTGGAGCGGCAGAACAACCCACACCGTCGCGTCGTGGACATGCTTCTAAGACTGGGTCCTCCCACCAGAGACCAAAGATACTTCGTTTTCCTCGCTCTCCCACTCGAATTACTCGACGTCATCAATGAGGCCTTCATCTTTGAACTTTTCTTCCGCGTCATCAACCCAAATAGAAAAGACTTTCTTTGCTTCTGGATCAACAACCCGCGACGTGAACCCACACCACTGAAATATCCGAACCTGACCAGAAACCCCTTTCAGGACTGTCCGAAGTTGGTCATGCTCCTCGTCGACGATGAAATGACACCGCTCGTCGAATGGTGCCACGCCAACTTCAACTCTGGGCATCACCTCCCGTACCAGATTGCCAACTTTTTGCCAGACGTTCACGACACAGGCCTCATGTACCACGGCCTGACTTACATCAATTTTGATGTATCAGGACGCTTGTTTTGGTGGGATCCCTACGTCTTTCAACTCGACTATTTCGTTGGAGTCCAATGGACAGAGACGGCATGCGCGCCATTCAGGCTCAAACAGCTGGACGATGACAGGATTGTGTTTCCTCCATGGTCTAATCCCCCCGTCAGTGCCCCCATCCTGACTGCATCACTTTTGAAGCTAACAATGATTTCCAGTCTCTACACTGCATCAAGTGGCAACCGTTGCCTGGTATATGGCAGACTTACATTCCGTGCCAACCCAGACGATGCGTATGGAGTGAAACCATTTCGGAGATCAGCGAGGATGAAGCAGAGAGCCAAGGAGAGATCTATGTCAACGAGCAATACGGGGACCAGGCAGTGCACCAGGAAGAAGAGCAAGCCGAAGAGCCACCGAGGTACCATGCAGACATGTCGATTCACTGGATGTAGATGGTGGAGGACGCTTGTGAATGTTAGCCAGCAGGAGAGATACCCACTGCCATGCACGCCGTACGTGAACAGTCCATCGAAAGAGTAGTCTTTATTAGGAACAGCTGGGTCGTTAGACGAGGCCTCGACAATGAGGCATACAATAGTTAATTCAGTCCGGTCATCATACTGTCCCCACCTGCGCGAGTGATGTACGCCTGAACGAAGCGAATCTTGTCAAGATATTGGTCCATAATTGCTGGGAGCAACCCCTGGGCTCCCATGGCCGAATTCATGCGTGGGAACGCAGCCAGCGAAGCATCTACTGCGCCCCGCATAGCGTCTAGCTGCTCTTGCAGCGCCGTGAGCAAGATGTAGATGCAGACGGGGTTCGCGAGGTCTTGCACCGCTTTCACATCCGGCAAGACGGCCGTCGTGTGATACGGCTCCTCAGCCGGCGGGTTCCACAGAAGCACTGGATTGATGACCCAAGAATCTACCCGATCGTCGGACGGCGCCGCTTCCGACTCTGAGGGGCCGGCCCTCAGCGACGGGAACGCCGTCTCCAGGATGTCGGTAAAGACTTCGAGGACGAGCGTCGCCGGGGACACGACCATCATCAGCGCGGTCTCGTCCGACATGGACTCCAGCATGGGTCTGCGCCAGGCGAACTTGGCGCCCTCGGTCATCAGCCACGTGTTGAAGCTCGTCACTTTCTGGGTGATGTGCAGCATCTCCTGAATCGCGCGGGAGGCGTCGACGCCCGGGCGCTGGGAGAACAGCGCGGCGTGTTCCCTCCTCTTCGCCACGAGCTGCCGCTGGAAGGCGGATAGCTGTTCGAGCCTGGCGAGGACCATGACCTCTGGCTTCTGGGGGTTCGCCGGGTCTGGGAGAACGCCCTCGAGGGGTAGCGGACATTCCGCAGACGGGAAGGCCATGTTGCTGACGTCGACGTCGTCCTGAGGTGTTGCTGTGGTCTCGGCAGAGGACGGCGGCCCTTGAAAGTCCGAGAATCCGGGGCCGGACGCAATCATCTCAATGCCGGAGACATCGGGTGACGGCTCACAAGTCCGCGCAGCGTCTGCGCGTTTCCCCATTGCAGATTTGCGCGGCCTGCCGGTCTTCAGCGCAGGACTGAATACGCACTCGAACCCATCTCGATGACATTTCTGACATGCCCCGTCCCCGTCGCCGGGGCCTCGGAGGCAGCGGATCTTCTTGAAATGGCAAGCATCGCAGGCTTGGCGGATGCCTCTTGTCGACGGTCGAGTTGCTTTGGTCATCGGTGCGGAAATGCGACCGTTAGATTGATCGGAGCGTACCAGCGGTTGCGATATCTAGAGAAGGGCGACATGGCATGTTGAGATGACGGATGCCAGAAAGCCATTGCTGTGCCTCTTCCGTTGATAGCTGAATGGGTGGCTTAGAATCGGAGCCGTGTTAAGGGAGCTTGACAGCAAAGGATCCGAATCCTTGACAACTAGAGGGTACATCCCCACTTTCTGCCCTGCCGGCTGGCTCCAGCTGGCCACAAGAGGGAACCAGGTGCCCTTGGCTCAGAGCCTCAGACCTTCGGCCATCTTACGATTTCATGCCTTCGTTTCTTTTTCTTCACCACGAGTGGTTAGAGTGCTAACGTGTGTGCCGCCCGCCCCTGCATGGTTGTGTCAGGTAAACCGATGTTGTTTGATGGATTGGAGGTCTCCCGGTGGCCGGTCTCCTTAAGTGATGCAGCAAAAGCTTCCCACACCGTTGCAGGATCCGCCCATGGAGTCTGGCTCAGGGCCGCTCAATCACTGACTGATCCAGCAGCTGTATCATTAACCAAGTGATCGATTCTCGCGACGTTTATGCATATTTGACAGACGATAATATACCGGCACATCCAGGAGCCCGCGTCACAGCGGACAACGCCCTCCATCGTCGAAAGTCACTCCACTTTGCAGAAAACCCGCCGAGATGCACATTACGCAGGAAACCCGCCGAGCCAACCTAGAAAAGGGCTAACCTTTCCCAAGGCTCACCATCAGGTCCATCGATGAGATGTCAGATTGCTCCATCTAACCAACCAGATTCCCGCCACCATGCCGGCCCCTACCACGTCCCACAAACGGAGGATCCTCCTGGTCTCGACCGTCGGCGGCTTCACCCACGCCGCCCCGGTCCTCGAGCTCGGCACCGTCCTCGCCGCCCGCGGCCACGAAGTCCACTTCGGCACCAATTCCGGCCAGGAGCGCTGGGCGTCCGGCTACCCGTCCGTCTCCCGCGTCCACAGCTTCGGGCCCGCCCTGCCGGACGACGACGCCGAGAAGCACTACAACCGCATGAGGCAGTGGCGACCGAGTGACGGCGTCGGCCCCATCATGCAGTCCAAGTACCTCTTCGACTCGTACTGGCCCGACGCCCATTTTCACCTCCGCGAGATCATGCTGGACCCGGACACGAGGCCGGACATGATTATTGCCGACTTCTTCGTCGACGCCGCGGCCAAGGATATGATGATCGAGTTTGGCGTGCCTATTGCCGTCATGTGGCCGCAGATGCCGTATCTCTTGGCTCCCGTCAGTTACATCCCGGGCCAGCCCGGTTTCCAGGTGGACTTTACGCCGACGTCAGAGAGGGCTTCGATATGGTCGCGCATCAGGAACGAGATGGTGCTGTTTTGGGCGCTGCCGCACATCACGGCGTGGGCGCGGTGGAGTAAGAAGATGCGGAGGCGGGTGGGCGTTAAGCATGCGCTGCCCCTCCAGTCGAAGCCGAATCACCTCGTCTTTGTCAACTCGTTCTTCGGTCTGGAGCCTCCCAAAGATCTGCCGCCTCTCATGGTTCCCGTGGGACCCATCCTCAGTGACGAGTACCCTCAGCTCGACGAGACGTATCAGAAGTTTCTCGAATCTCATGATAGGACTATTTATGTTGCCCTCGGAACTCATATTGTGCTCCCAGATGAGGATCTGGACAAAGTGATCCGGGGCCTTCTCCTGGCCTTGGACGAGGGACACATCAATGGCGTGATTTGGTCCATTGGGTCCGCAGCAAGCAAAAGTTGCAGCAGAACAACAGCATTCAAAAGGGCGAACGGAGACAGCGTCACGATTGGCGACATGTTCGAAGGCAGACTATCCGAGGTCATGGTTTCGGTCTTTGCACCCCAGCGGGCCATTCTTGAACATCCAAACACAAAGCTCTACTTCACTCACGGAGGAGGCTCCAGCGCAAACGAGACTCTCTTCCACGGCACACCGGTCCTCGTCATGGGGTTCTTCTTCGACCAGCTCTCCAACAATGCGCGACTCGTCGAAGCTGGCGTCGGCTTATCCATGGACAAGTTCGACTTCAAGCCAGAGGAAATGGCCGACAAGATCGGCCGGATCGTGGCTGATCCAGAGGGTACAATCGGCAGGGACGTCGAGCGGATGAAGAGGATAGCGCGTATTGCTTCAGGGCGCAAGCATCTCGCCGCGGATCTGGTCGAGGAGGTCATCCATGACCACGAGCTGCGTTTCAGGGATGGCAAAGAGATCCGACCCATGCACCTCCAAACGGCTGATATGAGGATGCCGGTGTGGAAGGCGAAAAACTGGGATATCTTGGCGGTGTCATTGTCCATGTCAGCGATTGGCGGTGTGGCTTGTGTGTTGGGCATTAGATACGCCCGGCGGCTCGACTTTGACGTCTTCAGGTATGCCGCGGATGCGTTGAGGCGGTTCAAGGCCACATGAGGATATGACAGGTACCTCTTATCTAACCGATGTATTACTGCTCCTTACGACATACCGTAATCGTCCTGGGAAATGAGAAGCTGAAGGTGAGGCACGTGAGGGTCAATGGATGCAGCCTCCATACCCGACGAGTAACAACATTCCTCCCGGATCTGACGTGTGAAGTCTTTCAGTCCGCGAAGTCCAATCATTTGCGACGTGTTTCTCAGCCACACACGGGCGAGAGCTCGGCAGCCAGCTTGATTTAAAGACATTTTTCAGCTACTCTTGGGACTTTGTGTTACCTCAAAACACCTCAAAAAGTCGTCCCGCCCTCGAGATATCAACCACGTGGCTTTCAGTCTAGCAAGAAAGAGGTCACAAATCGAATTGACAACTTCTTTTCCAAACATTGAGTGTTTGCGGCCAGACAAGATGGGACTCTCTGATGCTACCGTCATGGTCCGCCCAGGTATTCTGGACTTCAAGTTTCTGGTGTCAACCTTTGGCTTGGTCTTGATTGTCTACTATTCCATAAAGTTGATCAAGGCTTTCTGGAATGGTTTCAACGGACCATTGAGCAAGGTCCCCGGCCCATGGCTGAACAGGGTGACGGGCCTCCCCTGGCTGGCGGCGTTCGTGAAGGGCAAGGGTTACGAACAAGGAGCTGAGTACGTACGGCAGTATGGCGACATTGTCAGGGTCGGCAAGTCCACCAGGTCTCCGTGTCCCGGTCTTCAGCTAACGCGCCACCAGCCCCTGACCTCGTCATCGTCTCCGACGCAAAGTCGGTGCATCAGGTCCTCGTCGACATGGATCTCCGCAAGAGCGTCGCCTACGAGACGTTCCGCCAGGACCCGGACGCCGCGTCCATCTTCACCATCCGCGACCGCGCCCAGTACCGCATGCGGCGCCGCTTCGTCTCCCACGGCTTCTCGGTCAGCTACCTCAAGGGCCTCGAGCCGCTGATGAAGAAGTGCGTGAGGGCGCTGGAGGAGGTGGTTGACGAGCAGTGCGCGAGGGGCGGGGGCGAGGCGGCCGTCGATGTCTGGAACCTCAATGGTCGGATTGCCTTTGACATCATGAGTGAGACGGCGTTCGGGGGCTCGTTCGAGATGGTGCGGAACGGGGAGCACCCCATTCGCAAGAGGTTCAGCGACAGCTTCAAGCGAATGTCCATGGTAAGCGGGAACTCCTTGACACGGTTGGTATTGGAGATTCGCATGCTGACAGCATGACAAGTATCAACTTTTCCCGTTCCTGAAGTACATTCCCTTCATGCCCCCATTCCAGGATGCGGAGCTGAGGCGGCTCGTCGACGAGATCATCGACAGAAGAAGGTTGATGGGCGATAAGCTCGGCAAGCCGGACATTCTGCAACTTCTCCTGGATGCTCACGAGCAATACCCAGAAAAGTTCAACGACAAGGAGCTTATTGCGGAGATGTTCATGTTCTTGGTTGCCGGCGGCGAGACGACCGGCAGCACGATGACCTTTGCGATGATGTTTCTCCTCAACGACCCGGCCTCATACCGGAGAGTGGTCGAGGAGGTTCGTGAGAAGTTCCCCCTCGCGGATTCTCCTGTCACGGACGAACAGACGACGGACCTGCCGTTCCTGAATGCCGTCTTGAAAGAGACGTTGAGGCTGATGCCCCCTGGGGCTGCTGGTGACTATTTTACTGTATTCGAGGCCTGGGCGGGGTTACTGACAATCGGACAGGACTCTATAGACAAGCTGACGAGGACGTCGTGCTGGCCGATCATCTCATCCCCGCTGGGGTAAGTTTCCACAACCTTTCTTTCGCACGATGCTCAACATGTTCCGCCAGAAGCCTTGCTAACATGAAATCAGACCCGAATCACCGCACAGACGACCATGTTGCAGCTAGACGAGAAGGAGTGGCCCGATGCCAGCAAGTTTGTGCCAGAACGGTGGTTGTCGGAGTACAAGGGCAAGACTGCCAGCGAGAAGACGGCGTGGTACCCCTTTTCCGCCGGATCGAGAAACTGCATCGGGAAACAGTAAGTTATCAAAGCATCCATGTTTGGTCTCGATGCTGATTGAGGGCAGATTCGCGTGGATTGAGATGCGACTTGTTCTCGCTTCCCTGTTCAGGAGGTACGACATGTTCCTCATTCCCAACCAGTCGCACGAAGTTGTCCACTTCACGGTGTTGCATCTAAAGGCGGGGAAATACATGGTTGGTATTAAGCCAAGGGCCTAATACTCGGAGACTTGGGTAGAATTCGGCTTGGACGGGAGGAGATTTCTGATGCCTGAAGAGAATGAGGTAGTTTTAAAGGAGGTTGATGACGATGGGAGGACTCTGGTTCCTTGTCCAGCCGAACTAAAATTAGAATCAGATATGATTCCAAATGGCTCACCGTGCTTCTCCAAGTCTATGCAGCATGTGTATCCAACCGCGCAACGAATTCGGTGAGTCCCTCCACTGGTTCTCCCCATCGGGGCTGCCTTACAGATCTGACGTCGATTGCTGGCCTCCCGAGCATTTTCGTACTTGTAGTTGAAGCTAGTGAGACATTAATGCTCAATAATTTGCCGACATTCTTCTGCAGCTGCAACTGATTGGAACCATTGCTGTCTCAAAAGCCATTAACAACACGGTTTCTCGGTGAGGATCGGGGAACACCGAGGTATGTGGGTACTATCAGTCTCGGCCCACCCGCTCTTCTCAGCTCTTCCACACTTACGTAACACAAATCTTATTGGATTACCTAATTTTGTCAAAGCTCCGTATCCCGACGGTCCGCTTGGATTTTTTTTCTTCATCTCACCACGCTTCCCTGCACTTCCATTCTTCCACCTACTTTTTCACCATGGCGGCAGTCAGAGACAGCTTTCTCGACCTCGAAAGGCACCGTTTGCAGCTCGAGGAGAACATCGCCAAACTCCAAAAGGCACTGCAGCACTGGCGACAATGGGACGCGGAGTATGAGTCCTTGAAAGAGGAGATCGAGTCCGTTCCCCAGCCCGCCAGCCAGCCAGACCTTGCGCGTATCCGCAGAGACTTCGAGGGCGAGGTCGTCGACAAGAAGGAGATCAACGACCTTTTTGGCCGGATTGATCTCAAGCCCGCCGACCAGATCGTCAACCTCCTGTCGCGTCGCATCGACTACGTCTCCAAGAACATCGAGACGCTCGAGAAGCAGCTCGAGTCTGCCGAGCAGAAGTATGCCGCCGCTAGCATCATCAGCAATCCAGACGTCCGAGACGAAGATGGTCTCCCCATAACGGAGATCATTGAGGAGCTCGACGAGGAAGGCAATGTCGTCTCCAGCCGGCTCAATCGGCCCGGTGACTCGAGCGGTCAGCTCAGGGAGATTCTGCAGAAGGCCGGCGTCAAGGACATTCCTGAAGGCAAACCTGAGGGAAAGGACAAGACTGAAGCCATTGTTGAGGATGTCACCGACGAGCCGATCGCTGAGGTGCTAGAGACGGCGCCGTCGAAAGACAGCTCCTTGCCCGCCGAAGAGCCACAGCCTGAGGAGAAGGCTGCTGACGCGACCGCGATCAAGAAGTCCGTCTCTTTCGCCGAAAACACCAAACCGGCGTCTGAACCTCAAGTCTCAAGAAACGCTCAGCGTGTTGAAGAGATCATGAAGACGGCCAGAGAGCAAGAAGACATTAGCCGGCAAGCACCTGTCATTCCCGAGGATGAGTCCGCGGAAGACGCCCTTCTCCGCCGGGAGATGCTCAAGTACGGCATGGAGGAAGTCGGAGCTGTTGTTGCTGAGCTCACCCTGGAGGAAGGCTCGGGCAGCGATGACGAAGACTGGGAGTACGAGTACTCTGACCTCGACGAGGACGAAGAAGAGGACAAATATGGACGGTCCACAACCAGTGTCCTCGATGACGGCTACCACCAACGGATGCTCGAGCTGGAGAAGCGACTTGGCGTGAAGTCTCGCTTCACTGAGAAGGCCGAAGCTGAAGACTCGGATGATGACAAGGATGATGATAAGCAAGGCATTGGTCGCATCGTCATCAAGCGTGGTGAAAAGGCAAAGGCTGCCGAGCCCGCCAAGCCAGCACCTGCACCCGTCGCCTCCAGCCTGCGGACCTCTTCGCCTACCGAGTCCGCTGATGGCAAGAAAAGTGTCCGCTTCGCACAGAGCCTCGACATCGCTCCAGAGACGTCGACTCCTGTCTCAGCGCCGCCAGCCAAGCCTCAGCCCGCACCAGAGCCATTCGTGGAACCTCTCAGCGACATTGTCGAGCGAAGCGGCGCCGCCAAGCAGACTGAAGTCAAGTCTACCCGGAAGGCTTCCCGCTTCAAGAAGCAGAGAGTTGCCCCGACTGTTGTCGACGACGACTTCGTGCCCAAGGGCCCGATGGATGTTCCCGTTCGATTCCTCGACCAGGACAGGCCGACGGCGCCGACGGGCCCTGAGGGACAAACGCTGGCGGACTCGATCGTCGAGAAGGAGATTAAGCCTGCGGAAGCTGACCCCTTCGGCGACGAGTTCATCGATCAGGATGTAGCCGACGAGTACCACCGCAAGCGCAGGAACTTCATCCAGAAGCAAGGCGGCTTCCTGCAAGAAGACACGTCCGTGATCCGGCCGCTGGACGAGGCCGACGGCGGCCAGCGCATCAGCAAGTTCAAGGCTGCTCGTCTTTCCAAGCAGTGAGGGCCGGATCTGAACCAGTTGGTATGTTGCCACACTTTCTTTACTTCAACCACCCTTCCCAAATGATGACTTAGACCTTTTTTAAGTTACAGTTATCCCTGTCCGAATTACTCGTGTGGATATAGTTCTATTTTCTGATTCTTCACCTTGTTGCTATTTATGTTGCACAAATGTGGAAGGCCCTTGGCTAATTCGCCTGCAGAAATATTTGATGAATGAATGACGATGACGTTACTGTCAGCCAACCCATCCCGCCCAGGTAAGACGACTTTTTTCTTCATTCTCAACCCTTCGAAATGATGACCTAGACCTTTTTTAAAGTTACAGTTATCCCTGTCCGAATGACTCGTGTGGATGTAGTTCTAATTTCTGATCTCACTCTTGTTTTCCATCGTTGTTTGCATCTCGCAGGATGAGCCTAGCGCTAACAGACAACACAGATTCCATGTCAAGTGATTGAAAGTCCGGCAAGGACTCCTACCGTGCTCTTTCGTCTGCTTTGCTGTTCCAACGCCATCCATCAGGACTCGCGAGGGTGATAGAGCGGATAGAAATTGGATTGATAGACCATATGTCTGGTCTCTTGGTCAGCGATTCTGTAGTGCATGGATCCTGACGTGTCTTGCTTCAAGCTTCCCTATTGCCCACTAATCTTTGCAGTTTCTGGCAGTGAAAAACTCACGGACGTTCTGTTTGCTCCGGCTGAGCTGTCCTTCGCGGACGTTTGTTGGTGGACTACGGACCGCTTATTAATCTGACAATTGATGGGTTGCAGCATCTCCATCTGCTTCACCATTACTAGCGGCTCCAATAGCAATGTCACACACGGGCTCTCTGACGCCATTACCCTTTGTATTCTCCGTGGTTTCGGCGATTCGTTTCACCCTTGACATTTGTGTGCCTTCAGAGTAATTAGGACGCGTTGAATATACACTTTGATCACCAACTCCAATGACCGCCTCTCATAAAAACCTCCTGTCTTTTTGACTTTTTTGTGCCCTCAGCCTTTCAATTCGTATACGACGTCACGCTTTAGTTGATCTTGGCGTTGCTAAAGTCCATCTCCGGGTGCTCGGCCTGGAACTTCTTGAGGATGTCCATCTTCTTCTGCTCGTCGGACGTGGGCAGGCCCATCTCCTTCTGGCGCTGGTCGAACATCATCTTCTCGACCATGCCGCGGGTCTCGCCGTCGAGGTCCGAGAGCTTGCTCGTGTCGGGCGTGATCTTGGAGACGTCGATCTTGGGCGCCGTGGTGACGACGTGCGGCCACCACTCCATCTTGTTGACCTTGTCGAGGTGGATCTCGACCGTCTTGGTGCCGTCCGACGCGGAGACGAGGGTCCAGGTCGAGTCGTCGACGATGACGGCGTGTGCGAGGTCGCCCTGGGAGGGTTTGCGTTTTAGTGACACTGTTCGACCGCGCATCGTCCCTAGAGGGGGGCAAGGGGTCTGTCTGTCTCATGCAAGGTCAACGTACGCTGATGACGGGCTCCTGTCCCTTGACGCCCGCGGAGATCTTGGTCTTTTTGATGTCGATGACGAGGTCCCTGCTCTTGTAGTTCCCGGGGACGCTGAAGGTGATGTCGACGTCGCCGATGGTCTGCTGCCACTTGTAGGGCAGCGCCTTCTGCTCCTCGGCCTCCTTGGCGCGGGCGGCGGCCTCTTCGGCGGGGGTGGGTTCTGCGCCGGCGAGATTTAGTGCCTGTTTCCTTAAGGATAGACCTCCTCCCAAGAATGCCAAGGTTTCGGCAAGAGAAGGAGAGACTCACCGGGTTTGTCGGCCATGGTTGTGATTTTTGGTGGTTTGTCAACGGACGGTCAGTCGAACTCGGTGGACGGGCGCAGAAGGCTGACGGAATTCTTGGAGGGGTAGCTGTGAGACCCCTGTCTCGCCCGTGCGTTGGACCTGCAAGCTCCGACCAATCAGCTCGGGCTCGATAAATCCTTCCGTCAGCCTTGCCGGACGCCAACCCAAACCCAGTTGTTTGTCGTCGCCTGTGACAATCGTGAATCTTTCCGGCAGGTTGGCATCTCTCAAACCCGTCCAACGTCGGCTCGTCAACGCCAGCCCGCACACGCTCGACATCAATGCCGCCATAAAAAGAATCTCCAGCCGCCGGAATCTCCTCTCTGCCTGCCATTTCCCGCGGCCGACCGACCGACCAACCGACTTCAATCCTCCCCCCATCATCACCCCCATCATCACCACCCAAAATGGCCACCCGCCGCGCCTCGACCAACGGCGCGACCGCCGCGCCCCCGACGTCGACGAACGACATCTGCCCCGTCTGCAAGACCATGCGCTACCTCAACAAGGACCTCGAGTTCCTCATCAACCCGGAGTGCTACCACCCCATGTGCGCCAACTGCGTCGCCCGCATCTTCTCCGACGGCCCCAACCAGTGCCCCTACGCCGGCTGCCACAAGACGCTCCGCAAAAAGGGCTTCAAGTCGGCCTACTTCGGCGACCTCACCGTCGAGCGCGAGGTCGACATCCGCCGCCGCGTCGCCGCCGTGCTCAACAAGGTCGAGGACGACTTCGAGACCCTCGGCGACTACAACGAGTACCTCGAGTGGGTCGAGACGCTCACCTTCGACCTCATCTCGGGCACCGACGCCGAGAAGAAGGCCGCCGAGGCCAAGCTCATCGAGTGGGAGCTGGCCCACCGCGCCGAGATCGAGCGCAACCGCCGCCTCGCCAAGGAGTCCGAGGCCGAGCGCGTCTCCCGCTTCGAGGCCGAGAGGGACGAGGCCCGCCGCCGCCGCGCCGAGGCCATGGAGGAGGACCAGGCCGAGCGCAAGAAGGAGCAGCGCATGCGCGAGGAGATGCTCGACGGCCTCGCCAGCGGCGACGTCGGCGAGGCCAAGCAGACGCTCAACCGCATCCTCCTCAAGAAGCGCGGCCAGGGCCGGCTCAGCGCCGCTGCGAGCTCCCTCGCCGACGCCACCTCGGCCCCGGGCCTGTCGATCCGCGGCCTCAAGAAGGAGAAGAAGCGCGCGCTCGACGAGAACAGGCCCTACGACCCCTTCGGCGGGCTCAGGCTCGACATGGAGCGCTACACCCTCGGCCCGCTCGACGAGTACCGCAACCACTGGGTCGACGAGGCGCGCAAGAAGGACGAGATCGTCGTCGGCGGGTACAGCGCCGAGGAGTACCTCAACCGGGCCATGTTCGAGGCCTTCTCCGGGCTGGCCGTCTTCATCGACGACGAAAAGGGCCCCAAGAAGGTCGCCACGGCCGAGGCGGCACAGGCGGCGGCCACCGGACAGACGTCACACAAGATGGATGTGGACGACGTCTTTTAGTGCTGTTGTCGTGTGATTGAGCTTTTGGGTGAAATGGATGCATAGCGACGGCGTTTGGGTGGGTTCATTTGGACAGCAGGGCTGGTGATACCCAGAAAGAGTCATTCACTCTAAACAATGGGCAGTTCACAGGCGAGGATCAATTCAAGAGGGACAACCACTCCCTATACCTTATGCAAGAATTACTTCTAAGTCTGCTTACTAGATAATACATTTTTCAAACTCTTGCTTTGATGATTGCTGGTTTTACCCAATGCCTCCATCGACTGCTGAGTTCATTTTCGACCCTTTGCCGTCTACGCATCGTCCATTGTACAAGCAAATCCGTGTGAACGCCTCGCTTGAGATGAGAAACTAGAGAAAGGAACTGCCTTTGGGGGATTTGTGTGCATCCAAAGATGCAGACATGTCGTTGGGGACAGTCGTCATTATGTCTGCCACGGGGTTTGTTGGATGGGCCGCGGGAAAACTGGCACTGTATCGAGATTGTCCAAACCTCCACCCAAGCTCTGCTGATTATGCTGCCAGCCCATGCCTGTTTGATGGTTCACAAAGGCACCTTGGCGGAAGGGGTTTGTGGTTCCCGTTGGTTGTGGGACGAGAGCACCAGAGCTGGTTGCGGGTCTCTGTTGCTGCAACTGAGAGCCAGTGAAGTTCTTGGCGAAAGGATTGGTGCCTGTCATCATTGGCTGCAGCGGTGCAATCGTGGGAAGTTGTCCAGTCGGCTGAGATTGGAAGGGAGAGTTATTTTGAGCGGGTGAGAAGGGCTGGTGCGCCTGAGGCGATGACCTAGCGAAGGGGTTTGTCGACTGCCTTTGCACACCATTCTGAGGGCTGGCAGGGGTAGAGAAGGCCGAATTAGTAGTCATGCCGGTTTGCTGGGCCATCAGCATGGACGCTCGGAAAGGATTAGTAGTTTGCTGCCCGGCCTGGGGGCTGAGCATGCCCGTTTGCTGACCCGTCTGGAAGCTCGCCACTGAGTCTTGCGGTATTGAACCCAGCGCACCGGGTTGGAAGCTTTGCTGCGGTTGTGGTGTGAAGCCGCCGAACCCAGCTCCAGTAAAGTTGGGCTGCAGCGGCTGCGGCGCTGGTTGTTGCTGCTGCTGCGGCTGCTGCTGCTGCACCTGACCAAATGGATTTGTGCTCTGCTGCTGGTACGGATTGGTGGCACCGAAGCCAGTTGGCTGGGGTGCGAAGCCGTTTTGTTGCGCTCCGAAGCCGTTCTGCTGGAAGCTTGTGGGTTGCGTTTGGAACGGGCTGTTGGATGCAAAGCCGGTCTGCATTGGCATCTGCTGCTGCTGCTGGTGTTGCTGCTGGTTCGGCGCCATCGTCGTCTGGTTCTGCTCGATTGACTCGAAAAAGTCGATGAGATCTGGGGCAGGACCCTTGGCGGGCTCGGGTTTTGACTGTGAAAGTCCGTTGGTGCTCGGGAAGGGGTTGTTCGTAGCCGGCGTTGGCTTGGAGTCGAATGCGCCCGCTGACGACTTGGAAGTGCCTCCTTTCTTCTTGGCCTGCTGCTCCGCAATGTACTGCCTCCTGTTGACCTCGAAGTCGGGGTCGTGTAGGTACTCCTCGAGTTGCCGGCCCAAATTAACGGGCGCGTGCTTCAGCTTGGGCACCTCAACGCGGGTCTGATGCTCGAATTGCCGTGCGACGCTCAGGTACTGCACCACAAAGTCGGTTTGCTTGGTGAAGTTGCGGTAGATTGCCATGGCTCGCTCGGCGTCGACCTTGGACATTTCGAAGAAGTTACCTGGCAAAGTCAGTCATTGTTGCGGAGCGCGTTGAAAGTCGAGGTTACCGAGGATGTTGATCATTCCCTGGTTCAGAGCTTGGAAGAGAGCCAGCAAGTCGAGAACCAGCAATCTGAAGACCGTGACCGTGATCTCATTCTCAATTTCGCCCTCGAGCACCTGTCGCACGTCAGTATTCAGCCCGAGCTGCCACAGTCCTAGCAAAACTCACGTCACACTTCAGCAGAGCGGTGATTTGGGTTTGCAGGATCTCCGTCTCCCTGAGCAGACCCTTGTCCACCGTCAGCTTCTCCAACCTCGACTCCTTGGTTCGGACCCAGTCGCATTTCGTGTCTCGGAAGGCCTTGGCTCTCGCGCTGAGGTAGTTGGCGTAGTGCCGAATGTTCCGACCTTGCGTCTGGGCTGTGTTGTCTCGTTAGCAGCCGCGTCCAGCGCGCGCCAAGTGGCACTCGATAAGGCACAGAGGGCAACTCACCATCGGTAAAGCTGCTGATGGCAAGCGTGTTCGGGTGCCTCGCCAGGAACGAAAGTGTTACGTCGGGCGAACCCTCAC
Source organism: Colletotrichum tropicicola (assembly GCA_025962755.1). Lineage (NCBI taxonomy): Eukaryota > Fungi > Ascomycota > Sordariomycetes > Glomerellales > Glomerellaceae > Colletotrichum > Colletotrichum tropicicola. The sequence continues at coordinate 146,995 of JAOWMA010000014.1, read as the reverse complement.
GGATCATTAGGTGGACGGTGATTAAGCTCTTGAAGACGACGGTCCATGTCGAGTCTCGGAGACGGAACTGCAGGGCGCGAAAGACCTCCCCCACGCCGGCCTCGCCAGCGTGCGTCGCGACAAGAATGTGCTCGATATACTTGGTCTTGGGCGGCGCGGCCTGGAAGACGAAGTCAGTGTCGTCGCGTGCAAGAGAGAGATTGGCAGTGTGGCCGGATGGAATGGCCGGAGGCTCCCTTCAACGCACCTTGATCTTGGTGGCCCCCTTGACAGATTTCTCAAAGGAGCTCGACATGTTTGTCGCTGGGTCGGAGCGGTCTGGCTCAGTCGGCGGGCTCGTGGCAGTCGGTGAGCTTGGCGACGGACGAGAAAGCTCCGTCGAGGTCGGCGATCGGACGAAAGTCGCAGAAATGAGAGTGGTCGAATGGGGCCGGCCGTCACGGGCCTTGGACGCGGTGTTTCTGGCGAGGAGTGTCGACGGAAAGTAATTCTCGATAACGCTGCGCTCAGAAGAGGTGCAGACGGGGGTCGTAGGCGACGGGCGGGAGAAGTATCGGTGACGGAGCGCGACGGAGGTTGCAGCCCAGGGAAACCCTCAACACGGCGAAATTGGGGCCCGGCAAGCTTCAATGCAGGGTAATTCGTTCGGGCGCCGGGGAGGGACCAACGGCCATGACAGGGTGGCGAAGCGGTCGCGGGAACTGGGGATGCGATTAAGGATACAGGATGGGGATGTCGGTATCGCGATGGGCGCCTGACGGGCGAGATGGGGGTTTGGGTATCGGTTGGCGGGAAATGAGGGCGGGCAGCGTCAGTATCGACGTTGGCCACGTTGGTCGGGAAGTGGTGGTGGGTTTGGGTGGAGGAGGACGGGCCACGGTCTTGAATTGGGAGGGACGTTCGGCTGGCCGGGCTCAGCCTACCTAGGTACGTAAGGCGGTGCTGGAGATGGGGGAGCTGCTGCTGAAGGTGCGCTTAGTGTGGACGTACCTACCGGAGACAGGTGCTACGCCAGACGTGCAGCTGGAGGGAGGTAGGGTACGTGGGTACTTGGGTTCGGTTAGGCCGGCCGCAGCGGCAGCACCTGTAGGGAATCTAGGGGTTTCGCCTCGCAGGCGGCAGGCTCGTGATGCTGATGCTCCTCCCGCTGGAAGTCGGCACCGTCACAGTGAGGTGCCATTGCTGAAGAGATTCTCTAACTGATCTTTAGCGCCGTCTGGGGTGGGCCTCAGGACGACCCCGATGTTCCGTCAGGGCGCCCCCCATCCACTGACACGGACGAACACTGGCAGCTCCGACGTGCCGGGGTCCTTGGCCTTGGCTGCTGCACAGTGGACATTGGAGGTCTGTCTGTCTGTCTTGGACGTTTGGACCTGGGTTGGGTTGACCTCAGAAGTGTGTGTGGAGAAAGGGCAGCTTTCTTTCACTGCTGTATGTCTCGCGGCTGTCGCCTGTCTCGACAGTCCGCCCGCATTAAACACCAAAAAACGGACTCGCAAGTCATCCGTCCAATCGCCGTGGCCCCGAGAAAGACAGTACCGCCCGTCACTCAGCAGCCGCCAAGTCCGACGCTCCCCGTCACTGAATCAACAACGTTCGCCATAAACCAAACGAAGCCCCTCACGCTCGGCACTGCGCCAGGACCGTGGCCTGCAAACGGCACCACGACGGTTGAAACGTCACCGGGACACATGGGCGTTCGCTGGTCGTCTCTTCTACACATGGACACACACGCCGAGTTTGTTGGCCGGACTCGTTCCCGGGCCCTTTCTTTTTCTCCCCATCATCGGTCTTCTTTTGATTCATCAAAGTCTGGGATGTTGCTGGCCAGCCGCACAGGGCGCCATCCCCGTCAGTGAGTATGCACCGACGAGGTCAAAAAGCCTATTGTACACACGTTTCCGACTCGTATCCACCCCCGTCACTGGCTTCCCCAGTCTCAACTTGCCGTCATCCGTGCCATGCCACACACACCTGAAATCTGCGAGAGTTAGGTTGTCGGCAGGAAGGAACATCCGATGTGTTGGACCGGCGAGCCAATCGACCGAATCTCTGGCCCATCCATCCACAGATGGGTCGCGGATGGAAAAACGTAAAAACGCGTCCGACCGCGACGCCGCCATTGCCAAGCCACCACGCACCGCGCGGACAGCCACCTGAAGCCTCACTTGATGCTGCCAGGTCCTGCGCGGTTGGACGCGTGCGACGCACCCCCGGAACCCCCATAGAATTCTTCCATTTCGTGAAAAATCAGAGTTGCCTTTCATCGCGTCCGATGCTGTAACAAGGTCGTGTCGAACGCCTATTTCATGGCCCCCTCCGCCCTCAACACCTTTGCCCTGAAGCCGCCCGAAGGGGAGAGCTTGGATGCCTCGGACGGAGGGAGCTGCATCATATTAACCACGCAGCTTTCATCACCTGTAGAATCAACGAGTCAGTAAATTGCCTAGGCACCGGGTGCGGCGGAGAGCCGAGGGCAGAGCAAACATACGCTTTTTTGAAATGGAAGAATCATGAAGAGGAAAGGAAGGAAATTTTTTGGAGCTCTCAGCAAGACTTTTATATGGGGACCTGCCCCGCGCTAATCACTTTTTTTGGTGGGGACCCTCCTGCCTGAGGTGCACGCTGCCCAGCAATCCACCTTTTTTTGGCGTGCACTGGCTCCGCGACCGTTGCTGGGTCTCGTTACAGTGGGCTGAGCTGTGATAGCTTCAAATGTCACCACAGCACTTCTGGCTCTGCCCTCCATGACGACGACCACAACACGCCATTGAGCCTTCTTGTACTTGTATTTCTAGTCGCAATACACTTTATTTCTCTGCCACGAGTTTTCGCGTCCTGATTCCCCGGTGCCGACCCCTCCAAACCCCCTCCTAATGCTTCGCCAATGTTGTCGCAGTAGAGCTTTGACTGCCCTACACCCTCGAACACTCCAGTCGCCAACTGTCGGCCGAGGCTTCGCTCTGCTCCAGAAGCAAACATGCAGTACAAGTCTTGCTCCCGGCCACCAGGCTCGCTGCCTGGCAACAACACAGACGAGAAAGGCTCAGGATGAGTCGACGCATACGCATTTGTCCGAGGAGTTCAAGGAGTGCTGTGAGTAGACCCGGCCACTTGCTGAGGTTTCTCTGGCTGACCCATATGCGACAGTCGCGTTCCCTCAAATGGCAACCCCCGAGGCATGGAGCAAAGAAGGAAGCCAAATCGTGGTCAGCGGATACATCGGTCGGCCGAGAAGGGTCGGCAAGAACCTGACCTTCGCCAACCTGGAGCGCAACGGAGAGAAGATAGGACAGATTTGCGCCAAGGACGGTAACGCTGCCATTCTGGCCAAGATTCGCCCCTATAGTGCAGTCCTTGCTTCGGGCGTGGTCACGGAAGCTTCCAGCACAGCACGATTCGAGATTACCATGGAGTCGATACAATACCTCAACCCCTTTCCGAAGGACATCATCATTGGCCCGGATACCGTGTTTCCCCTGGAGCAGCGTCATTTGCAGCTGCGCTTCCACGAGAAGCTGAGGGAGAGACTCCGCTTCCGTGCTCACCTCAAGTCTACCCTGGGACAGGCGATGACGGACCGGGATTTCATGGATGTCGAGACGCCCATCTTATTCAAGTCCACTTCCGAGGGCGCCAGAGAGTTCATCGTACCGACTCGCCGCCCAAGGTACGCCTATGCTCTGCCACAGAGCCCCCAGCAGTATAAGCAGGTTCTGATGGCATCCGGCATGGCGGGATACTACCAATTTGCACGATGCTTCCGCGACGAAGATCATCGTGCTGATCGCCAACCCGAGTTCACTCAGGTTTGTCTCTCGTCCGTGATTCAAGGTCGTAGTACTAATAGGTGAATAGTTGGATATGGAAAAGTCGTTCGCCACAGGCAAGACCATCATGGAGGACGTCGAGTACGTTGTCGGCCGCGCCTGGGACGCCATGCGGAAGCAGTACGTCATGGAGATTGGAGAGGATTCGTTCGCACCGGTCAAAAAGTCATCGCTTCAGGTAAGCAGTGCTTCTGACATGCCAACGAATAAAGCTGATCCTAACACCGACCAGGATTGGAAGCAAAGCGTCCAGGATAGTGCAAAGGAGGATGCCAAGGCGCCGATGTACCAAGAATACCCAGCCATTTCAACACCATTCTTAAGGATGAAGTACACCGACTGCATGGATATGTACGGGTCCGACAAGCCGGACTTGCGCATACCCAACCGTGTCAGTCACCTATGTCTATAGTCCGCAACATGTTAGACTAACCCCTTTCAGATCTGCCGCGTCGATGGAAGCCTCAACAAGGACTTTGTCAGCATGATCACAGACCTCGAGTCACCGATCGTCGAAACGTGGAAGATCAGCCCGCGAGAGGATGCCGATAGACGAGAGGTGTGGAAGTTCGTCACGGAGTTCATGGAGAACCTCCCCAAGATCTTGAAGGAAAACCCGGACGGCGCGCCGACAGCCTTGATGTTTGACAGCAGCAAACCTCTCAACGGCTTCTCCGCTCTCGGACCCGAGGGCTTGGACAGCATTCTCGGCTCTCTCCCTGAAGAGTCGGGCTTCTCTGACCTGGAAAACGGCGACATTGTTCTGTTCCAAGCGCGCAATGACCAATCCCAACAGGGAGGCTCAACGAAGCTCGGCACGACGAGGATCGCCCTCTACCATGCCGCCGTGGAGGCTGGCCTGATCGACAGAGACGACAGCTTCAAGTTCCTCTGGGTCACCGACTTCCCCATGTTCACCCCCGAGGAGGAGGGTGACGTCGGACAGGGCGGCGCGTCGGGCTTTTCTGCCACCCACCACCCCTTTACGGCTCCCCACTCGGAAGAAGATTTCGAGCTCCTCTTCAAGGACCCCCTGAGGGCGAAGGCTGACCACTACGACCTCGTCCTGAACGGCGTAGAGCTCGGCGGTGGCAGCCGTCGTATCCACATTGCCGAGATCCAGGAGTTCATCTTCCGCGACATCCTCAAGATGAGCCAGGCCAAGATCAAGGAGTTCTCGCATCTCCTGAAGGCGCTCCGCGCTGGATGCCCGCCGCACGCAGGCTTCGCCATCGGCTTCGATCGTTTCGTGGCAGTCCTGAGCGGCTCGTCCTCCGTGAGGGATGTCATTGCATTCCCCAAGAACAACAACGGCGTAGACGAGTTCGCTGGAGGGCCTGGGAAGATCACCACGGGTCAGCTGTTTACGTACAACCTGCAATTTCGCAAGACGTAGAGGCGATTATGATTTCTCTCCCCTCTCAGCCCTAACCCTGTAACATTGACGCTGACAAGAAGTCACCGTTTGTAAAATATTTGTACAGCTGTGCGAACTGGCATGGCATATGGATGACGGAGGCACACGCGGTCAGCATATAGAGGGCGCAATTATTTAGTGGTACCGAAGGGCTGTTCCCAGTGCAAGCGGATCGTCACGTGGCAAGACTCAGCACGGTCTGACGATCAAAACAAGCCATTAATTTCAGTCTGCCGACTAAACGCTCCTATTAACACAAGTTGAGAACCTCCTAATCCATCCATTCCAGGTTGTGATTGGCCAAAGTCATGTCGCGGCCAATATCCCCTTCGCACGATTTGATTGCTCACGACCTCTTCCACTGGCCAGCGTCCTCGGCGCCCTTGCCGACCGAGTTGAGGGCATTCTGGAGGCCGCCGCCAACGTTGCTGATGCCGTCGCCGACCGGGCGTCCGGCAGAGCCGCCGGCGCTAGTGATGGTGTCGCCGACGCCCTTGGTCGCGGCGCCGGTGACGTTGCCGACGGTCCTGGTGACGCCGCCGACGGTGTTACCGAGGGTGGAGGTGACGAACTTGGCGGCACCGGTGACGCCGTTGTTCTGGTCGTTGTTTCCGACGGGCATTTTGAAGGTCTTCTTGTTGGAGTTGTAGTGAGGGGTATGGTTGTTGCCGGTGAATTTGTTGATGATGGGGAGGTCTTTGATGCTTTTTCCGTTCTTGTCGAACATGCGAGCTGCTTGGATTGTGGTGCTTGGGCTACGACTGATTATATACTCTGAGCCGAGTGATCTACGTGGCTTGGCCATTTCTTATACCTCTGGGACCTCTTCTCAACAACCGTCGAGACGGGCAGGAATGGCGCGCGCATGCGGCAGTGACGTCACGGGTTTAAGGTGCTCGGCCACCCCTGTCCAGCGGAGCGGGTGTGGCTGATCGCACCTATCACCGCCTCACCGCGCCGCCGCACCCTCGTCAGATTTGACATCACAGCACAGCGTCTCAAACAGGGCCCCTCTGTGTGGTCTGACGACACGTCCTAGCCCGATGGAGAGCGAACCCGAGGGTCACTCGAGGCTTGCGAAAGGGTCTGGGATGTGCACAGTTGGGGCTTCCCCGACCAACGGACGAATCTTCTGGGACGATGACGAATGGTGAATAGGCATGTTGGGCAAACCTTCCGGTTGGCTGACTACCTATCTGAATGCCTGGCTGAACCTTCAGGTCGAGCTGATGATTACTGAGACGCGCGAGGCGCAAACATGCGATAACTCACAGCTGCCCCGGTCGTGGCGCCTCGTGAAGACGTACCTGCACGCCACTGCCGCTCTTGTTCTCAATGGCAGTGTGCAGCCTGAGTCTATTCGGGCCCTCTTCCATGTTCTCAATCGCGTCAAACTTTTGGCAGAACCGTGAGATGACAAACGAAGCATCCGTCCTGGCGAGTTGTTCTGTTCGTTCCGTCAGTACGTCGAACCCATCACAGGAAAACCAGGAAACACTTACGACCCAGACACTTTCTCCTTCCACCGCTGAACGGCAGAAACTCCCACCCGGCCTTGCGACCCTGCCACCTCTCGGGCCGGAACACGTCGGCATCTTCGCCCCATAAATCCCGACGGTGCTGCACGGCGTAGACCGGGATCAGCACCTGCGTTCCCGCGGGCACAAACACCGGCGCCGACCCGTCCGCCCCCCCGCCCCGGGGCATCACAGCATCCCGCAGCGCCACGCGGTCGTTCATCGGCACAATGGCCGCCACGCGGAGCGTCTCGTCGATAACCCAGTGCAGGTACTCGCAGCTGCGCAGCTGCTCGAGGCTCGGCGTCCCCTCTCCGACGACGGCGAGCACCTCGGCGCGCAGCCGTTTATACACGTCCGGGTTGCGCGCCAGGTGGTAAAAGGCCCACGAGGGGAGACACGCAGTGGTGCCCTTGCTGGCGGACAGCAGATTCAGCGTCTCGTTGCGCAGCTCGAGCGGGTCGCTCGTGCACTTGGACAGCTCGTCCAGCAGACTGAAGCGCGGCGGATCCGAGTCCACATCCGACTCGGACAGCTGCTGCTGCTTCTCGGACAGGACCCCTCTGCGCTGGAGATGTCTCGTCACGACGCCGTCCACGAAGTCGTGGACCACCTTGCAGTGCCTCTTGAACTCCCGCGTGGGGACGAGCCAGGTGAACTTGGCCAGCAGGCCGTGCCGCTCGACCCAGTCCTTGGCCGCGTCGAAGTTGGCGCACACATCATCAGCGTCGTCGCCCTCGGGCGCCGAGAGGCTGTTGGTCGACTGCGCGTACAGCAGCTCCGTGGACTGGTCGAGGCCGTAGCGGAACAGCAGCGGCTGCAGGTCCAGCTTGCGCGTCCACCCGGCCGCCCCGTCGTCGGCGGCGAGGTGGCCCAGGAGGACGTCGACGTGCCGCTGCTTGGCGCCGAGGTCGAAGATGAGGTCCTTTGCGAACTGCGGCCTCACGAGCGAGCGGCTGTGCTTCCAGGCCTCGCCCGTGTTGGTGAGCACGCCGTCGCCCAGCAGGGCCTTGAAGCTCGTCTTCCTGTTGGCGCTGATGTCGAAGTCGACGTTCTTGTACAGCGACATGATGTTCTCCGGGTCGCGGGTCACGAAGACGCCGTGGTCGAGCAGCGGCACGATGGGCACGTAGGCCGTGTGGCAGTCCGGCGAGATGCGGTCCAGCTCCGCGATGACGAACTGCGGGCCCCGCTCCTCCTTGATGGCGGCCAGGGCCTCGCGGAGGATGGTGATTTGGGGCCCCCGTTTGCTCTTCAGGCTGGGGGCGGGCAGGCAGCCCCGGGCTTGTGCGTTCTGCGACCGCAGCCATCGTCGACGTCTCGCCGTGAAGAGGCGGAAGACGACGAAGAGGATGCCTACGGCGCTGAGGGCGAATGTGAGTTGACGCATGGTGGTGAGTTGGATGCTGCAAGTGCACGGTTCGAGGTGCGATGGTTTAGCCAGGAAACCCGGACTCTCTTGGCGTCCGCGGCCTACGAGATATATATCCAACCCTCCCACCGCGATGCGATGTGACGGAGGTGGCAGCCGGCGCTTCTCACCATGTCCAGCCATCATTGTCCTTGTCGGCTGAAGCCGAAAGACGTTTTCAGCCTTCATCCGTCTGGCGCTCTGCCCAAGCCAGTCCAACTGCCCTACGGGGTCGGTCTAAACGGCTGTGCGGAGTGCGTTCCGGGCCAACACTCTTCACATGCAATGTTTTCTCTCCCAGTCTGCCTGTGGAGGTTCAAACGGATCTAGCCGGTTTGGCACAGGTTTTCGACGCCGTCAGCGCCGGGCCATCTCACCTGCAGCCGTTCCCGCCACAATCTTGGGGGGGGAGGGGCAGATAGACTTCGAATCCGTCGTGTCTCGGATGCGGAGCCGCTAGTCGACTGGCTCCCACAATGACGGGAGAGGCTTGCTTCCCCCCCTTAACATTCGTTGTCATGATTTGTTTGGGGCGCCTCGTCGTCGTCCCGGAAGCCAGGACTCCGGCTCGAAGCGCGTTGGCAGGTTCTCCACGGGCGTGAACTTCAGCTGCGGGACAGAGGGCAAAGGTCGGCGACCAGATACGTGGCTGTCTAATCGAGTCTCCAAGACGCCGCTTTTCGAGGAAATACGTCATTGTATACAGACTGTTGATTTGTTTTTTCTCAGCTCCGGGATTGCGGCAGCAGCTTAAAGTCAGGCCGGGGGCCCGTGGTGCATTGGACTGACACGACTGTCACCCTCAGCAACTGCAGATCTTCACTTCTCACAATCTTACCTCTCCATCTCCCTTACGGCACATCCCTCCCCACGGGACGTCCAAACCCCCCGCCACCAAGCACCATGCATTGCCAATTCCTCTCCCTCGCCATCGTCCTCCTCGCGGCGCCGGCTCTGACCCTGCCGATCGAGCCCCGTCTGATCAACCTCTCCCCCACAATCAGCCCCAAGCTCGACCTCTTCAAGACGGTGTCGTGCATCGGCACGGCGGTCTGCAACCCGGTCAACGTCAACGACAACTCGAGCCCGTCCGCCACCCCGCAACCCGGCCAGCAGCAACAGCAGCAGCAGCAGCAGCAGCAGCAAGCCGGCTCCCAGAGCTCTGGCGGCGGCTCGCTGATCAACGTCGCGCCGGTCATCAACCCCACCATCGACACCTCTGGGACGGTGAGCTGCATCGGTGTCGCGGCCTGCAATCCTGTTACCGTGAACAAGGGACCGGGCTCGTCGTAGTCACTTTGATCGGCGGTGTCCGCTGGTTTTGGGGGCGCAAGGAGTGGCTTTCATCTTCACATTTCTGGGTCTTGAGGATTGACAGCTTATTAATTGAATTGACGAATTTCACGTTTCTTGAGGACTTTTCCGTACTGAAATTAATGCGTGGAATTTCATGAATCCGGTCAAGATTTGAGTATGAGCGTTCCATACAATCGTCATGGCACAGGCTGCAACTTACCGTGTCAAAGTGAATCAAAGTCCTGAGCTGGCCTCCAGATTCTTTGGCGATTCGTTACATACCATTAAACTGGGAAACCTGTGAGCGTACACGTAAACGTCAGGCTGTTGATGCCATCGAATGTCACTTCTTCGCCAGTGACACTGAGGGGGGGCCATAAATAGCGATTGAAACAGCTTGAAGCTGGTGATTTTGTAAACTGCTTCTGTGTCTGCTCACTTGTCTTCCTTCAGTGCCCGCCAGTACCCTCTCCGGCAGAAAGAACCAATAACTAGGTACTGCTAATACAGACTCGCTGCCACTTGCTGCTTTCACATCTATCGTCTTCTCCCTTCATCTAGGTCACTTTCAACGTATTTCTTGTTGAGCCCTTGGCTTATTCGATGAGGAGTTAGATCTCTTCAGACCTCGGGGGAAAGCGCCATTTTTTGCTGTGGCAGGGGCACGAGATCCGGCGCAGGACGGTATCGCGATCCATTACGTCTTCGGTGGTTCGAGCAAGCGAACCTCATTTGGCACGCCGTCTACAAAAACAGGGCTTTGATCCCCTCGGGTAACTGCTAGACCCCAGCTCAGCTATGAGATTGTGCGCTGGAAAGAACAGGCACCTGCAGTTTGGCCAGGCTTGTGGTGGACTGCCCGTCACTGTATCCCAAATGCCGCAAGCAGCGAATGACAATACTCTTTTTCCCTGACATAAAGAGCACCGGGGATGCAGAAACTACATTGAGTAAATCACACAATGACTGCTCGGTTGTGTGTTGACCAGACCCTGGCCTCCTTAGCCCTCAGTTTGGCGGCGATTGTCAACTAACCAACACATCCTCGATAGTCTAGTGGTGAGGATATCGGCTTGTCATTCACACGATTCGCCGGGGACCGGGGTTCAATTCCCCGTCGAGGAGTCATTCACCCGAGATCGAGCAACTGCTGCTTGCTTTCGCTTTTTGTCGTAATTTTGAATGATGTGGGTGAGTTGCGGAGTCACTCTTCATGCCCTGGTTCTGGATATCCACACGTCGCCTGTCCGGGTGCGGGCCACGGAGAAGTGGAGTCTCCTGCGCCTGCCGAATGCGGAAAGAGTCACTCGGGACAACAGGTACTATCCGAAGGGTAGGTAGATTAGAGATGATGAGGTTGTGCCGCGTCGGGGACTCGGCTCCGACCAGGATGCCAAGGGGACGCGGTTTGAACTCACTTTGAACTCACAGTGGCTGGTCTGCCTCTAAAAAAAAAAGGTCCTTGTCGCAGTCGCGAGAGAGCCGGAAACGTTCCTGGTTTTCTTTGTTGCCCGACCGTTGAGACACGAATCTGGAACACCGAGTTTCTGGAAACATTGGCAAGAGGCCGAGTCAGTTCAGTTCAGCCTTTCCCGAAGCGGGCGGGCCCAAGACCATGGAGTCCGATGAGACAGGATCTGGTGTCTTCGGCACTACTCGCTGTCCCTGTGGATCGCTAGCATAGATCCGTCGACGGATTTTCCGCATCAAGATTGTGTCTTGAAAACCAACCTTCAACCTGGGGGTGCGTCTCCAGGGTGAAAACTTAGAATATTTGGTATACCATCAAGCCTGCCCATTACGATCAAGTACGATATGGTCGATAAATCCCACAAACATGTATCCCGTCGTGACGATGGCCAATGTTGCGTTGTGCGAAACAACCTTAGGGATTGGTACTTTAGGATAGCGAAGCTAATAAGCCCGGCTGAACAGGATGAAATAGGCACCATAGTTTAGAAGTTATACATTCATTCCACTACCCAAGGGTTAAACCAAAAACGCCCAATACTGTCAAGTCATACATGCGCTCAATCTCGAGTCCAAATATCCGCCCAAATCTAGATGGCAGTGACCTTCAACGTAACACCGTCCCTCGGCCTCAACACGAGTCTCCACATCTTCCAGTCCTCGGGGTCAAGCGTCTCGAAATCGCGCTGGACCTCGTACATGCTCAGCAAGCAGCACAGCAGAATCTTCATCTCGGTCTCTGCGAACTTGCGACCGATGCAGCCACGGGGACCCTGCAAGAAAGTCATGAAGGCGTTCGGCGTCGCAGTCTCCGGGAGGTTGTCCCAGCGGTCGGGGTCAAACTCGTCCGCATTCTCGCCCCAGTACATGGGCAGGCGGTTGATGGCATTGGCAAGGACGTAGACAACGGTACCGGCAGGCACCTTGTAGCCGCCGAGCACGTCGTCATTGACCGACTGGCGCACCGTCATGGGAATGGGCGGGATGAAGCGCAGCGACTCGCGGCAGACGTTGTCCAGGAAGGGAAGCTGGTCAGCATCCGCGGCGGCAATGAGCTCGGGGTCGAAGCGCTGGGTCTTGTCGAAGAGGAAGGGCATGTGATCCTTGATCTCCTCGCGCAGACGCGACTGGATGACGGGGTGCGTGGAAAGAAGGTGAAGCGTCCAGGCGACTCCAGTGGCGGTAGTGTCGTGGCCGGCGCCGAGGAAGGTCATGACCTGGTCGCGCATCGTCTCGAAAGACAAGCCCACCTCGCCAGCATCCTTGAGCTTCTTGTTGTCCTTGGCGATCAGAGCAAGAATGTCCTTGCCGCCAGTGTTCTTCTCGGCCTCCTCCTGCTTCTCCTTGATGATCTCGGTGGCCTTGCCAAGGATGATGGAGCGCGATTGCATGATGTCGCGGTTAACCTTGGACGGCAGGTGGTTGAAGATGGGGCTGAACGCCTGCAGACCGATGAGGATGCGCGAGACGATGTCGAAGGAGAAGCAGAGGCGGTAGGCCTCACGCAGAGGAGCATCGGGGTTCTCAAGCGAGTTGACATCGTATCCGAAGCCTGCCTTGCCAATGATGTCGAGGGTGGTGCGGTTGAGCCAGTCGAGTGCCTCGAAAGACTTGGTCGTGACCTTGTCGGCGTGCATCTCTTGCCTCCAGCACTTGGCGAGGAGGAGCGACTTCTCCCAGAAGATGGGGGTGAGCGCACGGATGGACTGGATGGAGAAGCCAGGAGCCAAGGCCTTGCGCTGGTGGACGTGTTCTTGACCCTCAGCCAGCAGGACGCCCTCGCCGAGGATGCGGACCATCCAAAGCTTTGCGCGAACGGGCTTGGGGTAGTTGTAAGGGTTCTTGATGGTCATTTGCTTCAGGGCCTCGTCCTCGGCGATGGAGAGACGTTCGGCGCCAAAGGGGAAGAAGTAGCGGATGATAGGGCCATGCTCCTCGTGCCACTTGCGCTGCGGCTCGCCAACTTCGTGGGAAATAATGGCAAAGAATTGACCCCAGAGAGGAAATCCCTTGACGGTAGGAACATTTCGCATCTCTGAAATGTAGAAGGGGAAGATATAACATTGCCAGACAACGACGTACAGGGGAAGTACGACGGCCCATGCAATGCTAGCGGTTCGCAGGAAGCTGTTCTCCATCATGCGCGAGGCAGCGAGAGAGGCGGCTGTCGTCGCGGCCATGACAGGCCCGAGAGAAATTTTGTCCATCATTGTGAAGATCTGATGTAGAGTGAAATCTGGGGTAAGATGAAGAATGTGTGAAGAAGTTGTGTGACAGGAGCAGCTAAAACGGAAGATCACCGTTGCTCTTAAATTTTCTCGAGGTCCATGTTCGGATTGAACCGGATCGACGACATCGTCGTGCCGAGACTCTGGGAACCAACAAGTCGGGCCTTGTCATGTCCGTCTCGCGCCAGCTGTTGCAATCCCCTCAGCCCAAGCGACGACGTAAACGTACAATGATGTCAGTCGGCGACTCTATCGAGATCCCCGACCACCGCCAACAAGGGAGCCCCCACGATAAGAGATTCAGGAGATCGACGGAGTCGAGGCCGCGATGCAGATCTCTGCACTAAAGCCGACTTCCAAGAAGGAAGCGAGACGTTCCGATGACGATCACTCCTAGTAATGCGGTTGTGAGGCTTGAATCCGACGCCGCGTCTCTGGCGATGGGACGAGCACGGCCGAAACCCACTTGGAATGAAAGCAGTCCTTTCTCGCAGAGACGGTCTACCAGGTAGTCGGTGATGCAACGGCTGTCGAGATACCAGACGCCGGGTTTCTTGGCTCCTCGATTGCGCTGATATCATTCGAAAGACGCCTTCAGCCCCTCCGGTGAGGCTCTTTGGTTGGACTGGAGGCTCTCCGTAGAAATGACGTATGGTGTCGAAGTGAACAAGTGATATGGCTATTAGCTGGTGGCTGGAGGGTGAAACGGCTTTGGCTTGCGACGGCAGAAGGTCAAGAGTCAGTGGTAGGGCAGATGGGCCCGGCAGACTAGTATCTCTAGCGTAGCCTCGCCGACCGGCGGCGTTGTCCCTCGACGTACGGAGGCTGGCCGGCAGCCTTTGCCGATCAATTGACAGCCTTCCCCTGTGGACAGCGACTAGCGAGATCTCGGAAAGGCTCCAGCGGGATCTACAATTGTGTTGACTGTTTGGTGCTAGTCGTTCGGAACCGAGACGCGGAGGCGCGATTAGAACCCGCCCCAAGTCCAAACGGCGCAAAGAAATGACTTGGGCAGAATATACACATGTCAGAATCAATATGGGACGTATGGGTTCGCAAAGAAAGCCACCTTTGATGCGGTCGAAACGCAGCCGTCCAACCGGCTTGGAGCTTGGTTGCGGGGATCGACATGACCCTTGCGGCCCGCGCTTATTCCGCCTTCACTCTGCTTCTCAGGAAGTTTACTCATGTCGTCACAGTTTGATATTGCAGCCGAGATGCAGCGGTTGAGATGCTTCGACTCGGAACATATAATGAGACTTTTCCGTCGCAAAGTCTCGGCATCTTGTCCTCATCAGTATCAGCATCCACACCAACACAACACAGCCTCTTCCTCCTCTTCTTGGCATCTCTTCCCTTGCAGTTCCTCAATCTTGACACACCTCTTTGGTACAACCACTTCGATCATCAACATGTCGTTTCACGTTGACAACTTCACCTCCAACACCAACCCTGTGGGGGCGGTGAAAGGGGCTCCCTCCTCATTTCTCTCTCCATGGACGACATTCGACAAAGTGTTCAACTCCATCATGGGCTACTCAGCCAACGACTTCGAATTTGTCTACGGTCGCACTCCATTCTCGACGCTCACAGAGACGTCAGTCATGGTTGTGTTGTATCTGCTAGTCATCTTTGGCGGCCGTGAGCTGATGCGCAACCGCAAACCCATGGAGCTGAACACGCTCTTCAAGGCCCACAACCTTTTCCTGACTTTGTTGAGCGGGTCTTTGCTCGTTCTGTTCATCGAGCAGCTCGTCCCGAGCCTGTGGCGTGCGGGTCTGTACGACAACATCTGCGGAGCCTCTGGCTGGACCCAGCCTCTGGTTCTTCTGTACTATGTGAGTAGTCAGCCATCCACACCCAAAGGGGTCCCCCAGCTTATACCAGAATATAGATCAACTACCTCACCAAGTACTACGAGCTCCTCGACACCGTCTTCCTCATGGTCAAGAAGAAGCCTCTTACCTTCCTGCACTGCTACCACCACCCCGCCACCGCGCTTCTCTGCTTCACCCAGCTGATTGGAGACACCCCCATTTCCTGGGTCCCCATCACGCTGAACCTGACTGTCCATGTTGTCATGTACTGGTACTACTTCCAGACCGCGCGCGGTGTCAAGGTTTGGTGGAAGCAGTGGATCACTCGCCTGCAGATCGCCCAATTCGTCCTTGACCTTGGTATGTACACCCCCACGGCCCGCTGTGCTCGGATGTTGGGGCTGACTAGGTTTCGTCTCAAGGCTTCGTCTACTTCGCCTGCTACGACTACTGGGCCGGCACTTACGCCACTTGGCTCCCCCACGTCGGCCGCTGCGCTGGCGAGCTTTTCGCAGCCGTCTCGGGTGGCTTGATTCTGACCTCATACCTCGTCCTTTTCATCATGTTCTACATTGCCACGTACAAGAAGGCTGGTCGCAGGGCCGCACAGAAGTCCAAGCCAGTCCTCTCCGAGAAGACTGCTCTTGCGACCGCAATCACCACCAGCGCTTAATTTCGAACGACTTTTTCGAGTGCAGCGAATGGAAGCTTTCCATGATTCCGAATTTCGGGACGGATTGGGGCCAAATGCATCGGCCTTCAACAAACGAGGAGGGGTAGAGGTTGGAAAATAGCAGGCTGGGAGTAATGTGGGGGCGTTCTGACGAAGCTAATGATTGTGCTTCCCTGGAGTTTCAAATGTATAGTCAGGAACAGAGTAATGAAATTGAACACTTTCGCTTTCAACCGCTTTACCATTGCCTGCCGTTGTGCTAAACATTAGGAGCATAAAATCCATCCGAAGTCCGGGACGCAGGGCCGGAGGATGGGGTGTTGTGGGGCTAGGTGGAGCCTCAACCGCATTTCAAATAGCGCCACTTTCCCAAACAGGAAATCACAAGGAACTCACAGGAATCTATCAGATTGCGCTAGTCTTGATCGGATGAAGCTAGCCCCACTTCAGTTCATCCCTTGGATTCCTTTTCGGCCGCAACTGAAATTCAGAGGGTAGCTCCTTCTATTCCCTCTGTTGTCTACCTCACATTGCCGGCACAACATCTCAGACACACGATTGAATGTCTTGCATCTTGAACAGAGATCTGTCTCTCTCAAATCTTAAAATGCGACCCCAGTTGGGGTGATCAATTGCCAAATGCCGTCTTACTCTCAAGCTGTATTACAATGGTTCCGTGGGGTTGGGACTGGAAACGGCCGTCTATCCGTCGCCAGATGCGCATGTAGGGCTACCGCGAGCAACGGGTCCATGTTCCGAGACAGAGGTAAACCTTCACATGCCAGATTGCGTGACTGACGATGACGTGGAAGCGCAGAAGACGAGTCTCCATAATATTCCGACTAGCTCCTGACCAAGCGTCCGGAGTAGACTCCGTCGGGAGTTGGCTCGCTGATCGACAGCACCAGGAAAACGACGGACCCAAGGCAAGCCGCCCCTTTGTTGCAATTCTCCGACGTCTTTCAACCTCCCACACCGAGATCACGATCGAGATACTAGCGCCAAAGTGTAAGCACAAGTGCCACAACGTTCGCACCGTTTCCGCGCTGGCACCCGGATCTGCCCCTTTCCGCTTCTATACGTGTCTCGGACAGCCTCCCACATACCAAATCTTCGGGCACCCTATCTCTCATAGAGTACACGCAAAAAGTCCTCGTTGGATCGCTCTGATAACTGGCATCCCCCCATGTCGACGGAGGTATACCGAAGATCGGGACGATCTTGCCATATCCAAAACTTCTTCGCACTGCTTGACTGGGGTCTCAACGGCCCTATTTTTTAGTAGCATAAGCAGCTTGCAGTCTGCTAGGCCCTGCTGACCCATCAGAGAACCTTCGTCTGTCTCGGGTTGAACATGGCCGGATCCGATGTGCCCGCATGCCAGATTTGCGTCCAAGCGGAAGTGACGCCCATGGCCAAAATTAGGGGGCATAAGATAAGAAAATCTACTTCATTCCTTGAGGTATAGCAACATTGAGTTGAAGAACGGTACGCAAATAGCTGCAGGGACCAGTGTGGTGAACAGGGCGGTTCTCGATTACACACAGCGACTCGCCGCCAGAGGTGACAAGCCATTTCGTAGGCCAAGTTGGTGGGCGCAAGCACCCAAACACCGGAGGGCCAGCAGAAAAAAACGTCCGACCGCGGTTGGCGAGGGCCCAAAGGTCACCATCATGTCGATCCTCGATCCTCCTGATGTTGCACCGCGCGACCGCTCGGGAGTCGGCCACTACTACGGCAGGCGACTGCAGCAATTTACGCCGTCGACGCACCAGACACCCTCTGTTAGGGCCAATGTCGTCAGACCCATCTCCTCTCGTGAAGGCATCCTAATCTCAATACAGTTGTGATCAACAGGCGCTCGCGGTGAGAGTATCACAGCGTCAGCTCAGGGGCTGGCAAGCTGGTCGCTGTTCATGATGGGGCCGTTGGGGACTCTGGATGCCGAGACGTATATCTTGGAGGATCAACCTGGGAGGCGAAAAGATTGGTTCTACCATGCTCACTAGACACTCTCATCCTTCTTCCAAGACAATCTAATCGCCAAAATGTCGGCCAAAATCGTCACACAAAGCCTCAACGAGACCAGCGGGCACTTCTCGAGGCTCGCAGGCAACTACTCGCTTCCCGACAACCTGAACCTCCCCAACATCACCCCAGACGACTTTGCCTTCCTGTTCAAGTCCTCCACCATCTGCATTCTCCTCCTCCTCGTCTTCTGCGCCCTCAACCTCAAATCCATCCCCTTCATCTGGCACCTCCGCGTCCTCAACGCCTTCCGCTTCACCATCAAGACGCTCCGCCCCGACGTCACCCCCAAACCCTCCATGGTCTTCCAGCCCATGATCACCACCTCCTCCGCCGACCTCGTCGAGACGGACTTCAACCTCCACAAGACCAACTCGTCCTACTTCTCCGACGCCGACATCGCTCGCGCCCACCTCATGTCCACCCTCTTCGCCCCGGCCATCGAGCGCATGCGCGGCGGCTCGGGCGCCTACACCGGCGCCGGCCAGCCCCTCTTCGGCCTCGCCCTCGGCGCCGTCACCTGCTCCTTCCGCCGCGAGATCAACCCCGGCAGCTCCTTCGACATGTGGACCCGCATCCTCGCCTGGGACGACAAGTGGTTCTACATCGCCACCCACTTCGTCCGCAAGGGCGCCGGCTGCCCCGGCGCGAGCAGCCTGTACCCCGACCAGGGCCCGCGCGCCGGCTCCAAGCCCTTCAAGGCCGACAAGGACCTCTACGCCACGGCGCTGAGCCGCTGCGTCTTCAAGTCGGGCCGCAAGACCGTCTCGCCCGAGGACATGCTGCGCATGGCCGACCTCGTCCCCGACAACGCCAAGTCCCTTGAGCTGGACGAGGAGATCCAGCAGGAGCTGCGCGACGTCGAGGAGCACCGCCAGAGGGGCATCAAGCTCGCCAACATGCTGAACAGGGAAAACCAGCTGGCCCTGGAGGCCGAGTTCGCCGGTGGCGAGGGCGAGGTGCTGGGGAGGCACACGGACGGCACTGGAGTGGCTGGCGTGGTGCTCACGCTGCTCCAATTGGCTGGCTTGAAGAGTAAATCGTACCTGTAGTTGATAGCATCTCTAGTAATGTCTAATAATCATAGTTAAATGAGTTAAACCCTGTTAAACCCGCACTTACTTGCGTATCTAAATCGCCCTTGTTCGCCCTCAAGACCTCTCATTGTTCCATTGTCCACCTTGACGTGTTTCAGCCTTCTTGGCCTTCCATCAGTATTTTGAGCCAGAGGATGTCGGGCTGCATTGCAACCCTCCGATTGGGTCTTGCGTGACACGGCACCGGCGCCGGCTCCCGGGGCGGAGCAGACCCCCATTCTCCCGTCCCCCAATCGTCCCCCTCACCATCCCCTAGCGCCGACCGCCCCCTTCTTTGTCCGTCATCAGCTCAATGACATCAACCGCTGCCAACCTCAACCCCACGAGTTCTGAGCCAATCCAAAGGCGGACGAACTGCGAGTCCCCTACGGCGCGCTAAGCCCGAAATCGTCCTTGTCCTGCCTGGATCCGTCTCCCCGTTAGCTGGATCGCAAACTCTCTTGTCCACCCGCAGCCAATCACGGGTGCGTGTCTGA
This sequence comes from Colletotrichum tropicicola, assembly GCA_025962755.1. Classification (NCBI taxonomy): domain Eukaryota; kingdom Fungi; phylum Ascomycota; class Sordariomycetes; order Glomerellales; family Glomerellaceae; genus Colletotrichum; species Colletotrichum tropicicola. Next base: position 127,735 of record JAOWMA010000014.1, on the reverse strand, counting down.
CTTGGTGTAAGCGACCATTGACGCCCCGCCCACGCTCGCCGGCCCCGGGAGGCTGCTCTCCCAGTTCGACTCCAAGCAGTCTAGAGGCCTGGGCGACGACGATCTCCTTTGCTCCTTACGTTTGACCCGTCCTCCGCGTCCACCACAATGCCTGCCGTAGTGATGACGCCGCCCCTTTCAGCTGGACGGGAATGTTTGGTCGTGTTGCCGGACGCCACCGACGATAGGTACGGCGGCGGTTAGTGCTTCGAGGCATGGAAAAAGAGACCCCCATTGCCGAAGGAGAGGGAGATGGTGGTTCTTTAAGCTGAGGGGCATACCCACGGACATTTGACCACCATGTTTCGTTAGACCTCCACCAAACATCTCTAATCGAATCTGCCTGCCACTCCGTCGCGTAGGACCATCCAACCGCCCCCATAGTCGCAATATCCTCACGGAAGGAGGCGTGGCGTGAGAGTCTTGAAAAGGCGTCCACATCAAGATGGCCGGCGACAATCCCCAGAACCCCGGGAAGCCGGGAGACGATGGCCGGAAGCCCCCCCACCGCCCATCCCTGGGCAACAGGGACGAGAGGCCGTCCTCCGAGTTCCTGGGCCAGGAGCGCTCCCGCATCTCCATCATCGCCGAGGACTCGGACGAGCGCACCGCGGGGTCGCCTGACCTCGACGAGAAGCCCTCCCCCTCCGCGTACTCGGAAGACGAGGACGACAAAGAGGAGATCCTCCCAGAGACCCTCACCGAGGCCTGGGAGGAAAAGACGTCCCGCTTCTCGCAGGCCAACACCCTCAGCGACGAGGAGAAGCGCCGCCGCCGCGAGTCGGAGCCCGTTGTCATCCTCCCGGACGAAAAGGCGCTGCGACGCCAGAGCACCGCCAGCGTCGCCTCGGAGGCCTCCCGCTGCTCGCACTGCGGCCACCACCGCCGCGCGTCATCCATCACCCTGTCGGCGACCAACCGCACAAAATCACCCCCGATACCGACACGGAACTCCTCGCTGCCCCGCCCCACGTCGCTTCGGATCACGCCGCGGGTGACCCCATCGTCACCCTCCGCGGCCGCCGCCTCCGAGCAGCGCGCGTTCCCGCTCGCGACGAAGAGGGTGCCCTCGCACACCATCTCGGACCCGCAGTCTTCACGGCAGCAGGAAGGCGGAGCGGAGCCGCAGTCCGAGACGGCGTCCATCATCTCGTCGCTGTTTGCCCCAGCATTAAGGCATCTCGCGAGCCATCCGTCTCTGAACGGATCTCTCTCGACGGGAGCGCCGAGGAGGGGATCCCTTCTGACCCCCGTTGCCGAGCAGAGGCATCCCGGCAAGGCCGGGGCGCGCATCAGCCGCTTCACGAGACCCTTTGAGCCGGACATTGACGAGGACGACGGCGAGGATTATCTGCGCCAGGTGAGGCGCATCGAGGCGCTGAGGTCGCAGCAGCGTATTTCTACGGTCCCAGAGGACGATGTGTTCCCTGAGAAGCAGCAGTGGATTGAGGGTTGGCCTCTGGCGTTCCTCATCATCGGTATCTGTCTCGTTGTGTTTCTCATCTCGGTTGACCGAACCATCCTCACTACTGTAAGTTCTGCTGATATTAGTGGTAATGGAAACCCGTGCGACTGACACCACCCAGGCTATCCCCTACATCACATCAGAGTTTCAGTCGACAGCGGACATTGGCTGGTACGGCTCGGCCTACCTGCTCACGGCCTGCGCGTTCCAGCCCGTTTTTGGCAGAGTCTTCATGCTCTTCTCGGTAAAGTGGTCGTACATGTTGGCCATGTTCATGTTCGTCATCGGCTCGATGATTTGCGGCATTGCGCCCAACTCGATCGTGCTCATCGTTGGGCGTGCCGTGGCTGGATTTGGAAGCGCTGGCATTCTGACTGGTAGCTTCGTGGTTGTCGCCACTGCCGTTCCTCTGCGATTGCGCCCAATCTACACTGCTATTGTGGGCTTGATGTAAGGAACTCTCACTTGAGAAACTGGCACTTACTGACGCATGTCCTCAGGTTCGGCTTCGGTGCCACTATCGGCCCTCTACTTGGAGGTGTCTTCACCGATCTTGTCGTAAGTAGTCAATGAGGTCCGAGTGTTGAACATAAACTTACCAGGGTTCAGAGCTGGCGATGGTGCTTCTACATGAACCTCCCAATTGGAGGAGCCACCATGGTCATCTTCCTCTTGTTTTTCCATCCCAAGCGGTCTGTCCGTTTCAAGCAAAAGTTCTTTGACCGGATCCTCGACCTCGACTTGGTGGGTAACGTGTTCCTCCTGGGAGCCTCCGTGATGCTCTTCCTCGCCCTCGAGTACACCACGCAGGGCGAGGCGTGGTCGAGCACCCGAGTCATCGGTCTCCTTGCCGGAGCCGGCGCGGCGGCCATAGTGTTCGCGGCATGGCAGTGGTGGAAGCAAGACGGCGCTCTCATACCCCCGGCGATCGTTATGCAGAGAACCGTGGCAGCATCCTGCGCCGCCGCCTTCACCACCTACGGCGCTCTGCTCATCCACTCGTACTTCCTGCCCATCTGGTTTCAGGCGATCCGCGGGCAGAACGCCATCTCGTCCGGAGTGGACATGATCCCCTACGTCGCGACCAACGCCGTCTTCTCCCTCTTCTCCGGCGTCTTCGTTTCAATCATAGGGTACTTCGTTCCGCCCGCCGTCATCGGTGGGCTCATCGGCACGGCCGGTTGCGCCGTCTTCCGTTTGCTGTCGCCGACCACGCCGACCGCTCACTGGATTGGTTTCGAGATTCTCGTCTCGGCCGGCTTCGGCATGTCGATCCAGCAGGGATTCACCGCAGTGCAGGCCGTCTTGCCTCCGGACGAGATTTCCATCGGCACCGCCGCCGTGGTGGCTTCACAGTCTCTCGGCGGTGCCATCTTCGTCTCTGTGGGTAACACATTATTCCAGAACCATCTGCTGAAAGCCTCGGAGCAGAACATGGTCCCTGGTGTCGACATTCGCGCAGTGCTTCAGGCTGGTGCCACGACGTTTCGCACAGCGGTTCCCGCCAACGCGCTGCCCATACTGCTCGACGTGTACAATGATGCTTTGCGTATTGCTTTCACGGCGGCGATTCCGTTGGCTGGATTGGCCGCTATTTCTGCCTGCTTCATGGAGTGGAAGTCGGTGAAGGGGAAGAAGGCTGCATAGACAACGACAATCGGAAAGAGAGCAGGAGTTGTATATAATAATCGAATGTGTTGATCCTTTGTATCTGTACTCCAGCCCTAGCGGTTATGGTGATGTCTTGTTGAAGATCTGGCGGCCGTTCGACGCCAAGAATGTTACGATCCGCGTGCTCCTTGGCTTGGTGGAGAGACACAAGCGGGAGCTTGCAGCAAGCCACACGACGCTTCTGCTGGAGAATTACAGGCCCAGCTTACGGTACAGCTGAACCTCGATTTGCCTTGCAGGGTGATTTTGGGGGGCGCAGAACTGCGCGTGAAACCTGGCTAGTCGTCCCGATCGTGATGTGATTCGCCAGGTAAGCAGGGGACATCGTCAAGGATGTGAATCCTATACGAGCTAGCCCCCGCAAGTGTTCGAACCAGACACGCCAGAGTACGAGACTCTGCTCATCTACTTGCGTCCGCAAAGGTTGGCAACAGGGGATGCGCCTAGCTCGATCAGCAGCAAACAAAAGCAATTCCGTGAGTGAATTACCTTAGTAAAGCCCTATGCGTGGCATGTTGGCTATTAATCCCCGATTGCCCCAAGATCGACCGAGCGTTGCACACTCGTTCCTCCCTCCTCATTCCTCAAAAACCTGTCAACCACACGGCTCGCAGACGACAATGAGCCTGTCACGGTGGCTCCTCGCGACGCTTCCGCTGATCGCCTTGGCGTCCGGTCAGACTTGTTACTGGCCCAGCGGGAGCGTCGCGTCCGCATTGCTGCCATGCTCCGTCTCCTCGGGCAACGAAGTCGCCGCATGCTGCTTCCAGAACCATTATTGCATGACGAACGGGCTCTGCCTCTCACCAACGGAGGGGACGTGGTACCGCGGCGGCTGCATAGATCCAGCGTATCAAAAGACCGGGTGTCCAAAGTTCTGCGACAAGACGACATTGTGGGCTCTGGTAAGCACCTTAAATTGCCCTCCCTGGCTGAGATCGGAAATGCGGAAGGAATGGCTGACAAAATTTTCGACAACAGCACCTGGCCGCCATGCCGCCGTCTGGGCATGCGCTTCGAGGTCTTTCGCTTGCGGTAGTCTCGACAACTGCTCGAAGCAGAACTTCACGGCCGGCCCGTACAGGGCTGTGATGAACCTGGCTCTCCAGACGGATCTCTCCAACTACACAGCGACGGCGGCGGTGGCGACGGCTACCAACTGGGCCAGCGGGACCGCAAGCACGGAAGCGACCGAGAGCACGGGAGGCGCCAGCACTGATGATGCGAGCACCGAGACGTGCGCATCGTCAGCAGAAGTCAGCCCCGGAATCTCGACGGGCGCAGCAGCGGGCATCGGCGTGGGCGTTGGACTGCCGCTGACCATCGCAGTGGCAGCGCTCACGGTGATGCTCTTGCGTGAGAAGAAGAGGGCGAGGGAGGCGATGGGGAGCTACCAGCAACACCCTGGTTACAGCCATCAGCCAAGTTACTCGACTGCAACTTCACCGTGGGGGAAGCCTGAGACGGCGCATTATCCCCCGCCCGCTGAGGTTTCCGGGCAGTCATTGCCGCCTGAGTTGCCAGACAATGCCCACGGCCGACAGGAGCTTTCTCATCCATGACGGAGCAGATGCGAGGGAGACCGACGAGAGAAGGACCCCGTCGAGGCCATGGATTTGTGATTCGATGTGTCGATCGACCCGAAGCTGATTGCGGACTTGGAGCCTGGCAGACGGGAAGACAGAAGCCGACCCTGGTTCACGCACAGGCGAGGTGGGTTCGCTCGCCCGGGCACAGTGCTGCCCTGGCGAGAGGCACCCACATCGCCTCACCAGGTACCTAGGTACGTGCCTATTAACCCACCTACCAAGGTAGCTTAGGTGCCTTACCTTATGTAAGGCGCCTTTGGACGAACCACAAGTCCGTGCCCTCTTCTAGTTCTACATATATCTTATAAAAGAGACGCAGTGAACAAACACTTCGCTTGATTGGTCCTTATTACTCTCGTAATATGACCAATCAGATCTCTCTTGGCCCACCAGACCCAATCCACAACCTTCTCTCTCCTCTGATATCCATCTCCTCAATAGAAACCTGCTCACAACTTCTCCAACGTCGACATCCGCCTCGAACTGAGAACGTGACAGCCACTCGTTCGAGTGTGTCCAACTCGATCGCCATGCAGAACAGCTGTGGCGGTGTTGGCGCAACAGCAAGGTGCACGCAGGGGCGCCCCCAGACGGGCGAAGCGCATGCTGCCGCTCGGCGGCTACCGCTCCAACCCTCCATCAAAGAACCCAGCCAACCACGACACGTCCCCCGACACCACATCTTTTGAATCGCATCTACGGTTCCTGACGATGCCATCGACCAAGATTCGTCTCCCAGTGATACCACCATCACTGTGCGACCAGACCACCCTCATCCTTGTTTGGGGGCCGCCCTCAGCCTTGAAGGCGCGCTAGCGTTGCGGGCGCATCGTGTGAAGCCCCCTGGCAAATTGCATGGACCAAATTAGGCGGCTAGATTGCGCGACGCTCGCCTAGGTACACGTGTAGATGATTGCGGCCTGCAACGGGTGCTGCCTTGCACCACGATGGGGCCCCTTTATTTGTAAAGGCGGTGTCACTGCTGTAACGATCTGGATCGGGACTGGCCAAAAGTCCCCACGTCAGGCCATTCAGAAGCCAAGCAGTAAGCACTACACTCAAAGCTTCACTCTGTGCCCTCGGCCGAGCAGGGGTCGGCCATCGCGCCCACCCGCAGCCCTGGTCCCTATCTGCAGTTCCCAGGTCCCAGGATGGGAGCTTGTGGGATCTTAGGTATGTGTGTTTTTCAATTGCGACCTTGCCGATCCCTCATTAAGACTCAAACCGCCTTCTCTTCTGCCCAGTTTCACGTTCGCGCTCCCCTTCTTTGCCTGTTCCTTCCCGTCGCGATCGTCGTCGCGACTGTGTTGCCCAGCGTCGCCGTCCGCCGTGCCGGGTGTTTGACCTCGGGGGCTGTCGTCGTTTCAATTTACACTCGTCCGTCTGTCTGTGTGTTTGTCCCTCCCGAAGCGAGGCTTCGTGATGCGACGGAATGGCGGACCAGGCCCAGTACCACTACCTGCAGCAGCACCAGAACCACCAGGAACAGCAAGGTCTGCAGTACGATTCGCGCAATGACCAGCCCGGCCTCGAGACCGCTCCGAGCCGCTACTCCGCGGGGCCGGTCGCCTACGCGCCGGCGACCCCGTCGACCGATATCCTGAGCTCCGGCGCCCAGACGGCCGTGACGGAGTCCAAATGGGCGGAAACCCAGGTGTACACGGCGCCCCCGCCGCCTCTCGACCCCGAACAGCCCAAGAAGCGGCGTGTCCTCGGCCTCACCGTGCCCGTGTTCTGGGGCATCATCATCGTCTTGGTCATCATCCTCGCCGCCGGAGTAGCAGGAGGTGTCGCCGGCGGACTAGCAGCACAAAAGTCCAACGTCTCGTCAAGGTCAGTCCTCCCACGTGCCATCCATCATCCCATAACTAACATCCCGCGCAGTCCCGCGTCGCCATCGGACACGGCAACCGCCGACGTCCAGTCAACCTCGACAGCAGCAGCATCATCTTCCTCGGGCGCCTCGTCGACAGCGACCGGGGCCAAGACCTCATCCGCGCCGACGACCCGCGCAACCGCCTCGGCCGGCATCACCCTCCCGGCCCCGACGGACGGCGGGTGCCCCACGATCAACGAGACGACCTACACCCCGACCGACGCCTCGGGCGCCGTTATAGGCCTCAACTCCGGCCCGGCCCAGACATTCCGTCAGCTCTGCGACGTCAACTACCCCTCGGGCGCCGCCTACGGCAACCCGGACATCTACGACATCCTCAAGACGTACGTCTCGACATTCGAGGAGTGCATGACCCTCTGCGCGGCGCACAACCAGGCGTACGCCAAGAACCTCGCCAACGGCGCCGTGGGGACGGGAGGGTACTGTCGGTCCGTGGCCATGATCAAGCAGCCGGGGGAGTATTGCTACCTGAAGAACGGGACGGGGAAGTCGGATACGGGGGGCCAAACCGATAGATACATCAGTGCCATTGTGATAATCGGTCTCACGGATGAGTAGACAAGGCTGTACATCATGCCTTGGGGACATCTCTTGGAGCCTGGCACATTGCCGCTACTCGTTGTCTAATCTTGTAATTAACGCCACATGTGCATATCTGATACCCGGCCACATGTTTCTGGCATTACCCACGCCTACTTTTCGCAGGAACATAGAGATACCTTGAAATCTAAAGTCAAATACTGAACACAGATTCACGCATGCAAGTAGCAGAGGAGTGGGAAATCTTCAGTCGTTTCTCATTGCTACCATATTCTCATCGAGGCAGGTGTGCACGTGGCGGCCACCTTCACATCGCAACTCTAGCTGGGAGCTTTCTACCACCCAGCCAAAGTCATCGACGTCCGCCCCGGAGACGCTCACTTCTGTCCGGAGCCGGAACCGGAGCCGCTGCCGCTGCCGCCGTATCCGGACGAGGTTCTGTCGCCGCTGGACGAGGTGTAGGTCGAGCCGCCCTGGCCGTCGTTGTAGTAGGTGCTGCCGTTGGGGTTGGAGTAGTAGTACGATCCGTTACTTTCCCACATCTCATCGTCAGCTCGCTCCGTGAGTGATGCCGGCGATCATGCTTCCGGATCTAAGAATACAGCGGCAATTCCGGACGGGACGGCTTACGTGTTGGAGTAGTGGTACGAGTTCTGGTTCGAGGCGCTGCTGCCGTAGTCGCGGGCGCAGTAGTGGTTGCCCTGTCGATCACTGTCAGCCCCGCCGTTGTCGTCGTTTGAATCCGAGTAGATGACGAACCTGGTTGTTGGTGCCGGAGCTCTTGTACGAGTATCCCTGGTTGCTAGGCATCTTGACTGTTTGGTCTTGAGATTGAGGGTCTTGGTAGAGGATGGGGTGAAATGTCTGCTGGTTTGAGTGATCCGTACGTTGGTCTGGTATTGTACAAGTAAAAGAAGGGTGAAGAAGAGGCCAGGGAGAGGTCGAGATGTTTTAAAGGCGGGGTTGGGGGGAGTAAAGGGAGGAAGGCATGCAACTCACCCCGCGTCTGGAGTTAGAGTGCTCGTGATTGCAGAGGCGGGGAAATCTACTTGAGTTGCCAGGGAAGCTGCGTTTGCTAGGAGGTCCGCCGGCCGGTTTCGGGTGGCTTTGAACTCAACTTGGACGGAAGGACCAAGCGAGCTTTCTGCAAGTAAACTCAGTAACAAAAAAAGAAATTATGCAGCACTTGCAGGACCCTCCGATAAGGACGAAAGTGTTGGCGTTCTGTTTGTGGCCATGCGCCCAGCAACTTGACTATCGTGAGTTTTTGCAGGGATATCCTGGCTCGACTTGATAACCTCCCAAAGCCCCTTAACTCGTAAGTCGTCTCTGCAACTTCTAGAGAGCTTCACATGTCGTTTAAAGACTTTGATGAATCAAGCTCACTGGAGCTTGGTCTCAGTGTCTTTGTCTAGTGCCGACGCATGGTTGGTGTCCGCCAGGTTAATCAGAAGGCACGGTGCAGTCTGGTTACAACCAAACTGGAGTGTGAGGGGTTCATGCGCCAACTCCAAGAACAACACACGTCTGCGCAGAAAAAGAAAGCATGCCGACATCTTCAAAGCATCATTTATCAACAGTTTTCATAGCAAAATACCGATTAGATTGAAAAAACACAAAACAAGTTCTGCGCCTGGTATATGCGAACCCAATATCCAATCCGAGCCCTCCCATATCATAAGGTAGTACCGAAGCAGTCGCAAGTACAGATCAAACCTCCCATACAAAGTCGCCGGAATAAAAGACAAGAGTCGTATCGCCATCATCTCTGCCGTCAAATCATTTCATACCAACACTTTAAAGCGAAAAAAAAAAGTCAGCACTTCTGTCACAGGTAAAGCAAACAGCAGGAGCAAACAGAAAGCTGCGCGCTCCCACTCCCCCCCCGCGGTCTCGATAGAAAACCCATCTGAGCTTACTTCTTGCCATATCCGGAACATGTCCGGTACCCACTGGCCGAAGTGAACATCGACCCGCCGTTGCCGTCGTTGTAGTACTGTTTGCTGCCGCTCGAAGTGGACGAGTAGTGGTATCCGCTGCTGTTCAGAGACCTCCGTTCTCAGCTTTCGTGCCCTCCAGTCCCTGGCTGATAATCATGACACTGCTGGGAGATGATGTAGACTCACACATCAGATCGCGGCTGGCTTGAGGAGCTGCTGCCCGCCTGGTTTTGGGCGCAGTAGCGGCTGCTCTGCGTCAATTGTGAGTAGCTAGAAATCAGAGCAGACGTGAAAAGAAGAAAAGCCTCGGCAGCAACAAATAAAGTTCATCGCGGGGGGGAAGGGTCACGATACCTGGCCATTGGACCCGGAGCTCTTGTAGGTGTACCCCTTGTTGCTTGGCATCTTGTAGATCGTTGGTCAGGGCGGCGGATAAGTCGTCCTTATAAGGCTCGAAAATCGGTGTACGGTTCCAATTCTTCAACAACTAGAACGGATCTACCGACAGGACAAAGGCACAAAAAGGTAAGAAGGGGGGGACACAGTTCGGTTTTATGAAGCGAGCTAGCGCGCGTGCGCCGCATGTGGAGATGGGAAAGGTGTTGAAATGCTAAATATGAGAAACTTTCTTGCACATGGGCTGATCACTGCGATGCGTGTTTTGAAACGATACGCTTGTGCCGTTTACCCCGCCCTCTGGGGGGGTGTGCCAGAACACGCAAGGCAGGACGGGACGAGGCAGGGGAACGGGAGATGGATGGGCTCCTCTGTCATGCTCTTCTGTCAAAGTGTCAGTGCCCAAACGGCAGGGCAGGGCCAAGCTGGGCAGCAGAGAAGACGGGACGTAGCGGGCAGGACGGCATGGATGGGGCCAGAGCTGGTGTCTCGTGGGCCGAGCGAGGCGAATGAGGAATAGAGAAAACACACCAGAGAGCCACGCTGCGCTGGCATTGCTGCACTTGGGCCTGACACCTCGGGCTTACTTTTAAGGTCCATGTGGGGGGGGCCGCCTCGAAGCTCATTCTCTCCGAATGGGCGTCTTTGGATGGAGAGAGAGGGACGGTCTGAGGGGCCGGGACTGGGGGGTGGGTGTGATAGATCTCCCAAGACTGGCCCAGATGTCGGGAAGTTGGGACGACACGACCATATCATTTATGGCGGCGGCGGCGGCGGGACGTCTTTTCGGGGTAGGGCGCAAAGCTTCTCTCCTCCTTCCCTTGGCTTGGCCGCTTGCTGACGGTGGGCTGGAGAATTCTCTAAGGGCATGGCTGATGCAAGAAAATCCGGGAAGGCCCGGTCGAGGGTACGTAAGAAAATGTCTCGATCAGAGGATATATCTCCGAGCTTCACCGTCTCGGTGACTCGGACCTGGCTCCGAGCGGTTAGCGTTCCCACCTTCATCCCTTTTCCCGAAAACATAAAAGCGCTTGAACGTCAAAAAGTCTATTTTTATATGTCTCCCCTCACGTCTAAATTGTTCTAGAGGTTCTAATGTCGTAAGCGGCTCATGAATGCGGCTCAAAGACGGTGGTCCAGTCATTGCTTGTTGTCCTTGGGGTCGCCGTCCTCCAGCTCGGCGATGTACTTCTCCGCGTCCAGGGCGGCCATGCAGCCGGAGCCTAGCAATTTCGACGTCAGCAAAACCCGTCTTCGCAACACGCACGCACACATTGGCAAACAATTGCCTCGAAAATAACGTACCTGCACTGGTAATGGCCTGTCTGTATCTCTTGTCCTGGACGTCACCGGCGGCAAAGACACCCTCGATGCTCGTCAGGGGCGTGCCGGGCTTGGTGACGATGTAGCCCTCGGCGTCGGTCTCGAGCTGGCCCTTGACGAGCGTCGTCGCGGGCTCGTGGCCGATGGCGTAGAACAGGCCGTTGGCCTCGAGGGTCTCCTCCTTGCCGGTGACGGTGTCCTTGATGACCAGGTGGCTCATGAGGCCGTCGGCGCCGCCCTTGACCTCGACACCGGCCGAGTTCCAGCGGACGGTGACCTTGGGGTGCTCGAGCAGGCGCTTGGCCATGATCTGACTGGCGCGGAGGACGTCGCGGCGGACGAGGACGGTGACGTGGCTGCCGTACTTGGTCAGGAAGATGGCCTCCTCGGCAGCGGAGTCGCCGCCGCCGATGACGACGAGGTGCTTGTTGCGGAAGATGGGGACGGCGCCGTCGCACACGGCGCAGGCGGAGATGCCGTTCTGCCAGTACTTGTCCTCGCCGGGCAGGTTCAGGCGGCGGGCGGAGGCGCCGGTGGCCAGGATGACGGCGTCGGCGGTGTGGGTCTCGTCGGGGGAGAACTCGGTCGAGTACTTGAAGGGACGGGCCGACAGGTCGAGCTTGGCGACGGTGTCGGTGATGATCTCGGTGCCGAAGCGGGCGGACTGGGCCTTCATCTTCTCCATGAGCTCGCCGCCCATGACGCCCTCGGGGAAGCCGGGGAAGTTCTCGACATCGGTGGTGGTGGTGAGCTGGCCGCCGGCGGCGATGCCGTTGGCCATGAAGCCCTCGTAGAGGACGGCTGTGTGCGGGACAGCGAGGTCAGCTTCTGGGGGGGTTCTCGGTCGACGGGGTTCAGCTCGGAAGGTGCTTACGCTTCAGCTCAGCGCGCGCCAGGTAGACGGCGGCGGTGTGGGCGGCAGGGCCGGAGCCAATGACTGGTGGGAGACGGCGGTCAGTATTCGCGCATTGCGGGATGAGGCCATCGTGACTCGGTCCGGAAAGAGGGGACGAGAGGGGTCCGCAGGCGGTGGTGACGTACTGACAACCTTGGAATGCATGTTGCGGGCACTAGTCTTCAAGTCGACGGGGTTTGCAGTGTTCTTTTTCAGTGTGGTGGTGGCCGCAGCAAAGGACAGACCAGTCGCGCTCGAGCGAAGAAGGGTTCGTCTGAGTGTTGAAGAGAACAGTTTGGCGGTGATATGCGCGTTCGGAACACGCACTATCCTCTCCAAAAATGGCGGGGTATCTTTAAAAAGGAAAAACGAGACACGCACACAGCGGAGGGGGGTGAGGGGCAACAGAGGCGACACCGCGGGCTCTGGTGCGTCTCTTCCAATCAGCTCCGGCGGACTCGTGCGCTATCGTGACGATTGACCCGGGAAATCTGCTCTGCGACCTGCGGCAGGGTGCTATCTACCGCCAGGGACGGCCTCTGAGTGGACGGCGACGGGGTGCTGGCTGCTGGCGCTGCAAGTGCAGGTTGGATTTCTAATGGCGGCCGGGATTTGTGCTTCGATGGTGGATTCCAGAATTTTTCGGGCGGCGGCGCGATTCAGGGAGCTCTTTGCGTGTCGCAACCCGCGCAACGCCCGTTCCAATGCGCAATCGGAGCCCCCGTTCGATGCGCATTACCTAAGCGCCGAGTCCCGAACCATGCTGCCAAGCGCCACCCCACTTGCCGAGGCTCGCCCGAATGACATAGTTCCGAGCGGAACGGCCTGCCCATCTCGAATTCCGGTCTCGGGGCCGACGGCCGCAAGGGTCCTCGCTCGACTGCTGGCGAATTTGCATCTTATCAATCGCGACGGTATTTGGAATACTGACGTCAATGAAGCCTGGCAGGGTGAGCTCTGCCTGGCCAAGTCCGTTGTCGGCGATTGGGTGGGCTGCGGTGTCCAATGCGAATCGGTAATGTCGGAAAGAGCTACGGCCTTCCGCAGTTTCATTCAATGTTTGAATCAACCATTTTTAACGATCGTTCTTACTTCCGTTGTGACCATATTCGTTGCGCCGCCAGCTACCGGTCAATTGACTCGAAAGCAGCAGACGTCCATCACGCTTAACATTTATTGCAAAAGCTTTATCGACATCGGTTGCACAATTACCCAACGACTCGTCCCCGTCGCGTCTTTCGTCTGTGCACTATTCTGATCCAGAGTCTGATGATGAAAAGCTTCCCTATTTCGCGCTTCCACAATCCGCTGCTGCAAGCTTATCTCTTAAATCACGGGTCAATGACGCAATCTGTTCACCAGGAAGCATACATGTTTCTCACATTTATCATCTCTCGCGGTCGTTTTTCTGACAGGAAGGAGTCAATCTTTCAACTTAGTAACCATCACTTTGCCTTGACGCGGTATTCCTTTAGCACGAGGACGACGATCCGATACACGGCCAGGCGAACATCGTGGCAGGAAGACGTGAGAAGACGTGTGGCGATTCTGCGGTGATAAAGTCGCAAACGCGAGGCAATATTGACAATCCTGGCCATCTTGTAGTGGCATGGTCTCTTACTATTCATGTCGAAGACCGACCAAAGTAGGACGAACACCAAACCGACAATATCTTCCCGGACCTCGTCTGCCTCGCCTCATCTACCTCGCCTCGTCCGCCCCTTCCCTTCCGTCTCCGGTAGGATCGACGCGATACACCAACAGCGACAGGAACCGGTCTGGTAGTCATGTGCCCAGCAGAACGATAGCCAGCCTCTCAGCATGCTTAAATTACCACTCAAGAGACTGGAGCAAGTACAAGGACCTTCGCAGGCTGGGCCAAAGGTTAAGCAAAAGACTAGACCCTTGCGCTGAGACACTCTGGAGCACTATAGAGTGAGTCGCTTCTAACTCGTAAGCCCACACATTATAGACCTTCCTCCCAAAGAAAGATCCCTAGAAACACCTAAGATCTATAGCATTAGCAACATTTTTCGACTCGTTGCATTCAGCGAGGGATGCAATGGTGCGGCAGAGAATCAATACAGAAGACATTAGTGCTCGGAGTATCTTTGTTAATCTTCATCTCTGTCTCTAACTTCCGGACGACGTCGCGAGTGGGAGCTTCTACCCCCCGTTTCCAGTCGCGATGCCGTTCACCCTCCTTGACCCTCCAAAGCGCAAACCAACGAACCGCATTCAAGCGGAGCTCAGTGTTTCGTTCCGTTCCTGGTCAAGAAGGGAGTGCCGCTCTGCTCACTATGCCCTGATCGTTGCGCAAGGGGAATGTCTGGCCATGGGCCAAATTCGTCGTGAGTTCATTATTGTTACATATTACATGTATACAGAGACCTCTGATCGTCGTCTCGTCGAATCTGGCGTCGCTCAGATATCACTACAAATATTCTCATGCTCATGACATCTCTCGACATAAGGATACTGCGTAGCACGGCAGGGGTTGCCGTTGACGTCTAGTATCTCTCCCTCTCCTGTCGCCTCATCTCCTCCCTGAAAGCATTGCCGCCGTGCACGCCCTGGTCCTGGAAATGCTCCGGGAAACGGTCCTCCGTCGGGGTGCCGACCAGGCTGCCGAGCGCGTCGCTGTCCCTCCTAGGACGACCGGCCCCGCGCTGCTGCTCGACGGGGTGGTCGCGGTACTCGTACCCGTCGGGGCTGATCTCGCGCGTGCGCAGCGCGATGCCGCGGTCCTTGCCGCCGCGGAAGACGCTCTTGCGCACGCGCTGACCCAGGCGCTGGGCGCGCGACTTGCCGACGCCGTACCCGTGGCGCGAGCGGCTCATGATGTTGCCGAGGCCGATCTTGCGCGTGGAGCGGTTCCAGATGCAGCCGCCAATGACGCAGATGATGATGAAGCCGAAGACGGTGGGCAGCGCAATGTACAGCTCGGCGCCCTTGGGCATCTTGGCGCCCTCCGGGTGGAAGGTGGGCCGCCTCGCGACGAGGACCTGCGGGCCCGCGATGTCCTTCTGGGCGACGCCGTTGATGGTGTACTGCATGAGCAGCTCGATCGTCGCGTTGTCCTGGCCGCGGGGGATGAGGCCGCTGCCGACGGTCCAGGCGTAGTAGCCGTAGGCGGCGGGCTGGGTCTTGTCCGTGTCCTTGTTGAAGACGATGTCGCCGACCTTGGTGCCGTTGACCTCCTTGCCCTTGATCTTGACGTGCACGTCGGTCTGGTTGCCCTTGATGAGGACGGAGGAGTCCCAGGTCACTGTATTCGTCAGTACTCGGCCTTTACTCAGAGGTCCAGTCGTCACATACCATAGTACGTCATGTCAGTGTAGAGCACGCTGCTCTTGGCCGGGTCGCAGAAGGGAGCAAAGTCGCCGTCCTTGTTGCTGCAGGGGGCGAACGCGCCGGCGCCGTTCTTGTTGTTGGCGGTGGGGACGGGCGGGCTGCCGGTGCTAGTAGTGACCTTGACGAGGTGGAAGTCGGTGATGGTGAAGACGCTGCCCGTCAGGGCATTGGGCGCCGCCGAGGCGAAGGTCGGGGTGCCGGAGATGGTGGTCGGCACGGGAGTGACGGTGGTCGGGACACCGTCCTTCTGGACGCTGACCCAGGCGGCCGTGGGAGCCAGGACCTCAGCACGGGCGACGAGGGTCGGGGCCGGAGCCGGGGCGGCGGCAGCGCCTCCGAGGAGAAGGAGGGCGGGGGCGAGATTGAGGGCGTGCATTTTCGACGACGGACGGGGCTCGCGATGAGCTGTTTTTCTCGGGGAGCTTGGCAACGAGTGTTTTTGAGGTCGGGAGTTGCCAGGGAGCGAACGAGCCAACGAACGTGGGGTGATGTCGCAAACGAGGGACGGTATTGCGCCAGGGAGAGACAGATAGGGTCAATGAGCGGCTCCAGCTCTCGTCCTCGGAGTGGGCTGAGAGAGTGAGGTCGAGGGAGGGATGGAGGGCGAGAGATGAGATGATCCAGTGTTGACAAGGAAGCTTGGGCGACGCGGGAGACTTAAAAGTTCTGGTCGCCCCCAGGTCGCGGAGGCGACGTGCATGATCCCTCCAGACGCCTAGCGGGACCTTAGTGGACAAATACGGGAGTTGTGGGGATCGTTTCGCCCGCCAACAGGAACGCCCCCACTGCCGAGATTGGCTCTTCAGGGGGCGGGGCGTAGAAAACAGGCTTAATTCGCTCTGGAGCCTGTCGTCCTCAGTGATGCCCCTTGCCGAGTTGCCGCCCGCGCTGCAGGAAACATTTCTCCATCAAGATCGAAGGGTTGGAACTCGTCTGGCCTGATTGGCCAATGCATCCCGCATGTCTCACACCGGGGACCCTCAGCTCACCACATTTTCAACTTCACTCCAAGACGAACTTGTCGGTTGGTCCATCGTTCGATGTCATCTTTCGTGAGAATAGTGAATTAATCATTAGCAAGGGGCCTCTGATGGCCGTCCTTTCCCTTAGCCATGTCCGTCTCGACAACTGTATACAGCCATTCAGGATATCAATACCACACCGATTCGTTCCTCATAGGTATCCATACTATCATGTCCATTGCGCCGATGTCCATCTGGAGCACTTCCCTCATACTATTGACGTCATCTGCGTCTTCATAGATCGCATTAATGCGGCATCATCATTGGGCCGTTGAACTTCCTCTGTCTCCGAATAGGCACCGCGACAGCCGGCGACGACGACGACGATGACGACGGAGTCGGCGGAGTCGGCGGAGTCGGCATCCCCCCACTGCTATCCCCTCCCACTCCCGTGCTCGGCTCCTGACTCGGCCGGACACGCCCCCATCCAGAGCCCTCCTCCGGCTTGAAGTCCATGATGATAACGGGCAGTTTGCGCTGATGGGGCCGTCCGACTTCCAATGGCTCCTGAAATCCCTGCGGCCTCATCTGCCTAAAGCCCAGCTTGATCCGAAGCGCGTCGATTTTTTCGGCGTCGGTCCTCGTGTCCATCGTGCCGTTGGCTGCAACATCTTTGTCTTGCTGGATTTTGATCTCGTGTCCGGGGCACTGCCTGTTGGGACACCGGCCAGGGAGGATCTCGCGCCTGACCTCGCCGTCGAGGAAGGGACAGTTGCTGGCTTTGGGGATGCTGTCAAGGGGCGTTTTGAAGGCCCATTTGATCTCGCGGAATGACCAGATCCAGGCCATGCATAGTTGGTAGTGTAGGTGTCGGTGAAAGCCGCAGCTTTCGCAGAGGGCGATGGACTCGATGCACATTACTTCCTTGGCTGGGTTTGTAGGACGCGGATGGTGTGCCAGACTGTGAAAGGCTTCAGTATCGGAATTCTTGACGAGTAAATATCGTCTTATCTAGGATGCGACGAATGGAGTGGATTGTGGTGTTTCGGTTCTGGAAGGTAGGCGCGGTGATGAAGACAATTTCGTTGACAAGGTTCCAAGGTTTCAAGTGTTAGGAGATAACTTGGTTGCTCTGGAGAAAGCCCTCAACACATACATGGTGGAAGGCGGGACACGGTTGGGAAGGTACCAGGAAGGGGCCTTCCACACCTTCGTTCCTTCCCTTTTCGAAAACCTCTGAGCACCACAACGAGTCACCTTCACTGCACCCATAGACCTCCTAGTGCTTCTAAATGGCCATACCATTTACTTCTACCAAAAACAAGAAACCTCTCATGTAGACAAAAAGATGCCGAGCCAACTCCGTACAGAGGCCCCTTTTGTAGGACAACACCGTTTGAACCCTTTTGCGAATGAAATGCTTTTACACTTTTTTTGTTTATCCCCTTGTAGAGGCACTTCAGCTCCTGTCCTTCTTAGCCTTCTTGGCCTTCTTGTGGGACTTGTCCCCGAAAGCCTCTTCGTAGACATCCGCTGCCGAAGGTCCGGCCTTGCGCTTCGCCTTGCTCGACTTGATGCTGACGACGCCGGACTTTCCGTCCTTCACTGCCTGCTCTGCCTCTGCCCAGGCGGGAGCATCACCTTCGACCTCGTATCTGGAGCAATTGTTAGCTGTTTTTTTCCTTTCAACTTAGCGGGGACCCATAGCTTACTGGTCAAGGGGAAGGGAGTCGATGAGCTCACGCTGCTTTTTGCGCAGCTTCTGAAGAACCTCATCGCCTCCCTCTTCGAGTTCGTCCTCGAGGGAAGTCTCAAGAGGAACGAATCTCTTGTCTACGACCTCGTCATCATGCGCACCAGAGGCGTTCTCCCTGCTGACACCAATGGCGTCAGCCTTCGGCAGCTCTGCTTCGACAGCAGCCGAGACCAGAGTGCTGAAGTGAGATGTGACCTTGCGGAGAATCTTGATAAACATGGCCAGGAGCTGCGAGGAGGGGAGTGACAGCTCCTGAGAAACTACATCCATATCCTTTCTCTGCAGACCAATGGCCAACAGGATGGCCTGCTGCACACCCGTCAACTTGATGTCAGACTTCAGCTTGCCAGTGAAGTACAGGTTGGCGAGCGTGGGAACAAGGTCGAGGATGACATGGTAGTCCAGCATGTTGTTGGCGTACGACTCGAGACGCTTCAGGTCGAACGGCGTCAGAAACCTGTCGAGCTCGACCTTCGTCAAGGCGGTGGCCTCGACGCCGTCAAGCTTGGCACCAGCGTTGGCCGACTCGTCAATGCTGAGGGCCACGACTGACTGGAACTCTCTGAACTGGTAGGACAGCAGCGACTGGAACCGGCGCTGGAAGTCTCTGGCAAAGGCACCGAGCCATGACCGATCCGCAGTGTTCTCCAGCGGCCGGAGCATGACGCACGTGTGCTCGCCCGTCAGGTCGTTAGCGGTTTGTCTGAGATACACGGGAGCAAACGAAGCCCGCTTCCAGAACTTGTGGAGTTGTTGCGTCAAGCCGTAGCTGACACCGACGTAATCCAAAGTCGCAGGCCTGATCTCGGAGAATCTGGCAAACAGCGGTGGCAGCTTCTTAATGTCTCTGACCTGAATGTCGTCCTCGAGCAGAGACGTGCTGGCCAACTCCGCATCCGTCACTCTCGTCAGGGTCTCCTCCATGGTCAGGTCTGCGTCCTCGGAAAGGTTGGTGAACTTTTGTTCATAGAAGTCGGTAAGAAGCTGCAGCGCCTTGGTACCGTATCCCATCGAGACGTACTCGGGGTTGGTGGCTATCCTGACAACACGAGCACCAGACAAAGAAGCAAACTCGTCATCCTGGAACTGCTGGCTCACCAGCCAAGGAATCAAGTCACCGGAAGGTCTCTGTCCTCTGCTCAAGCTGTTGATCACACTCTGTCGGCTGATTTTACCTTCCAGTGCAACTTGAATAACGCAGAGCGGCTCGGGGAGCTTTCCATCTGTTGTAGGGGCGATAAGGACGTAGAGCTCGTGGGCGGGGGCATCGCTCATGAGCTGGAGATCGTCGGGCGAGTTCTTGTAGTGGCTGGCGACGTACAGGGCCACCATTTGCTGCAGGAACTTCTCGGGAATAGGGTGGAAGGAGAACAAGGTATCGCGGTTAACCTTGAGCAGCTCACACTGAGAGGGGTCGGGGCAGCCCTGGCTGCTAGCCTTGGCCTTGGGGAGGGTTGCGTCCAGACACAGCAGCTTGTTCAGCCACTTCTCGACCGAGTCACCCTGGGCGTATCTGATGGGTTCAGACAGGGTAATCTCACGGAGAGAACGGCTGGCCTGGTGGCTGGAACCCTGGTCCTTGGCCGCCTTGCCCGTTGAGCGGTCGGCAACCTCAGTGTCGCCGCCTGTCTTGGCACCAGGCCTTGACTGCTCTCTCAGCTGCTTGATCAGCTTCAGAGACAAAGACCGGCCAGTACCCTCGTAACCGTTGATCGTAGACGCCATGAAGACAAGGTAGGGACCCATCAGCTTGCGCACCAGAGGCAGGGGAATGGCGGCAGCCTCATCGATGACGACAAGCTCAGCCTGGCCAAGAACGTGCGCATCCTGCGGTCTGATGTACTGGATGGTCTGGCGATGCGCCCGGTGGATGTTCACTCTGACGATAGCCTTGTTGAAGTCGGGGTTTGTGGACTGGATGATGGAGTAATCGGCGTGGTCGGCGTAGCCAAGCGCATCGAAACCCTTGAAGATGAACTCGAAAAGCGTCTTCAAGTTCTCGGGCGAAGGAGAAGTGATGAAGATGTTGCTGTACCCGTGCGCGACAGCGGCCGCAACAGCCACACCCATGGCCGCAGACTTTCCGCGACCTCTGGCGGCTGTCAGGGTAACCGTGCTCCTCAAAGTCTTTTCCGCAATGGCGTCCACAAATGTCAGCAGCGCCTTGGCCTGGTCAACCGTCTTCGCAAGTGTAACCAGGGAGCCGACTGGTTGGGTATCTTGGAGTGACTCCTTCATGTCCTCCAGCTCCTTCTGCGTCGCAGTCTTGGGCTGGTCCAGGTCCGGTGGGGGAAGCGCCTTGACACTCTTGCCGCCCGAGATGGGCAGGACGTTGAGCTCGTCGTCGATGACCAAGCAAGAGTCGCAGCTGCCCAAGGACAGAATGAAGCGCTCGTTGAATCGGGCAACGACGTCGTCGTGGGCCTCCGTGCGGTATCTCGAGTGGATGTCCATGGACATGGTGTAGAGCTGCTTCAAGCTGGTCATGCCCTTGAGCAGGAGAACCACCAAGCCACCTCCCTCAACCGTTTCAATAGTCCTCGCAAGGATATTTGGCGTCATGGCCTCGAAGTCTTGCAGAATGCACATGCCGAACGTGTTTCCGAGGACCTTCTCGGTCTCCTTGTAGTAGACGTATCGGATGTTGTGGAGGGACACGAAGAGCTCGAAGGGGTCCTCGGAATTGGCTTCGCGGATGCCTCGCTTAATCTCCTTCTTGATCTTGTTCTCGCGCTTCTTACGGTGACTGGTACCAATGCAGTCAGCTCACGAGCCCGTTTAAGTGAAATGGCATGGAAACATACCTGGTGAAGCCGAGAAGCTTGTTCTTGTAGGCCCAGAGAACCGACTTGTTCTGCTTCACGTCCATCTGAGACATGATGTAGTGGAGGTGGACGATAACATCCTTCGACCGGTCACCCACGACCACGAAGAAGCTTCGCTTCTTCTCTTGCACGCCATTGCGGATGAGAGCGGGAATCCGCTGATCTCTATGATAATTCAGTCAGCAATTCGTCCGTAGACCCTTGCAGTCGTAAGAGACTTACACTGCCTTGCGCGTCATCCTGGAAAGCTCGCAGACAGCGGGGGTGTTGCAGAGAGGGACAGGTGCGGGCTTGCTGTGCTCGGCGCGAAGTCGCGGACGTCGCAGACCTCGAGAAATCCAAAAATTTGGCGGAGAGAACATTTTCTGCCGGGCGGTCAGCTCACAAGTGGGAGTTAGATGTGGGGTGCAGGAACTTTTCCGCTAAAATCACCCCACCACTCGCCACAAGCCACACCCGGTAAGACCAGCACATCTCACGAACGATCACTCAAGATAAGGGGCTTGTTAAGAGAATCTCGAAGCCATGAAATCCTCCCTTCTCGTGACTACTAATACAGTCTTGTGTTGTACATGATATCTCTCGCGCGTTGTCTGGGTCCCGAGTCTCTCTGCGGGAAACGCTGCACGGTCATGGAGTGATGGCTCTCTGGATGCAACAGTTGATGATTGCTATCTGATGCAGAAGCTGTCTCTCTCTTTCTATGTAGCCCGAGAACGGATTGAAGGAAAAGAGATGAAACCATCAGTAATGCCCTGGCCGAACACCAATTATGAGAGACCCGTTTCCCCAAAGAATGCTCGAGAAGTAAAGGACAAAAAAAAAACCGCGGGCTTGTATATACAACCACCCCAGCTTATATTCTGTCCAGCTTGCGACGCAGGTTGCGCGTGCGCTTCATCAACTTCTTGTACTTCTTCTTCTTCATCTTCAACTTGCGCTGGCGTCTGACGCTGATGGCCTGCATGGTATCATGGCCTTGCGCCTCGTCGAACTTCATTTGACGCAGGGCCATGCGCTCGAGGAACGAGCGGGGAGCCTCGTCCTGCAAGATCTTGGGGCTGTGGGCGAGAACCTGGAGCTGTCCGTCGGCGTCGGTGGTCTCCTCGATCGTGAACATGGCCTTGTACACGCGGTGGTGAGGGGCCTCCTCGATGATGTCCTCAACGGCGGACTCGGCATGCGCGTCGACGGCGCCCATCTGCTCAGGAGGGGGAGGCGGGCGGAAGGGAACAAACTGTCCGGCCATGGCGTTCAGCTGGACGTAGACGCTGGACTCGGTGCCGTCGGGGTGCTTGAGGTCGATCTTCTGGACAGGCTCGCCTGACGCATCGACCTCCTGGTTGACGGTCATCTTGGCCATGGCGCCCTCGAGGTCGTCGGACGTTCGCGATAGCGTAGAGATGACATCGGAGACCCTGTTGGCCTTGGTTCTTGGCTTGAAGATAGCGGCGAAAGCCTCGTCGGACACCGTCTTGGGCATGCTGTGCGTCACGGATATCGGCCGGTGCAGCGAGAAAAACGTCGACAAACCCAAGGCTGCGCGGGCGGTGTCAGTATGTATCACTCTGCAATAATGCAGCGGCTGCAACGTACCTTCTTGAGACAGGTGTTGTGTGCTCGGCACGCTGGGCAGCTTCTGAGCGGCATCCCTCTCGGCGCTATCCTTGCTCTTCCGTTTCCGCTTCTCGCCGTTGGTCTTGGTGTTGCTCGAGTTCGACGAGGTTGAGGCGTGGACGTTCTGGCCGGGGATGTCCTTGGAACCATTGTTATTGGGGCTCGAGGGACTCGAGGAGGACCATCGTCTCTGGTGGCCACCGGGTCTCTGCACCTGCTGCAAGGTGATGGTCGCCGCAGCCGCTCTCGGAGCGGAGGTGCTGAGGGAGGCGACAATGGGCGACTGAGGCGCCGAGGCGACCACGCGCCGCACCGATGAGGGCAACATTGTCGCCAGGGTGCGGGTATCGAGCGATCGGGAGAGGGGAGGTGACGGGGTTTGGGGAGGTGGTTGAGGAGATTGACTTGATGCCGACCGTGTCGGTTGATGGTTGGCAAACCCGGATTTGGCCGCAGAACGGGAAAAGCTCACAGGCCCACAGACACCTTGTTACTTAGGCATCAGCCGCGCACAGGCCACTTGCACCCTTTCTCCCGGGCCCTTCTAAGCGCTCACTTAATTCCACTGCAATAGTTGCTGGGCTTGAGATGAAACAACGTTAACGACTGCAAACTGGGTGCTGTTGTCAACTTCCCAGAAATGACGTGAATATTTGTTCCAGAAGACCTAGGTGAAGGAAGGCACTGCATCCTTCAAGTCCCCTTCCAGTGGACTCCCGCCAGGCAGTCACAAGACCATAAGCGCCGTCAACGCATGACCAAGACTCACGCAATTCACCACTCGGTTATGACACACCGCTGGTCCCCAAAACAACCAAGGCTCTTGTCCTTGGAATTGCCACACTCCCTGCAGAGGCCCAGCTAGCAGCACAAACACATTGGCTTTGTAAGGGGATCCATTAATATCTCTTTATCTCTTCTTACCCCTCGAGGGAAAATCCCACTTCCCCCGCTTCCTGTCCCATCTTTACAAGCATTCTCCGCATGTTCTCAGCTCGCACCCTCTCCTTCTCATCGAGCGCCCCCAAGTCAACCCTATCCATCCAACCCTTCAGCCCATGCTGGAGGACGTTGCGCGCCCTGAGTGTGCTGCCGTTGGCGTGACCGGCGCTTCCATGCAGTGTCATTCTCTCTTTACTGGCAATGTAGGCACCGCGGTGCAAGATGTTGTTATTATAGAAGACGATGTCGCCAGCCTTCAGCTCCACAAACAGCTGGTTAGGGATCTCCTTCTCGTACGGGTCCGCGTTGCGCTCCACATCGGTCCTGGCCCTGGTATGTGATCCTGGGACCACGATAAGGCTCGAGTCGTCATACAGGGCTAGGTTCCATTGCGCCGAGTACGCCGGTTTGTTGAGGCGATCCAGTTCCTCTTCCGCAGTTGCTGTGGCCGGGATGTCGTCGCGGTGCCATCTGAGCTCGAAGTCGTGGTCTGGCCGAATGAGCAGGTTGAAGAGCTCCATGACGAGATCATCGTTGGTGCACTGCAAGAGCTGCTTCGTCGGCTCGATGACGGCGTCCGAAAAGTAGGTCTGGATGAAAACGTCGTGGTTGGGCATGTCCGGGTGCATCATTCCCTGCACACCCCAGATCCCTTCCGCTGGCGGTTCGGGCCCGGCGAGCGGCCATGGCGGAAACTGTTTCGGGAGGGTGCGTACGTTGGGCCATTTTCCGGCTCGGGCCAATGCCGTAGCCGCTTGGGTGGCTTCTCGGAGCTTTACGAGCTGTTCTTCGGACAAAATCGAGGGAACGACGACGAAGCCATCGCGGTTGAGGCGCTCGAGCAGACTTGAGGCCGCCATAATTTGGATTTGAAGATTACGCAACTTTGGTCTGGATCGGTTTCTGAGTCAAGTTTGCCTGGCGTGTTGGATTCGAAACAACATTCGCTGATCGTAGAGCAAGTGCTCGTGTGTCGGGCCCAACTTGCAACGTTGCAGCGGATTGGAGGTCGTCACCGAAGGATCCCAGCAAGCGGTGGGGTTCGTGAGGGGACGACGAGAGTCCACCAAGATATCTGCAGGCGTCTTTCGCGGGTAGTAGTACGAGATAAGAGACAGGCCTTGGCGCCAGTGGCCTGCTAGTTTCTTCAAGTGAGAATCCTCCCGCCCCTTCTCGGTCGTGTTCCGGAAACATAGGTTGAAGGTGGGCTGTTGTGCCCGTCATCCCGATCGTCCGGCCTCCTCCTCATCTTCCCCGCAGCCGGAGCTCATTGGCCACACCGAGATTAGACGCGGGCAGGGCCGATAAGCCGCGATTCCGGGCCCGCAACTCAACACTCGTCAGTTCAAGATGCACCTTATTTTGGAGTTCAGTGGTCCCGGTCGTTTCGAGTTCCGGAGCGTATCAACTGCACATCCGGGTATCTCCTCGTTGGGGCTCTGTCTGCTGGCTGCCCCAGATCCAGTGAGCCGAGGTGTTGCACTGATGCAAGGGCACCTGCTGCTTTGCTCGGTGACGCTTTTGGCTCTCGAAAAGAGGAGAAACCAACAACGTCTGTCAACCTTAGAACAGGCATCTAGCCCAGCTTTTCAGTCTCGCGGTCCGCTGAGAATTCATGTTTGAGGCCAGGCGGCTTGATCGCCACTACCCGTACCTTCCTGCCTTGTTACAGACTCATGACTTTGTCTGGCCTTCCTACCTTACCTTAGGTAGGTAGGTACCTTACCTGCCCAGGTTACCATCATGGAGAAGCACCTGCTCGAATATTCTACTGGCCATCAAGGTCACTGAGAACTGAGGAAGGCACTCCATCACTCCTTCCTTTCTTGCCTTTGTTCCTGCCATGGCAACTGCAAGCTTGCTATGACACTCGAGGCAGGTACGGCGCGGTACGTACCAAGTTACTGATTGAGGGCGCCTCCAGAAATCTATATATACCTCGCCTCCCCTCGCACCGTTGAGCAGGTTTCTTCTCCTCTTCATACTTACCTAGCCTGGCAGCGCGGGGATCACGAAATCCGAGCTGCAGGGAGGGAGGCCTGCATTGCACATCGCGGAGTCGCCCTCTCTCGATTGCCCTTCGGGGCCGTCGTGGGTACATTTTTTGCTACTCCCTCGTTTTCATTGTGTCCGCTTGCTAGCATGCAGCGGTACGAAGAAGACTTTGTCGAATATTTTGCACCGTGAAGCTGGCACGATGGCGGCAGGTGGAGGGTGCTGCCCGACCGACCGCTGGACTATCGTGCCGCGTGGCCAACCGTTCTGTTGGACCAGCGTTCCAATACAGAGAAGCAATCATCGGTTGTGAAAGGATGGCTTGCCGGGCATGCTGGCCGTTCGCGTTTGAGGCTCAACGAGCAGTGGCCCTGCAAATATTACCTCCGGGGTCCGGCGACAATCCGAGTCCGACAATAGCTGTGGTCTTTGCTCGGTTCTTCGAAATTTCGCCTCTTCCATCAGTGAGCAGATGACTACTGAATGTCGCCGTATTCTCTCTCCAACGTCGTCCAAGAACCGAAGATGCGAAATGAAGCAAACTCTGGGGCCTATCACGCGGAAAGGAGTGCGAAATGATTCAGGATGTACCCCAGACTGTGGATGTGGACATCGTGGGGTCTCGGGGAACAGCCGCCGAACGGAACATGTCCCCGAATATTGCATTAGACCCTGTGGCGGAGTTCCATCTTTGGAAATCCCGAATTGAGTTCATCATTTCCGACCGGGGTGAAATCCCTTATCGCGAGCCCCTAAATCCCATACTCTGGTGACGTCTGTTTCTCGTGTATGCTTGGAATTCAACTGCAGATTCCCTTTGCTGTCTCATCGGAATTGTTTCTTTTTCCAAGCGGTCTAGATTCTTATTGTTTTCCTCTCGTGTGGCACAACCAACCCAAGCCAGGATAGAGCAAGCGCCGTCACGTGCCGCAAGCAAATCTGACGATCGCCATCCACCTTCCTTGCTGGGCGCCCTTCAAATCTTGAACCGCCCTTTTGCCGCACCAACCAACTCACATTGCCAATTCGCTCGCTCACGACCTCGCCTCGTCCCATTCGCGGCCTCGACTACACTCCCTCGGTCCTCAGTCGTCGACTTCCTCTTTTCGGTTTTCTTCTTCCTCTCGACTTTTTGGTTCGACCCAGGCCCGTCTCATTCTCAAAGCTCCCCCAAACATCGGAAGATACCCACAATGCTCGGCTGGTGAGTCTCATCTCTCATCTCATGCCCAACACCACCAAGGATCCGCCGCTGACCCGCCCCCACAGGTATCAGGCAAGACTCGCGGCTCGTCCGCTGCTCACCCAGAGCATCACCACCGCCGTCCTCTTCGCGACCGGTGACCTCACTGCCCAGCAGCTCGTCGAGAAGCGCGGCTTCGAGAAGCACGAATGGTCCCGCACCGCCCGCATGGCCTTGTACGGTGGAAGTGAGTCTCACTCTCTCTCTCTCTCTCTCAACCTGAGCTCCTGTCGCTCAGGAGCGCGGTGAGATTTTTTCAAATGAACAGCATCGCTGACCTCGCTCCCAGCCGTCTTTGGCCCCGCGGCCACCACCTGGTTCAAGTTCCTCCAGCACAATGTCGTCCTCCGCAACAAGAACCTCGAGATGATCGCCCGCGTCGCCGTCGACCAGGGCGTCTTCGCCCCCGTCATGATCGGCGTCTTCCTCTCCTCCATGGCCGTCCTCGAGGGCGGCTCCCCGCAGGAGAAGCTCGAGAAGAACTACACGACGGCCCTCACTTCCAACTACATGATCTGGCCCTTTGTGCAGATGGTCAACTTCAAGCTCGTCCCGCTGCACCACCGCGTGCTCTTCGTCAACGTCATCAGCATCGGGTGGAACTGTTACCTCAGTTTCCTGAACAGCTCGTAGAGCAGGTGTGTCTTGGAGATGGAGAGGAGGACTGAGGATTGCCTTCCACCACCGTACGTTTGTTGTTTCGTGGCTTCGGATCTTTCGTGGGGCATGGGACGCAGGATAGACTGGTTTGGAGTGATTACGGATGGCCGAGGTCAGGGCCGGCAGGGACATACTGCACCATTCATCTTTGCATGAGCAGCGCCAGCTTCGTCACGTATGTGTAATTCAATCCAACTTTTCATTGATGATGAAGAGAGCTGCCAAAAGTCTTGTCTAGGCTGAGGATACGTAGAATACGGTGTGACTCTCTTATCACACTGACGGGGAGTGAAAAAAAAACCAAAAAGGCCCGCCAGCGCTAAATTTCCACTCGAACCCACGACCTCGTGTCTTTTTTTGTCGCCCTTACCACCATCGCAATCATCACCATCTTCAGGACAAGACTTCAGACTCCCAACCTCTTTTCCTATCCAAATCAACATCCAAAAAAGATATCAAAAATCAAAAAGACAACCCCATCGCCAGGGGTCTGTGCGGGCCCTTTCAATCGATGTGCAATGATTGACTGCGCCGGTGAACACTATAGAGCCGTACGTCTATTGGTCCCATCCCTATTTATTAGAACGGCTCTTCACGAACAACGTCAAGCGTTTACCAACTAGACCAGGCGTCCCTGGTAGCGGCTGTGATGGAAGGGAAGGGAATGGGCGCAGCCATAAGGCCTCCTGCCTTTGCTTTGGGAAGCAGGTGAGGCAGGAGCGGTGGGCTGGCATCCATCCACGAGGGAAGGAGCTGGGTTTTCATCTGATGTCGCGCCCTCGACTTTGTGTTTGTTTACCTGCGTCCCCACCGGGGCCAGCCCCGGGGCAGCGCCTACACTTTTCGCACCATGGATGGCATGGATTTGTCAAGCTGGTCTGGCAGATGTATATCGTCTACTTCTGGTGCTCTCGAAAACGGTTTTTACGCCACAAATATGTCAAAATACTTCGTGTCACAGTTGACCGCGCTGGAGGTGAGAAAAGCGGCAGATGTGCGTGCCGGGTACTGCGCTTCTACACGCGGTGGGAAGACGTCCTTGGACCTCCGAGATGGCCAACACGGCCAACAACAAAGATATACTTTTACTATTTGCCTACTTGCAACACACAAACCTCTCTAGTTCTTGAGACAGGGACCAATGGGCCTTGAACACGATTTTCATGCACAGCTAGGCTACCTTGGGGGGAGTTCTTCTGGCTAGGACAATCGGAATCGACTTGATGCCCTCGGCGCGATATCCCGTAGACCAACACAACGCTGGACATGGGTTCGCATGGCGGCAATGATGAACACGTCCTGGTTACGGGTGGCCTACTCGACAGAACACAGCGTCCATCCTCATACAGACGATGCTCTTCCTTTTACTTGCGGTGCAAATTTAAACCAAGCCATCATCACAAGGCCGAACGGGCCAGGTCTGGGGTGACACTTGGGCACTTTTCGAGGGGCTCCCAGCCATGAGTGACTGGCCAGCCTCCGAAATGGGAAAGCGCCTCAGGTTGTCTACCAGCTTACTGGAAAGCAATCTCGCAGATCTCCGCCTTGAGTCTCAGTGCTCCTCCCGTAACGAGATACACAGCCCCTGAATAACCATTCTGATCTTTTCATGAGACTCGCTTCGTGGGAAAGCGTGAGAAGAATAATCGAACGCTGAAGAAAAGGAATACGAGGAGGGTTTCTCGAGATGGCACCGAGCAGGTAGGAGTGGCGAGCATAGTTCCACATGTGCCATTCTTACCGTGTTTCCCCTTCCGCTCCCGCTCAGGCAGAACACGACTGACTTTCACGGCTCTCTCGTTGCGCCTCTGGGCATGGTAAGATATTCACCGTCTACCGAATGCTTTCCCGAGCAAGCAAGGCGTCCAGCCGTGACACCTCCTGTCCGCCGCTAAATAGTAGTGATTTTATCTTCGGGTACCGCAAGGGTTGCCCCATCAATTCAGCTCACCAGAAGACAGAAGGAACTCGGGCATGCGAACAGCAGAAGAGCTTCAACCAGAAAGAAGTTTTGAACTCACATATTTCCTTCAAGACGACATGGACGGCGCTGGTATGACCATCCAATTTCGCCCTTGGCAGATTGCTTCCTATCCCCTTGCGCCGCACTTACGCCCGCCCCCAGAAGCAACCCACCCCGACAGTATCCGCCTCTGGGCACTATTGCCAAGTTGTGATAATCTTGCTTGTTTTCTCAAGAGTCCAATTTGGCTCCTTGGGGCGGGCCTAGGGCCTCTGTTTTGCTCACGTGTGCCTCACCTGCCCCAGATGCTGCCACAGACGTCGCCCGTCACCCCCATCCGCCGCCACTATTTCCGTCGTCTTATACCCATCCGGATCGGGAAAAAAATGATCGCATCCAGAGGATATGTCCTCGAGAAATGGCAGCACGCAGCCCATGGCAAGGTAAGGATGAATGCGACCGCCGACCAAGAAGAAACTCATCCACCGACTCCCGGAACTGGTACAAACACAAATGTTTGGCAGCAAAATGTGGCAGAGTAAGAACCTTTATATACCTTAGCATTTATGTTATGTCCAGCTCGTAACACAACGAGGTGAGGGATCTTACACGATCAAGTACCCTTACCGAAGAAGTTGACGCTTCTCAATGCCCCATTCTCGAGCCATAGGCCCTTTGGTTTGAATCTTGGAGGGAGGGGGGAAACCACTCGTATCGGTAGCAAAACATTATGCTTCCGTTGCCGTTCCCATATGACCCTGCCCCGACAGCGCGGCCCGCCCCACACCGGCCCGAACATGACATGCAGATAGATACCGCATGCCCCGCACCGGCCCGGCCGAAACACCCCGAGGAACACGCTCCCCGAGCTTATTTTAAACTTCAGCGCTCGACGGGCCATCCCTACCTCGTCGTGGAATTAATCTCCGACGCATCAACAATGACCTGTATGCAGAAGTCTGAGGACGCAGAATTCCAATCACACCCCGCATTTCGACTTTCCCATCCGCCCACTAGAGGAGTCTGTCTCAGCACGAGTATCGTTAACTCTGACGTCACTTTCTAGATTCCCGACAGATCGACGCGATATTACCATCATCAATTGAGTAGGCCTGAGCTCGTGAGCCTCAGGAGGCAGAAGATCATCACTGCTAGATATATATCTTTCCTCGAGATCGAACGCCAAGTGCCATGAAACCAAACCGCCGTCTATGCCGGTTTCCGAATGTGTAAGCCATTTCTTCTCCGAGAACCGAAAACGCAATTATGCCCCAATCCCGTGATATTTTTGTGAACCAACCCGTTTGTCGAATTCCATCCTCCAAACGCCGATCGGAATGCCAAGATGCGACATGACCTGCCGCGCTTCCGATCCGGTTGTCGTATCCGCGTGGCACTGTAATATGTACAACTTGTTGCCTGATGGAAAACCTGAAATAAAACTGAAATAAAGGCGTGAAGCTTACGCCTCCCTGTGCTTGTGCCTTTCGCAGGCTTCGGAAAGGCAGGAACCCTGAGTGGCTCCCGCCTATGTTCTTCGGTTTTTCTTTTCCTCTTTTGCCAATTTTTCGACGTTTGCTTCCGTTAACGAGTCTCCCGTCACGTCCTTCTGAAACGAGGCTCCACACCGGTCGAGTTTCTTCCCCCCAGCCGCATCCATTAATTTCCCGGCTTGCGCCTGCAGCGCGAGCTCGTCCGTCTCTGATCGACGAACAGGTTTGATAGACTCGGTGACATTCGGGGAGTCAAACGGCGATGGCTCGTACGAGTTGTTTCTGGTGAGCGGCCTCGGTGTCACTACCGAGTCTCCTCGTTCCTCCTTTTCCAGTTCCTGGCTCTTCCCATCGTCCTGTTTCAAATCCTCTAGGGTGTCTGGCGTGTCAATGTGGTCGTGTCTGACGCCGGGTATGTCTGCGTTGCTGCAATGTTCAGCAGTGTCTGAGCAGTCAGATAGAGAACCGTCCGAACCCTTCTGCGCGTACATCGACCCGTGTTTTCGCTTGGCTAAGCTCCATCGAACCAGCATCCTCTCCAAAGTCTTGCTCTTGACAGGCTTAGCAAGGTAATCATCCATACCTGCTCTGGTACACTTCTCCTTGTCTCCTTGGATGGCTGAAGCTGTCATCGCCACAATGGGAATGTCCCGCACATATGCCTTGTAGGGCACATGATGACGTAGCAAGTGTGTGCATTTGTAACCGTCTATGACTGGCATTTGCACATCCATAAGAATTATGTCCGGTTTGGCGTGCTTGCCTTGTTTTGCCGCGGTCATGTACTCAAGAGCGTCTTTGCCGTTCCAGGCCGCAGTCACCTTGAAGCCAAGCTTCATGATGGTTTTGGTGGCGATCTGTTGGTTTATGGCACTGTATACTAATTAGACACGTCGATGAACCATGTGAGGGGGCACTTACTTGTCTTCGACAACCAGAACGTGGATTTTGGCGCGTTCTGATTGCGGCAAAAGCTCATCCTCAGAGGCGGGCGGTGTTCGAACGGAAAGTCGTCGAGATGGGGACTTGTGTTTGTCGTTGAGAAATTGTGAAGACTCGCCGGACGCAGGCGGCGTATTGATTAATTGTTCAAATTCCGAACTGTTGCAAGAGACGCTCATCTCCGATTGTAGCCGATCTGGAAGGGAGTCAATCTCAACGATTGGCGCTGCACCTTGCCTAGTTTGTGGTTTGCTGAACGGAACCCAGAATGTTGCGACGGTGCCGTTACCAACTGATGACTCCAGAGTCATGTTTCCATGCATGAGTTCAAGCAGGTTCTTGCAGATCGTGAGGCCTAGACCTGTCCCACCAAACTTTCTGGCCGTGGATGCGTCGCCTTGGCTAAAGGGTTGGAAGAGCTTTTTGCGAACCTCCTCCTCAATACCGATGCCGCTGTCCTCGACGATGAACTTGACAACAATGCTGTCTGCAGTCTCTTTCTCCTTATGCACCGTGAACTTGACGAAGCCTTGATTCGTGAACTTGATGCTATTGGTGAGAAGATTCGTTATAATCTGACGAACTCGTCCGGGATCTCCGATGACGACCAAATCGGTTTCGATGTCTTTCGAAATGTCCGACTTAAAATCGAGGTTCTTGCGTTCAGCTGCAAAGCCAAGCATCTTCTTGACATCCGTCACAATGACTGACAACGAAAACTGGACTTCTTCGATGTCGAGACGACCCGACTCAACCTTGGAGAAGTCGAGAATATCGTTGATGACGGTCAGTAGAGCATTTGCCGACCGCTGAATGTTTTCCACGTATTCGGTTTGCTCGGAGTCAAGAGACATATCCCGGAGAAGTTCCGCCATTCCGATAACACCAGTAATGGGCGTCCGGATTTCGTGAGACATCTGGAGATATTGGTTAGCAAGGATCTGGAGAGCGATTGCAGTAGTTTTCTCACGTTCGCGAGGAATTGGCTCTTCAGTCTGTTCGCCTCCTTGGCAGCTGCTTCATTCGCCATCGCCTGCTTCTTCTCTCGCGCCTCCTCCTCCAAATCTTCTGCCTTTTCTTTCAACTCGCTGACGTCCATGATTACACCGATGACGCCCTCGATGCAATTCTCGCTGGTGGCGATGCCGTCCTTGGACTTCTTTCCAAGAATGGGCAGGAACCTAGTCCGGTACCATCGGCCGTCCATGCCATGTTCCGCCACCTCTTCACTCTTTCCACCTGCCAGAATTTCTTCAATGGGTCGCAAAAACTTTGGACGTTCACCGGCCTTGAGTTGAGGGTTCAGGCGGTTGAAGACGTCGTACATGTTTTGTCCAATAAACCAGCTCGAAGTGCTGGAAGCGCCATCCTCTCCGTTGCTGTCCCAAATCAACGCGCCCTCCAGCATTGTAAGTTTGAGACCAGTATCGACGGTGAAAATGGTGACCTGCGAGTGTGCAAGAACACTCAAGAGTTGCTGCCGGGTCCTTCTGGCAGTGAGTTTGGCCTCGATGCCCTCGTTCACATCAGTGCATGTGCCAAACCACTTTTCGATTTCTCCTGTCTCCTTGTTCTTCAGCGGAAGAGCACGCCCCAACATCCATCTCCATTCACCAGTCTTGCTGCGGCACCGATACTCGGTAACGTACGGGTCCCCAGTTTCTAAGGAGTGTTTCCATCTCTTGGCGGTTTCAGGCATGTCGTCCGGATGGAATGGATGTTTCCATCCCAGACCCAAGGACTCCTCGGGCGTAAGTCCGGTGTAAGTATACCAGCGGGTGTTGAAGAAGTCGTGATAGCCATCCGCTCTGGTAGTCCACACTAGTTGGGGCATCGTGTCGCAAATCAACTTGAAACGCTCCTCGTCCCGTTCCTTGATCTCGATGATCTCTTCCGTCATCTTCGTGACATCTCGGAAGGTGACGACACCGGCAAGAAACTCCCCAGTGCCATCGTCTCTGATCGCTTCGCCTAGGGCGTCAAAAACACACTTCTTGCCCTTGTGGTCAATCATTCCGATGCGCATGTTGCTAAATGGTTTCTCGGTTCGCAAAAGAACCGATATAGGATATTCGCTGACATCCAATTCTCTTGTGAAGTCTGAGTCGTACAAGGTCCAGCTGGGCAGCAGATCGAAACCGTCCGTGGACCTCTCCAAGTCGCCTTCCTGGCGTAGGAGATTCCGGGCCGCCTTGTTCGGAAAAGTCACACTGCCATCTTTCCACATGGCAAGAATAGGCATGGTGGTGTTGTCGAGCAGTGCATCCTTCATCAGAATCATCTTCTGCAAAATCGATGGTGCGCTTGCATGGGTTGCTGTTGACGGCGGCCCCATGGGAGGAAACGGGCTTGACGAGAGCGATACGGCGCTAGGGCTGACACGAAAGGACGGCGAACTTGAGTCGTGGCTGGAGCTGACTGACGGAGGATTCGAATTCGATATCGTTTTGCGATCCGCCTGTTCCAAAATGTTTGGTCTCGCCACCGCCTTCCGATTGGGAATCAGACCTGAAGGCGGTGACTGGGTACTCGTGAATGTCAGGGTGAAGTAGACCTGATGGTCTTCAATCTCCCAAATCGTTACGATCATCTTGGCGTAAACCTGGTGTTCGGATGCTCCAGATTTACTCCTTGGATCAAAGCCAGGCTTTCCGAGCTCTTTTCTCGTAATGATGACATCGACAACAGCATCCTTGACGGCCGGGGTGGCCGGGGGGTGATCCGGCAAAGGCGGGGCCAGAGAGTCGGGGGTCGGCGTGGCTTCCCCACCTTGACCGAACATGTTGGCGGCGTCTTTGCTGGTCTGCCGTGCGCCCATCTCAAGCACCAGGGAATCCAAGAAAGGCTCCCAACCAACCCAGACCGGCCGTCCCTCTTGAATCATGTCTATTCCCACTTGAGAGAGAGACTGGCCTCTCAATCTTTCCGCAACGTAAAAGTTGAGGTCGTCGGAGGCATCATCGCCCACACCAAGCATCCTGCCCATTGCCTCATTTGCCATGACAACGGTTTTTAGGTTGTTCAGAACCAGGAGCGGAACAGGCAAGTATTGCATGGCGGAAAATGCAAGCTGGCCGGGGGTAATGTAGGGCATCGAGAGGCGGAACGGACTCGTCGAGTTTGACCGCTTGTGATCGCCAGCCAAGAGGTTGAAGTTCTCGCGGAAGAAGCGACCGCCGCTGCTCATGGAGCTCGGCGCGCCATCGCTTCGCAGTGAGCCGGCATCGGATTGCGACTTGGCGTCGAAGTTGAAGACGCTGTCGCCAGACGAAGGGCGCGAATCTCGCGGTGTAGGCTCGTCTCGCGGCGGCGGCGGCGACGGCTTGGGAGGGGAGATGACGGGACCGTTGCCTCGAACATGGCCGGCGGCGAGGAGTGGTTCGGGGGGTGGCATTTCGGTGTTCGCTCGCGCATGGGAAGCTGCGGTTCGCAAGGAAACCTCAGGATTGGCGAGCAGCAGCGAGAGGTTTGCAAGACAAGAAATGCGGCGTGGCAGGCGAAAATCGCAAGCAAAGTCCAGGCGGACGGGGCAGTGACGGACGGACGGAGGTTGGTTGCTAGAGTATCGTGGGGGAGGAGAAGGCGAAGCACAGCATGGCGCGGCGCCTGAGTTGCGTGGAGGGCGTGCGTCTCTGGACTGCCGGATTCTAGGCCAGTCTCCGGATGGGACCAGTGGTGGGAATGCGGGCTAATTGAGTGCGGTCTAGGCGCAGTTTGGTGGTGGAGGAAGATTGTGCGCAAGCGCCCCCTTCCGAGCGTGTTAGTCCAGAAGCCTCCCGATTTCGTGTGTTTCGGCAGCCAGGAGGAGCAGGGCGACAACGGCGGCTGGGGCTGGCAGGGCTGGTGAAAGCGCAAGCAGCTTCCGACGCACCATTCGGCAGGGGCGAGACGGGGCGGCAGGAAATTGGGGCGTTGTTTGAGACTGATTCTCGAACAGCTCAAATTTGACTGCAAACGGCGGCGTCGAGGAGAAAGAAGCGGACAAGAAGATAGACTGGGCGGGGAGGGGAGGGTGTGGTTGTGTGATGACAGCAGCAACAGCGACGGCGGAGGAGGAGGCTTACTAAGGAAGGGTGTCTCGCGGATGAGACTGAAATCAGCGGAAGGCGGGCTGGTCCCCGGAAGTGGTGTGGTGTGTGTGTGTGTGTGTGTGTGTGGTATGGCGAGGCCGAGTCGAGTCGAGTTGACGTAGGTCTCTGGACAGTCCAATCCAGTCCAGTCCAGTGCAGCGGCAAAGGTGGGCTAGAGTCGGGGAGGCAGAAACAGACGCAGGTGCAATGACGAGTTGTTGATGAGAATAAGCTTGTCAGCTCCAGACGCCCGTGTACAGTAGTTCGCAGCAGTCGCGCGGTCTTGGTCTTGGCCCTGGAGAAGAGACAGAGAAGAAGAGAAAGAGATTGGTGAAGAAGTCGAGCAGGGCGCAAGGGAAGGGGAATCGAAAAGAAGAAGCGAGACCAATTGGCAGGCTGGATCCGACCAAGACCCGGAATAAAGGCTCGGACTACCTGGAGGTAAGGTGAGGTACCGGCAGGCGGTGGCATCGACAGTGGCAGCGGCAGCAGCAGCAGCAGCGACAGCGACAGGAGGAGCAGGAGGAAGGACGAGGGATGGGACCGTCATAGTCCAAACTCTGTTTGAGTGAAGCTGCTTCCCAGCCGCCGGTGGTGAAGCATCAGGACGCAGGAGAACGGGTCCAACCCTGGCCAGTCTGGGGGGCCCCTGGCACGGTCCAGTGGGGTGTATCGCTGTACCCAGGTGGCCCGGCAGGGGACTGGCAGCCCGGGAGGGACGGGCTGCGCTGCAAGGTGATGACGGACTAGGTGTCTTATTGCATTATCCTTGTATCCGAGATGCACGGTACAGCAATACCCCGGTTGAGGAAGATGGGAAAGTGGGCGCCGATGCACAAGTCCAGTGTGTCTGTGCCATGTGGAATCGAATTGGCACCCGCCCCGAGGACTGGAAAGTGACAGCCCTGTACACTCCGGGCAGCACCTGCACCTGAGGTGGGCACTTGTGGGTACGTACCGCCCGTGCCTTAGGTACGGCTCTCTCTGGTACCTCCATGCCCTGGCAGCGAGTGAGGTGGGCCGCCATTGGGCGGTCTGCATGGAATCGCAAGCCCTGCGCCCCCTGTAACGCCCTGCCCTGCCCAGTGCGTTGCAGTGGGCCACCGCCGTCGAGTGGGCACACTTTGGCACTTTCCAGCGCAGGGCACGCTGCTCTCCAACTTAGGTTCTCCTCCTGTCCGCCCATCCATCCGTCATCCAGGGCGTCCGCCGATCCACTGCTGCCAACCCGAAAGCTCCAAATCTCGTCAGCTCCTCCCGTTTGTGTCCCGAGATGCTGCGCCGCACCTCTGTTCGAAAGGTCAGACAGGGGAGAGCAAGGTGCCGTGCGGATGGGTGCTGGCAAACCGTCTACCTCTGCCCCAAGTACCCCCCGTCTCCTTCCCACCATCCGTGTGTGACCTCATGCACTAAACCGCCTCGCCTTCGCCGCCTCTCAATGGCCAGTCTTTGCGGTTCCCCCTTCTGGGCGCATGGCATCGCGTCGGATGGTGGTGTTGCTGGCACACCCACAAAGCTCCTCTCGCCGCCTGTGAAAATAACCGACGCCGTCAAGAAATCATGAGATCCCTATCCCAGGCCGAACCAACGGGAGATGGGATGGAGTCCTCAAGGGACCTCTGTCGCCCTTTCGGGTGCGAGCCTCCCCCTCAAAAGCCGTCATCGACTGCATTGTCGCTTCTCGTGGACCACCAGGACACAGCCCACCCTCACAAATCGAATCGCCGGGCGTCCGTATTGCGGTGCGGGTACGGGTGCCTTGAGCTGTAAAAGTCCGCAGCGATGACGGCACGAGACGATCCCCAGGCCCGACGGATGAGGCGAACCTCCATAACGGGGCCTGTCCGGATGGGAAACTTGACCCCGTCCACCCCGGTAACGAGGGGCGCTCCTTGCAGGAACAGACCCTGACGGTCAGGGCCTGACCACGCCCTGCATCCCCCCAACAATCGGGGGTTTTTCTTTCCATGGGCGACGCAGACGCTGATCATTTCTTTGTCTTGACTTGACGTGCCTGGGCCAGTTTCCCTCTGTCGCTCCTGAATCGGCAACCCCAGCCTGCCGACTTTTTGCTTGTCAGGGTCCTCGTCCGTGTGTTTGCCTCGTTGTGTCGCCCAGAAGCTTATCCAGCCCGTGGTGGTTTTTGGAAACAACTTCACCACTTCAACAACGACCGCTCTTCGCGAGCCGTGCTCGGATAGTCGCCAACCCGTCAGAGACCCAAAAGCTAAGCTTCTCCTCTTCGTCTGTGGTCCTTGTCGGTGATTCTGCCAAGACTGTCCTTTGAGTGCCGGTTGTGTCGACAGGACTGGATTCCTGATGGGAAACGCCTAGTGCCTTTTAGCCCGCCACCCCGGTCATGAACTGCTCTCTCTCCATTCAGAGATTGACGACGACCGATTCAGAATCCCCGTCGCCGTCCCTATCATCTGCCGCCACAACATGAGGCCACAATGATGATGGAAGACCGCTGCGGGCCCAACCATCGCCAACTGACTCCCTCCTTTGCGCCGCCTGCCCAGATGATGCCGTCGTTCTGGCGAGGCGTTTGACCCGCGCCGCCGTGGCCGCTTCTCCAACATCAGTGCATTGTGGTGTGTTGTATTCGGGAAGGGTACTTTGGTTTGCCTCTTGGTTCCGTGTGTGCTCTCAAATTGCATATCCGGGGCGACCGCTACCTCGTGTGCTGCCGCGTGACCGTGATGCCTGCAGCCGCGATCAGCTCTCGGTGAGTCCTTTTCCCTGCTTCTGGCACCCACTCACACGCGCTCTGGGTATTTGCCAGTTCTTGCCTACTACACTGGATTCGGATAAACGCAAAAGATGGCTCTGACTATCCTCGACCGGCGCGGTTTGGTGACAAATTTGCCCTGCGTCTAGACCTCACGGCCGCTCCATCGATCGAAGATCTGCCACCCGAACCGGTCTAGCCTACAGGCACTCAAGACGCCTGGACCGGGATGGCCACAGACTCGACCAGGGCCCTGGTCGTCTTCTCCATATCGGTGCGCCCATCAGTGCCACATGAGCTCCACGGAACAACGCAGATCATCTGACCCTTGCTGGTGCTTGGAGCCAATCACCATCCCCGGGTAGCCACCCGTCCAGAACGGCTTTGCTGCCCGAGCGTGTCAGACAGCGACGTCATGATGCCATAAGCACCTGTCTTGGACGTGTCAGCGTCGCACAGAACGCTCAGAATCGGTCCAGAACCCGCCAATCCCTCTGCGCGGCGGACGCAAAGCCACCCCCAGGGTTCCGTGCTCGCTTTGTTTGGCATGTGCCTGGGGCGTGCCACCCGTGCCATTCATACAATGACTCGATTTTCTCATTCAACTGTCTTGCCAACGTACCATTTGCTCCCAGGGAGCCTCTCTCGTTCCTTTGCGGTCACACATTATGTCATATCGTCCGGACTTGCGTCGCAAGCCTCCAGTCCTCCCTCACTTTAACGGACGACATGATGCAGGCTGGGCGAGTTTCTCATCTTGCAAGGGTATCATCGTACATGTCGTCATATGGACCCTGAAGGATCCGGAAAGACCCCTTCTTCGGTTCGTCCACGCCTCGCTTCTTCCCATGTCTCCGCTCTTTCACCGCGAATTGTCTTTCATCACCCCACATGTCGAGCATGTCCACCACTGCCTCTCCATCGTCGTGCCGCAAAAGGAACAATCCCAAGTCAGGGGTTTGGCGGGTGCTGCCACGTCGTGATTTCGTCCAACGTCCCCGCCACCACCGTCGATTGCTTTTGGAGGGCTGCCCGTTAGGTCAATCATTTCTCTCGCTGTGTTCCCGGCCGTGTTTGCGGCTGCCGATGCTCGCTGACGCTCGCGCTTCTCGGCATTTGGCGTCCACACCTGGCGCTGAGGATCTTGTCCTTTCTCCGTTCCGCACGCGTCGCAACAGAGGAAACTTGCGGGGTTGTGAAGAGTGCAGATCCCACACGTCCAACCCCGTTGCTGAGCTGGCCTTGGTACCGGCGCTGAGATGATTGGCGGTCGAGTTTCGGGCCTCGGCACCGACGGAGGTCTTGATGCCGGCCCCGGGATCGGAGGTGGTACGCTGCTAGTCCTGTAGCCTTGGTCTCCCACGACAGTGCCACCACCGTTTCCAGTGGGATTTTGCGCGCTCGGAGGGACGTAGTAGTTGCCGTACCGCTGCTTCTCCTCTTCTTGCACGAGTTCCCAGAGAGCCTGGGCGATTGCTGCTTCATTTGCAGCGTCCTCCTCAGCCTGTGTGCGGAACCCGTTCCTCGTCGCAGTCTCGGATATCTTCTGTATCTCCCGGTCATTGTGCTTCGTATTCCCGCAACCTTCCAAGGTGTTGTTCCTGCGCTCGATGGCACCGACAATAGTTCGTCGAATATCTGACCCTGGCCTGGGCCCCATACCACCAAGCCTCTGTCCGGAACCCGCTGTTAGAGTGCGACGCTTCTCAGCGGCCGCTCGCGCGAGTCGACGGGCCTCGTGCATAGGTATCCGGCCGCCACCCAGACGATGCCCGTCAGAGAGGAACCCTTCGCCAGTGTAGCCCTTCCGAATCAGCGCCTCGTGTTCATCCCGAAGTTGGTTCCAGAGGGCGTGGAAATTGCCGTCGTGGGGTCCAAAGACAATATGTGACAGCTCGTGGAGCATCGTGTCGACGACTTGCTCTAGGGGTAAAAATAGTGTTCGGTCGCCAGGGTATCGTAGTCTAATCAAGATTCTTTGTCCTCTATTGACATTGAGGCCTAGATACCCTATTAGCGCAGAGCCAAGAACCCTGAAGGACATTTACTAACCAAGCAAGTTTGCTTGATCTGGGTAGAACTCCGCAAGCTCGCCGACCCTCCAACCTCTGGCCCGCATGATGGGCTTCACGAGGGAAGCCACCTTTTTGAGCGTTTGAAAAGCATCTTGGGCGCGAGGGAAGTCGGCCAAGTGGGAGTAGGAAATGACAAGAGCGTCGTGTTCTGGCATGATGGCCTGGTTGTGCCGGGTGACGGGGAAAACTTGGTGTGCTGCCCGCGGGGGGTATTCAAGCGAACTGTGACGTCGGCCCAGATTGGCCCAAAGGAAGGGGAAGGAGACGTAAATACAGTCAAGAAACGAAGAACGACAGGGGTATCAAAGAGAAAGCGATAAGCATCGCAGTGAAATGAATAGAAGCACCCAGAAGAAGAGTCAATCACATCGTAAGCGGTCGGCGACACGTACCAAGACGCGTAAGGCTCGATGCCTCCGGTGATTAGGTAGGTGTTTGGCGGGCGGTGAATGCTGGGCGGATGGCTGAGTCTGGGAATATTCCAGGCGGGGTGTGGCGGGGCCACCGATGACTAATCTCCATGTCTAGTCGTGCTGCTGGAGGCCACAAGCTTTAGGGCGGTGGCTGGCCTTCCGCTTGGTTCAGCTGGGGCTAAGACCGCCATTCACCTTACCCACGAGCCAACTTTGCGCTGCCGATGTCGAACGCTGAATCACCAAAAATTCCAATCTTCATTGGTTGGTTGCCCGAACCTCTCGATGGAACGATGGGTATCTAGAAAACCTGATCTTGCTCAGCAAGGCACAGGGTCTTGGAGAGATTACCTCGCAGCGATCTACCACGCCAAGCAACAACACCTTCAGCTCGCTTGCTACCTCAAATTGGACGACATGTCTTCAATACGCCTCGCAAACAGACTGGGAGTTCTGGGAACTGTTTGCTCCGGACCTCGATAACGACGTCATCGGCATCGAAATCTCGACCGTTTTCGACAGTCTAGACACTGCCACGAGGGTGACATACAAGCTACCTTTGTATCGCCCTTTCCCCACGCTCTCCCCGCTCTCTTTTCCTCCCATCTTGTTGACCTTTGGCATCGTCGCAGGCTTCCCAGCGGAAGTCTTCCACGTTGACGGTTGTTGCCAGTCCTGCCATTGAATATGGGCTGAGTATGCCTTATTCAGGATGAAGAGGCCGTTTCAGTCATGCCTGTCATGCAGGCATGACTACCCCAAACCCCTCTCGCCCGGCCACATTTGACTTTTACCTATGCCTTGCTAACAACTCCTGAAGAAGATGCGACAGTTAAATCCATCACTTTTCGTCGGATGTCCTCGAAGACTTCAGATGATGGATTGTTTCTCACACTATCGCCAACAACACATCTGTTCAACAGCTTAAAGCTGCCATGACAGCCAACCGTACAGACGGCCGAAGACCCGTGACACTCCGGAACTTCGGCATCGTGACTTGATCAAATCTGCGAACAGGGGTCGCATGCCCGACTCACCGTGTTTCGGAACCTAGGCATACGGCCACCCCGGCCCAACAGCCGCGCTTCGAAAGACAGTGTTTGCCAGGAATCTCGCTTTGAGATGACATGATTGATCGACTGTCGCAGGTCGTCTACGGATGCACCCTCTTGGGAGGCACACGTACTGGCCGCCCACTGGCCCCATTGAACGATTCTTGCTGGCCCGGGGCCCTTTTTCCAAATCCACCGCCGGCTATGCTGCCAAAGTGGGCTCGT
Organism: Colletotrichum tropicicola; assembly: GCA_025962755.1. Taxonomy (NCBI): domain Eukaryota; kingdom Fungi; phylum Ascomycota; class Sordariomycetes; order Glomerellales; family Glomerellaceae; genus Colletotrichum; species Colletotrichum tropicicola. The sequence continues at coordinate 85,662 of JAOWMA010000014.1, read as the reverse complement.
CTTTCTATATTTGCCATTCGTAATCGCTTTAGTGGTGATCTCCGACTTGCGACTGGGCAGTCAAGCCATTTCGAAACGGCCACCCCGAGGTCGATCTATGCCTGGGCACGATGGGGAGCAGAAGCGAACTTGGCAAAAGCTTGTGTGCATATCTTCCCCATACCTCTCCGCAATTCCAAGTCTCTCGTTTCTTTGCTTCGTTGTACCAAGCTTCTCTTTTCTACGTCCTTACTTTGCCTAGAGCTCCGTGAGCTTTTCTTGCCTGGCTTCACTCCTTCGCCCGGCCTTCTCTTCTACCTCCTTCGGTGACCATGCGGTTCACCAACACGGCTGCCGTCGCAGCATTCATTCCCTTCGTTGCCCACCTAGTGGATGCGGCGCCGTCGAAAAAGCTTGAGGCGTTCGAGATTGCTACATTAGGCGGCGCTGCCTTTCGAATCGAGCAGGTTCCCAATCCCGACTTTTACTACGGATCTCGACGAGGCCCGATCGCCCTAGCCAGGGCTTACTCCAAATACGGGCAACAGATTCCAGACGATCTTCTTTCGCTCATAGACCAGATTCTTGATGAACTTGGGTTGCTGAAGGGTGGGCATAAGGGCGGCAAGGGGAAGGGAAAGGGAAAAGGGAAGGGGAAGGGTGGGAAGGGAGGGGGGAAGGGCGGCAATGGAGAGGCCAACAACGGCGCCGGGGGTTCGAAGGGCAACGGAACAACCACGGCTCCCGGTGCAGGAGGAGGAGCAAATAAGGGCAACGGCACCGCTACTCCGCCCAACGGTGAGTCTGGTTCCTAATACATATACAGTGCGCTCGCTTATGGTCTTCTAGGAGAGGTCGCGGCGATTCCAGCCGAGTTCGACAGCCAGTACCTTTGCCCCGTCCAGATCGGCACGCCGCCGCAGACCTTAAACCTCAACTTCGACACCGGGTCTTCCGACCTTTGGGTGTTTAGCAGTGAAACGCCCGTCACCCAGGTCGCCGGGCAGACTATTTACAACATCGGTGCGAGCACGAGCGCCAAGGTTTTGCAGGGCGCATCGTGGTCCATCTCGTATGGCGATGGCAGCTCCTCCAGCGGAAACGTTTACATGGACACGGTGACCATCGGCGGTGTCACGGTCGAAAACCAGGCCGTGGAGTCAGCCAATACGGTCTCTGCCTCCTTTTCTAGGAACAAGAACCAGTCCGGACTCGTCGGGCTGGCTTTCGGAAACATCAACACCGTGAAGCCCGCCAAGCAAAAGACATTCTTTGAGAACGCCATGAACAACCTTGCGACGCCGCTCTTTACCGCCAATCTTAAGAGGGCGGCAGGTAAGCCACAGCTTGGAACACTCTCACCCGTATAAATACTAATCATCCCTTAGCGGGCAACTACAACTTTGGCTTCCTCGACACGACGGAGTTCACCGGCGACATCACCTTCATCCCCGCCAACACGACCGCCGGCTTCTGGCAGTTCACAGCCCAGGGCTTCGCCGTCGGCTCCAACGGTACCGCCGCGCGGTCCGCGCCCCACGAGGCCATCGCCGACACCGGCACGACGCTGATGCTCCTCCCGGACGCCATCGTCTCGGCCTACTACCAGAACATCGCCAGCGCGAAGTTCGACTCGACCAACGGCGGGTTCACGTTCAACTGCAAGGACCAGATCCCGTCGTTCACGGTCGACATGGGCAAGTACAAGGCCGTCGTGCCGGGCGAGTTCATCAAGTTCGCCCCCGTGGACGGGGACACGATCGAGACGTCGAACACGTGCTTTGGTGGGATCCAGAGCGCGGGCACATTGCCGTTTGCAATCTACGGCGACGTGTTCCTGAAGTCCCAGTTTGTGGTGTTCCACGGGGGTAACAACGAACTTGGGTTTGCCAATAAGCCACTTTGATAGGCCGCACATGGCTTACCTTCGATGCAGGTCAGAGTCTGTCTGCGGTGTTGGACGTCTTGACCTAGGTGGCACTGCAGATTTAGATTTGTCTGTTCATGTGCTTGATTCCCCTGTGTGTGTCACGACAGATTTGATTCATCGTCAATTTAGACTCAGATAAACAGGTTTAATACTTTCTCTCCGGGCGGCAGCCATCAATATTTCGTGCTCGAACACGACCGAAGACCATTTGAAAGAAGAGGGCATACAGATTTGTGGTGAGAGGCACCATATGGCTCTGAGTGATACAAGAGCGAGCTGTTTAAGGCCTCGTCTCTATAGAATGTATTTACAAACGTTCAATCATACAACGCTGAGCAGCTCTCAGAACCATGGCCACAAGAGTGACCTTCGGTATAGTAGCTCATGCAAGTGATCATCATAGGTACTCGGCTGGCATCTGAGGTGATTTTCCTGGCCCACAGATAGGGGGATTTGGCTGAATCGAACGCTCATTTAACAAGAAAATACGCAAAACGACATAACAAGGTCATGATATCATGAATCAAGCAGACCATCGAGAACAGGATGAGCGTCTTAAGGTCAAGCGCCGTGACCGTCGAGCCCAGAAGATGCAACGCCAGCCTCCAGTTTCGCACCATGCATTGGCCATCAGCACAAGTCCACGACTCGGTATGCGCTCGTTTCTCTCTCAAGGAAGTCGCGACCATCCATGCAGCCATGCAGATAACAGTCGCCAATAACCGAATACTTCTCAATCGAAGCTGCACCCCCGCCTAAGCCAAGACCCTCCGTTTCCCGCCGAGGCCGCAAAACGTACGGGACCTTGGACCCAGGAAGCACGTGTATCTCGTCACCGACTTCGCACCTAGCGGGGGCCGTTCCGAGGCGGCCGTCGTCGGTTTTGAAGATTTTCGACTCCATCAGAGAGATGTAGTGAGAATAACGGATCACATGGCCCTTTGGCAACTCGTCGTCTGCGCCCTCACCTTCACCTTCCCAGGTCCGACGGAGAAAGCGCCGCATGACATGATAATCCTCCTCCGTAGCACGACGGAAGAACGGCGGCTCGGAAGCCGGCAAAAGAACGCAGTCGTTGATCAAGGTCCTCCAGAACGCGTTCTCGATGGAGTCCTCGGCGGGGATCTCGTCCGGCCAGCCGCGAACGCCGGCCAACGCCATCCACTCCCGCATTGTCTGGGCGCGGACGAGCCAGTCGGACATATCCGTCCACGCAGGCTGGTTTCCGACGCACCCGACACGACCGATCTTGAGTGACCTCATCCGGAGGTTCTGTCCCTCCACGACGTCCACATCCACCTCCGGACGCAGGAGCGGAGGCCCCGCGCTGAACAGGTCCTGCATGTGGCCCTTATACCGCCGGTCACGCGTGGCCGCGGCGCGGTCGACGAGGCTTACCCGCAAGTCGGGAAGCCAGGACGGGAGCTCGGTCGATGGCGGCAGCCACCGGTTGCCGTGGAGGATACCCAGACTCTTGCTGTCCCGTATACACGCAAGACAGGCCTTGGCGATGGCCTCGGCGTCCGAAGCGTAATAGTCCGGCACGATGGACGAGCCCGCGCCGCCGTTTGCCGAGCTCTTGACGATACCGAGGAGACCGTAAAACAGATCCCGCCTCTGCGTGGCCTTGAACGACCAGAACCGGCCCCGGAGGTTCGACATGGTCGTCGCCTGGCCCGCGCCCCACTGGTGCCGCGCCGAGACCAGCGGTCCGTGGAAGACGTTGACGTCGATCAGGAGCTGATGCGTGCCGTGGTCGCCGTACAAGCCGTTCCACGACTCTTTGCAGCAGCTGTTGGCGTGCTGACCAAAGGCCTCCATGAAGGCGTGCGACGCCGAGAAGGGGCACGTCTCGGACGCGAACATGAAGACGGCCTCCTTGGGCAGCACCGTCTCTTGCACGATCCAGATGCGTTCCCACCACGGGAGGTAGGTGATTGTCCGCAGTGCGTCGAAGTGAGCGGTGAAGTGCGGCTGGGGTTCAAGGACTGCCGTGCCGTCAGGTTGGATGATGCGTTGAAAGCAAGCCAATTCGCTGAGATGCGTGCCGCTCCCCAACAGACGAAGCAACTCGAAGGCCCTTTCGGCCACTTCGGATTTGGGTGATGAAGACGGGTTGGTCGTGGAGTCGGCCCTTTTCTCTTCACTCGTGCACATCTTGTCTTCTCCTAGCCATAGAACGGCTCTGTAGCAGGCAGAGTATATTTCTCCCATCATGTTGACTTGGACGGCCTTCTCATCGTTATCCAGTTGGTTGATGCAAACGGCATCAACCCACATGACTCTTTTCTCATTCGAAGTTCGCAATCTGCGCAATGCGAGGAAGAGATTGTGTGTAATTGGGAATTGATGCCCATCCAGGTCGATGATTCGGCGGTCTGAAGGGTCTCCCCAGACGTACGATAAAGCCTCATAATCCGGGTCATCGTCGAGAGATACAACGCCCACGGTGCAACTGATTCCATCTTGCCAGAATCCCGGCTGGATTGAAAGCACTCTGATCTGGCGGCGCTGAGCATCGAGTGGAGTGTATTTGTAGCCTGTTGGTTGAGACATGACTTCGTCCCTCGCCTGTTCAAAGATCAGTGATTGAAATAGGACCACGAATATTTTACTACGACGAAAGTAACATAAAGCGCAATCACCAGAGGAGATGTCGAGCCAAAGTGACGTTGGACTCGTCAATGTTTGATTTCCGTGACGATGCCCAAGCCGCCCGCCTTGCACAGGCGCCCATTCAAGGCAACCAGGCCAGCTGCCTAAGTCTGACGTTGCCTCAGCGAACCAGCATCGCAAGATTGCGACTCAGCATCAAACCCGAGGACACATGGATGCCGGCGCTTCCCGTGTTGTTGCATACGGGGAATTGTCGCCCCACGACTTGAATTCGATTAAACAAGTCACGTCCCAAATCGTGACATCAGTCCACCCGGCGAGGCATCGTTGCATCTCAACTCCGCCTCGATGTTCGCCACGCGAAGCCTCCTCATAATCCCTCGACATTCTTCAAACCCCCAAATGTCTTGCGAGTTCATCACTTCGAATCCTCCTATCCGGGTCCGCCTCCAACATCGCCGCAAGGAGACGCCCATCCCTCACACCACACAACTCCTCCCGCCACACCTCGATCCCAGCCAACCAGTCCATCATTTCCCTCCTGACCTTTTCGTCCTCAAACACATGCGGCAGGATCCACGCCCCGCCAGGTAAACGGACGCGCCCAAACGCGAACAACATGGTCACGCCCAGGCCCCAGACATCCCCGGCCTTGTCCTTCCGCCTCCGCAGGAACTCCGGCGGGGCGTAGGGCGGCGTGCCGGAGGGCGTCCATCCGCCCGTGGGCAGAGTTTCCGGGTTGATCAGCGCGGCGCCAAAGTCGATGAGCACGGCACGCCGGCCGTCGCCGTCCCAGATGATGTTGTCCGGCTTGACGTCGTCGTGGATGATGGACCTGGAGTGGGTATGGGCGAACGCGCTGGTCATCTGCCTCCAGAGGACCTCGGCATCAGGGGTAGGGAGCGTGCACATCTGGTTGGAGGGGTTGATGTGTAGGTCGAGGCTGCGGCCTGATTCGTGGCTGAGGGTGATTGTCAGACCAGCGGCGTCTGAGGCGAGTATCTGGTTGATGTTGACCTTGAAAAAAAGTGAGTTCATTTCCATTAACAAAGTCATTCGGAGCCTGAGTTGCACAAACATGAATACCGACGAGCTTGACAGCGTCCACTTCATTGCGCCAGCGTTGGAGCGTCCGAGGATTGTCTTGGTGCTGAAACCTCTTGATTACTGCCTTTGTCCCTTGCGATTGACATGTTTCTATGACGGAGTGATATGTGCGCGCGATGATGTTGGACGGGTTGGACGTGGGTTCATCCGTCTCAGCGGTGGTATTCCCCAAACTGGTTGCATCCTCCTCCATTTCATAAATCGCAATCTCGCCGAACAGATGTCGCAGTAACTTCAAAGGAAAATACCAGAGGATTTCTACGGAAACAAGGGTAAATGTCAGCCTTTTGTGCCAAAATTGACGGTCTGGTCCAGTGCTGATGAAAAGTTCAACGCCCAGCATGCGCGAGCACGCCGCGACTAAATACACCGCTCCGTGAGCGACAGCATACTGAGTGTCACCCATGACACTGGTCAATCAGTCGCTAGCTTAAAGCCGACGGGTGAAACTAATCCGCGCAGGGGTGACTCACGCCGGCAGGATTCGTCGGACGTCATCCCCAGCGGCAACCCGGCAAGGCCGACATGGGACCCGGAGTGGGGCCGTCTCAGGCCTCCACGTCGAGCCCGGATCGGAGAACACACGGCCGGCCGAAGCATGTGGCTTCGGTGCCGGAAAAGACAAGTCCGTCAGGATGCCAAATTCATTCAGGTGTCGGTCTCCGTTCCCCGATGTCGCCATCTTTGTAGCTGGAAAGAGAGAAGCACGTCTGCGTCTTTCGAGGTCTGTGAGTGGGCTTTCCCGGTCGGCGAGTACAACCACATAGCTCAAACACGTAGCTAGCCGTAGAATATGGATTTTAAATCCTGCATTAGAAGATTCGAATAGTAATAGTCCATGGAGTAGATACTACTCAGGACGATACCTTGGTATCTTCAGAGAATCGTAACGCGAAGCCGCAGTTTGGGATGTTACTTTGATACAGACCTCTCTGCGGGCCATCTGTAACTCGAACAAGAGGAAAAGGTTAAAGTGACCCCAAATAAGACAGGGCAGGCCGGGAGCTCGGGAGATTCGTACATCGCGCTCGCGTTCACTTGAACGAATGGGACCAAACCGAGTGTCTGCAGCGGCCGTCGCATATTTGACTGCTGCACAGCTCCAGCATTACAAGTCATGAGAGCGAGACATGCCCCTCACAAAGATGAATCATGGGTTCAAGCTTTAATTTTTGGTAACTCCGTTGCCACCACTCGCTGGAGACTTCCCAACCTCTAGAAGGATGCAACATCAGAAACAGCAGCAGCAGCCACTGGCCCCGAACGTAGTCACGTTTTTATCTGGCTGAGGTAGGCTATGTCTATGTAGAACAGCACGTCTGCTCTGCTGCCGTTTTACTTCTTCCCTGGGCTCTAGTGGTCCAATACGGAGGTTGTGGTTTCTAGACGAAGCCCGTGGTAGCAAAGAATCTCTGCCGGGGCCACGCGCGTGGCCTCATGACCTATTGTGATTGCGAAGTGCTACGCGGATGTTCATGCACTGGAATCATCTCATGTTCGAAAGGAACTAGACATTGACTGGTGTCAAGAGCTCATTCCAAGATTCCCGGTGTTCACGGCGTGAACTTAGAGCCTTGGACTATGATTTCTGGACGCACAAGTCGTCGTCAACTCGTGTCGCCGCATGTGACGCGACCAATTGAATGACACCTTTAACAGGCGGGAAGTACACAGCTTTCGACGGAAAATCGTTCAATGTGCACGAGATGGATTCCTTCGCGCCATGAAAGTGAGGGCAGCCGCCGCAAGCTTGGAGAATAGCCTTTGGAGTACGGCCAGACACCGCTCGTCCGATATCACAAGCGAGCTACAGCTTACCCTTGTGACTGCAAAATGGTGCCGCGCCGTCGGTCGCACAAGGTAGAGTCAACAGAGACCATCTGTTGGGCTGGTGGCGACCGGTCAGGTGAGTTTGAGCCTCAAACCTAGCAGGGCTCACCGACCCGTCGGCCCAAGAGCTAGCTGTGCGACACTCCACACCGACCAAAGGCGAACAGTGTCATCTGAATGTCGCATTCTGGACCAGTTGTCGAGGCCTGTCTCACTACTGGGACGGCCTCCCGGCGTTGGGGTGTGCCCAGGTGACGGAGGCTGAAGGGCTGGGCCATCACATCGTCTAGGCGCGCCGGGCACCGACCGAAGCAGAGGCCGTTCGCGCCCGCGGTGCCGCCCCTCGTCACACCTCGCTCAAGCGGCTTCGGTCGGCGGGTGGTTCCCGAGCCAGGCCCAAAGCGGAAAGGTGCGATATCGGAGGCTGGCCAATCCACAAGCTGCCGGTGGACCCCCATCACACGCTTCCATCGTGCCGTTCCTTCACCGCACGCGGGATTTGAGACCTTTCCCCCTTCCTCCTCAATTTTCGGTGATGGGCGGGCGCAGCCACTGAGCTTCGTTGCCCCGTCGCTGGCCGCATCGTCAGTGGCCGGAGGAATGCAGACCGAGACAACTGATGAGCCCGGGAGGGTGGGGACCCGCTGCCTCACCGGGTGCCGACAATAAGAGAAGTGGCATCGGCTACCCGAACCCGCCACCCTCTTTTTCCTTCCTCATGCCGTGGAAGGACGGACGGCAGCGACCCAACGCTGGAGGGACGGATGCTGATGGCATGTTGGGCTTTTGTTGTGCATGTCCCGCGCGTGCATTGGCCGGCTGATTTTGAGCATCGGCAGAGCATCCGTAGCCTGCGCCGCAGAGACACGGCCAGAGGACCGGTTGTTGATGTTGACATTGCTGTCCTGCACATGCCATGCAGGGCGACAGAAACAGACGGCGCGACGGCTATCTCAAGCGCGAATCCCACCAGTGTGTGCGCACGTCTGTCGTACGTCTGTCGTGCATATGCCGCTAATCATAGACACACAGCGACGGTGCCAGACCGGCCGACTCGGCGGGAGAGTCTGGAAGGACGAATGCAGACATTCCGAAGGAGTGGAGACTCGCGTGCCGGGGTGGTCTTGATGTCGGTCCTTTGGCCATGGGCCGGCAACTGTGACTTGCGACGTGACGTTGATACAGGCGCATCCGCACAGCAAGCGGCGTAGCCACGGTGCAACGACGCAACGGGTGGCTGGTCGGTCGGGACAGGAGCGCCGCGTTGCCGCTGTCAACCCGATTACCCCGTAGTTGTGTCGAGGAGAATCGAGATGTGCGACTGCAACGGGATGAACGATGGGGGCCTAGGATCCGTGATCCATGTATGTAGGAGCGAGCCCAGACGAGACCAAGCCAGGGCAGGGCACAGCGTGGCATGTTTGGGAGTTGGGACCGTTGCATCGCATGGGCATCTGAACAGCAAGCCCTGGGGGGATGTCTAACAAGGCATGCAGCAAAACGTCGCGGCCCTCCGCTCCTCATCTCGTTCGAGGGGAAGTGCAGATGCAGCGGATGGCGAGGCGATGGATGATTCGCGAGGCCGGCCGGGAGAAAGAAAACATTCAGGTGCTAGTGTGGGGGGTTGGGCGGAGACCTATCGGATGGAGAGTTGCGGTGAGGCTGGCGGTATGTCCCGGTGAGGGCGCGGCGCCATTGGCTGGAGCGAGGAGACGGCGGACGAGGATGGAGGGATGAAAGGATGACGAATTGGAAGTCTACAACGGTGCGGATCTGGATGGACGGATGGATGGGCGGATGGAGAGGGAGGAGGTGAGGTGGGAGGTGGGAGACGGGTGGTGAGTGGTGAGTTCGGGACGAAGAAGGTGTGCAAGCCACAATCGGCGCCCAAACCGGTCACCTCGAAATGGGCATCAAAATGCGCGTCACGTCGAAGCAGAGCGAAGGCCGAGCTGTGGTGATGCAACCAGCTACTGTGCTTCTGCTCTCTGTTGCTGGCGTATGTTGTTGCTGCTGCTGCTGCTGCTGCTGCTGCTGCTGCTGCTTCCAGTGGTGTTGGGCCGTTGATGTCCGACTAAGGTGCGGATAATTAGAAGTCGACCCAGACGATTGGCCCCTGCCGGTGGGGGTCGAGTTGGCTGTTTCCGATTGTTTCCAACCTGGAAGTGTCGAGCCGACCTGGGGCCCGAAGGTGAGCGACTCAGCTACCCGATCTCGTCGCTCGGTGGGCGGAGGAGCAGGGAGCGGGCGGGCGGGCGGGACGGAGACTTGGGACTTGAGAATCGAGACTCGAGACTTGGGACTTGAGATGAGGAGGGATGAATCAGTGCAGACAACGCCCCGGACTGTGGATGGCAGGGCAGGGCAGGGCGGTGCAGTTGCAGCTAAGCACCGCGCAGCGCAGCGCAGCAGATGAGAGAGAGAGAGAGCAACAAGCCCGCCGAACAATGGAGAAGAGAGTCGGTATCCGTCAGATGCCTCGCTCAGGAAGGACCCTGGACGGCGACTGGGGGCCCCGGGAACTGGAGAGGGTCCACGTGGTGCGCATGACATGAGGTATTCTTGCAACTCGCAACTCGCCAGCCCGCCCGGGGCTATTTGCATCGTCAGAGGCGCTTCAGCGTTTCCTCTTGGTCCCATTCCCATCCCCTGGACGGGACCTGCCAGGCCCAGAACGGCAATGGCGAAGGTGCTCTCTCTGGGCCGTCTGCGGGCTCTCGGGTCGGGCAGACAGGCAGGTGGACGACGGCAGGACCGCGGCAGGCAGAGGAGAGCGACGGCGTAATAATAGTTACCGCCGCCGCAATCGTGCCCAAGGCAGGGCAGGGCAGCGCAGCGCAGCGCAGGTGGCTGCTCGCACATTGCTGTATCAACGAGGCACGGGTCGAGGATGCATCACATCACTTTTCAGTGGCTTCCCGCGCTTCTCCGTGGCCCAACCCGCACATGCCAAGCGACGGGGCCCTGCCTGAAGGCTCGCCAGCCGAGACACCGAGATCAGACGTGCACACCATCTCTGGTCGGTGAGGGCGTTGTCGTTGAAGATCGTCGGCCGGGCCGGGTCCGTGAGGCAGAGCTGACCTGAGTGAGGGAGGTGACGCCTTGGGCCTTGGACGGCGCTTCGCATCCGTCCTGCGAGCGTACCCGAAACGAAACGCCTGTCAACATTATGCGCATCAGTCACTTCGGCCCAGTCGCTCTCGGTCTCGCTGGCGACGTGCGTCGTCCGCCTCTCTTGGGCGTCTTTGGGGCCATGCGATGTGTATGCCGTCTCTTTTGCTCTGCCTGGCCAAGTCCGTTGCCCCCGAAGCGAAGCCTGCTTGTTCCGATCTCATGCAGCTCTGCAAAGCGGCAGGCCTTGACCCTTGGGGGCCGCCGTTGCAGCGTTGAACCGAGCGAACCACTCATCAGCACCCCCATAATTTTCCTCGATTCAAGCATCTCGTTAAGATCTCGAGTGGATCGCGGGGAGGAAAGGGAACAGACACCGGACGAGACAAGACGAGAGAAGAGACGCAAGAGTCGAAGCGCTCGGAGGAACGGCGGCGGTTTACCGGCAAGCCTTACCGTACTTCCATCAGGTAAGGAAGTCCATCAGATAAGGAAGGTCGACGAGTGAGTAAGGTAGGTAGGTAGGTAAGGTGAGGTTGGTGGTGGTAGGCAAATAGGATCTCCCGCTCCTGGTTACCTGACCACTTTGATGGCTCTCACCTGCCAAACCCGACATTCACCGCGTGTGGAAGTCACTTCCCTGCCAAATGGCAGCACGGAGTACCTGTCCTCGTGCCATCACCGACAGGCCCCCCAGGAAGGTGGCCGCCCCGCCCGGTGCAGCCAGCAGCCCGTGGTCATCCCACTCACCTCCCACCTTCCCACCTTTTGCAGAACCAGCGCGTGCGTGTGGATGGAGGAAGGCGCCCCCCACTGGCACTCTTCTCCTGCCTTGGGCACTTGTTTTCCCCTCCTTCCCCTCCAAGGGTTAAAAAAATTTAACGGTGCCGGGTCAAGCGCTCCGCAAAGCCTGACAACCTACTAGGTAAGTGAATGGTGAGGTCCAGTTGGGAAAGTACCTCCTCGGGTCGTCAGTGGCAGGCGCAGGCAGGTGCAAGTGCCAGTGCCAGTGCAAGTGCAAGTGCAAGTGCCAGTGCAGGTGCAGGTGCGGGTGCGGCTTCCTTTCCTAGTCTTGTCTTTTGGGGGTCTGTCAACCGCGAGTCCAGCAAGGTAAGGAAGGCACTTACCTACACCTAACCTAAAGGTACCAGGTAGTGTTGTTGTTGTTCTTGTTGTGGACAAGAGCCAGATGCATTGGCTCGCTGGGTTCAAGTGCCTTGGGCTGGACTGGGCTGCTTCTTGCTCGTGTGTGGCCTTGCAATCTCTACCCGTACGGATGCCCGAACAACGTTCATCCGTCCTCGTGGTGTTGCTCTCTCATGTTTTCTTTTCCCCATTAACATCTTATTCCGCCCGTCCGCGAGCAACTCATCAGTAAGCTTCCAACCTCACGGCTTGTGGAAGCTTGCCAAGGGCGAGAGAAAGACACAGAGTTAAGGTGAGGAAAAAACTCTACCTAGTAGGCGAAGAAGAAAAGACGAAAAGACTTACAGACGCAATGCTGGAGAGGGGAGTCCAAGTCGCATGCCCATCCTCACGCAGGATTGGATCGCAACGTCCTTGCCGTGCAACCACAGCGTGAACGCACGAGGACCGGGGACTCTGCGGGGAACTCTGGCCAGCGCCTCTGTCCGGCTCTCTGCAAACCACCTCACCTTGGATCCTTGGATCCTTGGTTCCGACAATAAGCAACAAGCATCAGCAAGCAACAAGCAGCAAGACCCTCCCCGGACGAGTCACGAGAGAGGCAGAAGGAAGGGCAACAGGGACCCAGCAAGCAGCCGCAACAGATCAGACCAAGACACGACCCAGGCCCGCCGCACGGAGAAAAAACACAAGAAAAAGAAACAGAGACGATTACGGCGCAAACTCAGCATCTCAGTCAGAGAAACGCAGAAACGCAGAAGAACCCAGAACCCAGAACCCAGATCAAGACCCAGGACCCAGGACCCAGCATCCAGAACCCAGAACACCCAGGACCCCTGCCGCCTCTCTTCTACCTCCTCAGCGCAAGACGTCCACCTTTACCGACTTAACACCCATCCACCCCGTTCCCTCTACCACCCAAGGGCCAAGAGGTGCTGTGACCACACCCAATCCGCCCCCCCGTCCCCGTCCCGGCCTGGCCTGGGCTGCCCCGGTACCTGGCCCGAGGTACCTGCCTCCTCCAGCGCCAGTGTCAGTCTCGTTCGACTACGGATACCTCCAGGTACCTCCTCCGTCGGGGTACCTGTACCTCACCTCCCGGTGACTGCTGGCCTGTGCTTTGGCTCTTTCCCTCTCCGGTACTCGGTGCACGTCCTCAGCATACCCTTAAATCCTGACCGACCGACCTTATTTTTATCCGCCGTCGTTGGCCTCGGCCCTCATCCTCCCACCTTCACACACCTCGAATTGGGACGGCTGTCCACCGAAACCAAATTCGCATTTGTCTCTCATTAAGCTCCGCGTCCGCGGCCGTCGTGTGCCCGTGGTCTCTGCCCGTCAATTGGGATCCCTCGCCCTCGGCGCATTGTGTGTTTGGCTGCTCCCCGCCTCCGAGGACCCGTTTCTTTTACCCCTCACTTTTTTCTCTGCTCGCTCGCTCGCGTCGGTGAATCTCGGTGGGGCTCATCACACAATCTGCCCGACCTCGATTCACAAAGAAAAGCCCGCGAGAGGACACGGCCGGCAGGGAAAAGAGGCGCCGTGGGCACCTTCTCCTGTCACCCTCCTTTTTTGGATTCTTTCTTCTTCTTTTTTGCCACACCTCTCACCTGCGCGCGCACACACCGAGGATGGGTCGAGGGTAGTTGCTGCTGTGACAAAGGGACAAGAACACATTTGGCAAGCATGCATCCGGCTCCGAGTCTGGTCGAGGCGCCTCCGAAGAACGGCAGCGACGAGTCTGGAAACAGACCTCCGACCGGCTCGCCTTCGTTGTCGCAACATGACCAGCCCCCGTCGCAACAGACTCCGGCCCAACAGCAGCAGCCGCAACCGCAACCGCCGCCGCAACCTCAACCGCAGCTGCAGCCGTCGCCGCCGCCTCAGCAGCAGCAGCAGCAACAACAACAACTGCAGCAGCAGCAGACAACTCCTCAGCAGCAGCCCCCTCCCACTCCCGGCCACTCGGCCTCCCCTCCGCTGAGGAAGGACACCAACTCGTCCATCTCAACTCAGGCCACCTCGGCCTCCGCTGCCACCAACATGTCCGCGGACACAAACAACACATCGTACAGTGCCGACACCTCTCCTAACTTAACATCCATATTCCATGTCAAGGATGGCTCCGACGTCTCTAACCGGGTCCGCGCGAGCAGGAGGCGAACCGGTCCTTTGTCCCAGCAACAGAGAGAGAAAGCCGCTCTCATCAGAAAGCTCGGCGCCTGCAATGACTGCCGCCGTAGGAGAGTTGCCGTACGTTGACCCCTCGCTCATCTTCACAACATGCATTGTCTCCTGAGTTGCCCCCCCTGCTGACAAGCTCGCCCGCCTCAAGTGCCATCCCAGCCATCACAACATGACCTGGGAGGATGCCGTCCGCAAATATCACAGATCTCACAGCCCAACCATTCAGGACATTGCACCCTCCCTGTCTGCTCAGCGCCCCCTCAGCCCTGCCCCTGTCATGAACAGCAACAACGTGAAGCCCATGTTCACCCAGGACCCCGCAGACATGATGGACATCGACTCTCCCACGCCCCCAGGCCAGCATCGTCTGAGCGAGTCTCGCATTCGCACTCCGTTGCCGTCTGGCCCGCGGTTAGACAAGCCGCCCATGCTGCCCGGCATCGAAAGTCTGAAGTCGGATTTGCAAACCAACGTTTCCAGGATCCTCTCTACCCCTAGCCGCAGCCGCTACTCTAGCGCACAGGCTTTGCTGCTCTACTGGCAGGATGATCCCGATCTCAGTGTCGGAAACTCGGTCAAGGAGCTGGGAGAAGTCTTTGACCAGTATTACCGCTATACGTTTTCCATCACCACTATTCCATCCTCCTCAGAGGCCTGCAAGAGCCCCTGGAGATGGCTTTCGCGAAAGATCACCGACTTTGTGGAGGACCGTGACCAGCGTGACGTCTTGAAGATTGTCTACTACAACGGCCACTCCTACCTGGATGGCAACAGGGAGATGGTTCTTGCCAGGTAAGTCGACCCCTGTGCTGTGCTGTTGATGCGCCGTTGCCAACACGTACCTTAGCTCCAAGGACAAGGACAAGGCCGAGACAATCCGGTGGAGTGGCATCCAGCAAGTTCTGGAGGAGGCGTGCTCAGACACCCTAATTATTATGGACGCCGCCTTCTTCCCGTCAGCCAAGATGCACCGCCAACAGGGTGTGTTGGAACTTGTCGCCGCGGCAGTGTCCGAGGAGCACTTTGATGCTCTAGACCGCTGCACCTTCACCAAGGTCCTGACCGAACATCTCAAAACCCGCGCCTCTCAACGTTTCACGAGCCCATTCTCGGCAGCAGAGCTCCACTCGAAGCTGCTGTCCAACTATCCTTCCCTAGTTCAGGACAAGAATCCTGAAAAAGAGACCATCACGAGCTTCCCGTCGCCACTGCACATGCAAATGTCTGGAAACGCTCGATTGCCTTCGATTCTGCTTGCCCCGCTCAACATTGGTCCTACGCGGACAAGTCTACCTTTCGGCACAGAGGGTCAACAGCTCGTCTTGTCCATCAGGATAGGCGATGACCCCATTGATGTCGACAACTGGACGGAGTGGTTGAGGATGATGCCTGAGGGAATCAAGGACGTGAGGGTCGACGGCCCGTACCGGCCGTCGAGGTAGCCCGGCGCCAACTTGCCGCCGCTTTATACGTTTGACCCAGCATTGTGGTCCTTCTGATGACGACCTGGCGAAGCCTACACGGAGAAAGGAAAGCAACGTAGCCCAAGGTGCGATGACAATCGCCTACGGTTGCGCAGGCCTCTTTTCACCGACACTCGTCTTCCCATCTCTGCCTCGACTTCGCAAACCCCTGGCCCCAATAGGGCTGCTTTATGCGTTAATGACTATTTCACGACATGACATCATGCCACCCCTCATGAGGTGGAGGAGGGAAACCAAACCACAGCGGTCGGAGTCGAGTCACGATACACACCCAGCATTGTCTTCTTGTTGATTTGAGGTGATTTGTCTCACACCAGCGAGGAGTGGAAACAGGAAAGGGGGAAGGGAAAGGGAGCATATCAGGTGGTTGGTTTCCCATGGGCATACCCTCAGCTGCAACGCTGTGGTTCTGGATTGTTATGAAAGAAACTTTGCATTAGTGGATATCCCCAAACTCGCTTTTTTAAAGAGTGCACCTTTCTCCCTCTCTCTCTGTCTCTCCTTGCGTCGCTCCTCTGTGTCATGATTCTTCATAATGATCCAACGCTAATGACGGCCGTTTCAGTATCCCATATCCCCCGCGCTGCTAGGGAGGGAGGATGATGCAAAAGTTTTCCCCGTGGTATCAAAAGACTTTCCTTGTCGTACGCACGCACGCACACACGCACACACTCACACACTCACACTCTCATTCGACCGACCCGCTCTAAATGGCCAAAATCATGGCGGCGGCGGCGCTGACCAGGCCAGCCCAGAAACTTCCGCTCGTCTTCACGGCGGGGCTGTTGGCCTCGATGTTGCCGATGATGAAGCCGGGCTCGTAGGTGGCGGCGCGGGTGTCGAGGGTGCCGTTCCAGCAGTACCTCTGGAAGCACGTGTTACAGGCCGCGGGGACGGTCTCGCGGTTGCGGGCCATGCTGCGCGACAGGACGGCGCAGGCAACGCAGCGCGGCCACTCGGAGTCGAGGGTCGCGTTGCCCTGGGTGGCCGAGTCGTAGCCGTTCTGGATGATGGCGTCGCGCTGGCTCAGCTCGTAGCTGGGGTCGAAGGTGGAGACGTTGGAGTGGGCGACGTAGGGGGCGTTGGGGAGGTAGACGACGAGCGGCGGGACGCGCTGGGAGCCGGTGAGGGTGAAGTTGGAGGCGTCGCAGCCGAAGAAGGTCGGGCGCTTGTTGAGGCCGAGGTTGATGAAGGTGTTTGCGTCCGGGACGGCGGGGAAGATGGTGCCGTTGGCGATGGGCTCGGTGATACGGTCGTAGGTGGCGCGGAGGGCGGTGCCGTTGGGCCAGTTGAAGTTGGTGTCAGCGGAGGAGTCGACGGCGAAGATGACGTCGACGCCGCGGCTGGGCTGGATGAGGGGGTGGAGGGGGATGTTTTGCAGGTCCTCGCCGCCGTCGACGAGGGAGAGCTGAGTGGCGTTCACGTTGAGGTTGGAGGCCGGGTTCCAGCCGAAGAAGGGGTTCGGCACGTACTGGGCGATGTCGTTGTTGTCGCGGTCGAGGATGCCTAGGATGCTGGTGAGAGCGGACTGAATGAAATCCGGGAGGCCGGCGGAGGAGATGTTTTGGAGCATGAACTGGTTGAAGAGGGAGGAAGAGGTGCCCATGACGAAGCCGGCCTGGTCGAAGCCGCGGACGCACGACCCGTTGTCCGGGATGCGGCCGGCAGAGAAGTTGGACGCGAGATAGCGGAGGGGCGCGAAGCCGAACGCTGTCGGGTCCCAGGTGCCGAGCTCGAAGGGGTTGAACTCGTAGACAGTGGCATTGAGGGAGATGATGCGCTCGCCGGGAGTGCGGCCGTCGGCGACGAGAATAGGAAACGGCTGCTGGCCTGACTGGAAGTCGGCCTCGTCGGCGATGGAGGAGAAGGTGTAGGAAGGCCCGCCGTCGGTGGCGTTCACGAGCTGGTAGGAGAGGGCGCGGCCCCAGTAATCAGTGATGGAGACCTCGAACCCTTGGTCCTTGGTGTCGACCTGGCGGGCGACGGTGCGCCAGTAGTCGGCCGTGTTGAGAATGGAAATGCCAGATTCCTTGGGACCCTCGAAGATGGAGCGGTCGAAGCGCCAGACGGCGGAGCCCTTGCTGCCGCGCTGCAGGTCGACAACAGAGGAGAAGTTGTTGGTGAACAGGGAGCCAACGAGCCAGCCGCCGCCGGAGAGGCCGGCAACATAAGTAGACGCCTGGAGGAGGCCGCCGATGCCGCCAGCGGCGGTGGAGTTGGGAGTCCGGGAGTCCGCCGCAGCGAGGAAGCCGGCGCCGTTCATCAGAGCGCGGTAGCCGCCACCCGAGACGGCGAGGCCGATGTTAGGCAGCTGTGAGGGCGAGGAGCGCACTCGGTCGATATAGGCTCCGGCATCGAAGCCCGGGATGTTTGCGCGGGCCAGCAGCTCGCGCATGGGCTCGATAGTGGCGTTCCGGCGACGGGGGAGCCATTCCGTCTCGTTCGGCGACAGGGCCGCTGCGGAACGGATGGTGGGACGGGCGGCCGGGCAATCGACGATAGCCGGGGCGTAGCCTCCCGAAGGGGAATCGGGGAGTGCGCGGGGGTCCAGGGCCTCCATGGCGAGGCCGGCCGCCGCCATTGGCTTCGCGAGATCGACCGCCCATGCGGGGGCGAGGGTGGCAGTCAGCGCCAGCAGGGATGAGAGCAACATTGTGGAAGGCTGTCTATTTCGTCTGCGCCTGAGCGGCGAGGTGGAAGTGAAAAGGGGTATCTTGGGAATGGATAGGTCAGGGGAAGAGAGGAACAAAACAATCGAGACGAGGGAGGCCAAAATAAGGTAAATCCAAGCCCCACGGCAGAGAGAAGAAGGATCAGAAAGCGATTGAAGGCTGGGAAAAAGAGATGGAGATGTCCAAGAGTAATAATAGAAGCCAGCGGTTGTCACCCAAGGCGCATGGTGCAGCGGCAGTGCGGATGCAGTGCGGCGACCCGACGGGGATGTTGACCCTTCGGATCCTTCCACGGACCCGTTGCACTAGAGAAGCTTTTTCGACTGGTGTCGGCCGGTATGACGTCGAGTTTGGGAGGGGATTGAGCGCGGCCCTCTTGTTCGGAGTGCGAGGATGCCGCAGTCAAGCCTCTTGCCGGCCAATGCCTGGTTGCTAACGGAGAGAGACGATGCGATCTGACGGGGTTGTGAGTTGTTTGATTTTGCGGTGTGGGTGCTCTGGTGAGTTGTCAACCGGGACGGGTGAGAGCTAGGATGACTTAAGCTCCAAATGACTTCGTCCGGGTGAGGACTGAGAGAGCGAAGGAGTTTGAATTTGGGCAGTTTAGTCCGCGTTTAAGAGATCATCAGGGTCCTGGTTGTTTTTAGGCAAACAAACCAGCCCCCAGTGTGTGATGCGAGATGGAAACGGCAGGGCAGCTGCAGCGGAGCTTTTGCAACAAAAGGCAGTGAAGTGGACAGTGGAGTTTGTTCGGGGTAGGTGACTGACCCTGATGACGGTCAAGGTTTCCTGTGCGGACAGGCGAATTGGCAGGGAGATGAAGGCTCGTACAGCGAAGTGCTGGGCGTTTCTGGGCAGCTGAGGCAGGATGAGATGAGTGCGCGGAATTGTGGCTTTGTGAGCGAATGAGAAGACCCGGATCGCCCGGCTTGGCTAGTGATGATGTGAGGCGAGGATTTCTGGGGGCCCTCGGTAATTTAGTTACCAAACACGGAGAAGGCTCCAGAGGGGCAGAGGAGGCAGGACGAGACAGAAGGGCGGCCTCTGTTGCGGCGGAGCGGTGAGGAGGAGCTCGCGGGTTGTGGCAATACGCGGGATAGACGGCAAGCCGGAGCAGAGAGTTCGAGATGAATTGGAATCACAAGAGAGTGCAAACGTGGTGGGCGGGTCGTCCGGATGATGCAGGGAGACAACAGTGTGAGAAATTAGCATCAGGAAAAGGCGACGGCCCCGAGGGCGCGATGAGGTCAAGCGCCAACTCCTGAAGCGGCGGGTTCCACGGTCTCGGGTGTGGCGTTTTAGGAGACGGGGATGTTGGTGCGGCATTCCCTCGACTCTCACGTATGGCTGACTGTCTGAGTCTTTGAGAAAGGCGGCGTTGTTCTGGTGAGCGTGCTCGTGCCCGTCGGTGTCTTTCGCAACACAACGCAGAGACAACTCCCATGGTTCCCGCCATCAGGTGTCATTCATGGCCTGCCCAGATGCGGACAGGTGTGACATGTCCGGCCGTGCTGCCCACAATTGCCTCCGGGCGCATACCCGTATTCGTGGCCCTCAACAACGCCCGCCGATGCGCTGGTGGACGAATGGTTGCACAGTTTTCCAATGTAGATAAGACGAGACACACGTCGACACAGCACAGCCAAAAACGGTGCCTGGGAACCGATCGGCGGCAGAGCTGGCGGAGCTGGGCGTTTTCGTCGTGCCTGTGCCAATCCTCCTCCCAATCCGATGCTGACTGTGTACCGTCGCCTGCCTCACGCAGCTACGCAGCCACTGCTGCGCGTCGACGCCAGCATTCAAATCGAGCAAGTTGACCGTCTTTAGCCTCAATAGGCATGGCAGGTCATCCGCGTATGTGCTTTCCGCCAGTCTTCTCGTTGGAGCCGGGCGTGTGCTACTGCGTACAGACGCATCTGTGCTGAGATGGTGGTGCCATTCGCCCTCGCCTTGCCCTACCGCCTGCATGAGCCTCCCGCGGGCCCAATGACGGGTCGATCCCGAGCCCAGCTACCGTCGGAGCTTTACCTCATGGCCCCATGCCGTCAGAGGGGGCCAGCACGCATCGCTGGCAAAAGATGGTGGGCGAGCCTGTGCCTGCGTCTGGGGTGTGCCTTGTTGGTAGGGGTAGCTGGTCCCTCGATTACAGTAGCACGAGTGCGGGGAGACGCCTTGTTGCCCGCCGTCCATCGCAGTGCGCGCGACATTTTTGAGGGCCGGCACGGCATCTTCGAGAGAGCGCTGTTAGGGCGATCAGTCTGAAGGAGGCTGGGGCGTTTCAGTGAGGCCGAGAAGAGTCTACGGGAACTCTGTCGAAAGCTCTGGCCACGTGCAGTGGCTGCCGAGGTTTGGTGACGATGTCGTGACCGTGGCAGGTGTGATAGCCTCTTCTGCTTGCTTCGTTGATGCTCTCAGATTCCTCGACCTCCTCTTCTTCGTCCTTGGCCAACTGGCATGGATGAATAAGACCAAGTTGTGTTGTGACCTCATTTCGCTTTGATGGCCATTTAGAAAAGTTGTGCTCTTCGAGAGTTGAAACCCATTGCAGCGACTCAAGAGTAAGCGGGTGGGCACTGTCAAGGTTTTCCGGACCGAACTTGGTGGAAGCAACGAGCCACCCCAGAAGCCGAGTTACACGCATCATGGCGTCTAGTTCTGGCGGAGATGATGAAGAACACGAGGGGTTGCTCCGAATCTGCGTAGCAAACGGCTGAAACGATCAAGTCTGCAGGGCATCGGAAACCACTCAAGCGTATTCGGCTTTGTTTATCAACAAGAAGTTTGTTGATGGTTCGACGTGACTCCGACGCAGAATCGATCGACCCAATGATGGTCGCACGTTGCTTGCCGGGTTTCCATGACTTCTCCGCGTGGCTGACGGCGTTGATGTTGATTTTGCTGCGAGCTGCCAGGTTCCTTGGCAACGGACGATCCCATGCCTCCCTGCCAGCCGGCAGCCCTGACCTGCCAGCTGGCAAAGGCTCACCTGACCCCGACTCACGGACAAGGGTTGCAGCGTTCCGAGAGTGGGTCTGTCAAAGTGTTGACCTGGCAACGGCAATTACGCGAAGCTCCACATCAACAAAACCCTCGCCCGCTCTTCCCTAAACTGGGAGCTTCCAGTCCATCATCACAGCATCATGTAAATAACCAACAACATACACTTGCCAAACTCATTCTACTAACCCACCAGCAAAGCGACATTCTTCTGCCTCATCTTTGCTTTTCCACCAACCTTTCCGCACAAGATGGAGCCCCAATCACCCCCCAAGCGCATCACGCGCTCCAGGGCTGCAAAGACCGGCGACAGCTCAACAAGCACGAGAAGCACCAAGATCGTGACTGCTGCGGCCAAGGCCAAGGCGACCACCACCGCTACCGCCCCGACGCGGTCTACCTCAGCCAAGAGAAAGACCCGATCGGACGACGCCGATGACGAAGAACACAACGAACAGACACAAGAATCACAACCCGCCGTGCGTGCCACCACCAGAGCCACGCGAGGCCGGCCCAAGAAGACAGTTGAGGAGCCCGCGGCCCCTGAGACTTCAAGCTCAAGTGCTGCACCAGGCAGGGCCACTCGGGCGCGGGCTGCAGCAAGAAAGGGTGCTGTCACAGAGCCACCTGCCCCCAAGGAAGAACCGGCGAAGGCCACTCGTGGTCGGCCCAGAAAGGTGGCCGCTCAGCCCACAGAGGAGGCACCTGAGAAGGAGGCAGAGCCAGTGAAGAAGACGACGACGCGCACCCGCGCAGCACCAGCCACAGCATCAAAGCCCGCCGTCAAGAAGACGGTAACATTCCAAGAACCCGAAAAGGAAAACATCGCTCCTGACGCAAGCAAGAAGACGGCCGACAAGACCACAACTGCCACTGGCCTCCGGGCCAGACCGGTGCGAAAGCCTCCCGTTCCCAAGGCCCCTCGAACAGCCCGGACCGCCGCCACCACGAAGACGGACAAGACTCCCCTGAGCCCTAAGAAGGTGACCCAGATACCTCTGTCTCGCGACTCCTGCTCGGAGGACGAGCTGGCTGGTCCGGACAGTACCCCCGTCAGGCCCATGATGAAGAGCCCTACCAAGCCTCCCGCCAGCGCCCTCAGCTCTTCCAAGAAGCTCAACCTGAAGCCTGTTGAGAAGACTGCCGATGCAGAGCAGGATGCTGATGACGAGGAAAACACTGATCCGGAGGCCAAGGAAGACGAAGTCACTAATGTGCTGGCCTCGCCTGCCAAGAGGTTGCCCCCCTCGCCTTTCCGGGATTCGATGAAATCCCCGGCAAAGCGTGCCGAGGGAGTGTCTCTCCTGAAGCCTGCGTCTGCCATGAAGCCCAACGGCGAGGCTGTTGCCGCATCGCCGCTTAAGGCGTCTCTTCTGCACTCTCCTGCCAAGCGCCCACAGTCTGCTATCAAATCCTTCGCGCTGCCCTCGAGCAGTCACGATGAGAAGAAGCTGTCCAACTTCAAGGCTTCCCTTCTGCAATCGCCCGCGAAGCGACCGCTGTCTCCCATCAAGGGCCTCGCGAGCAAGCCTCAGGAGCTTCCGGAGGAGACTCAGTCTCCTCTGACGAAGCCCCTGCTTCTTTCGACGCCCACCGCTTTTCCTCCCGCCAAGCGCTCCTCCGAGAAGCTCATGGAGGAGGAGTCCGTGCTTGATGAGGACGACGAAGAGCAGCTGGACGAGATTGCAGAGGCCATGCTCAATGAATCGATTCACTTGGAAGAGCCCATGCAATTTCCTGGTCGACTCTCTGCTGTTCTCCCAAGACATGCTGATCCTGTCTTGAAGAAGAACATGCCTGTTCTTGAGGCCCCGCAGAAAACGCTACCTAAGGCGGAAGAGGTTGACACGGCCAAGCCCGAGGAAGCCCCTGAGACGCAGGAGGGGGATGCCGTTGACGATGTGGCTGTTGAGGACGAGCCCGAATTCGACGGAGAACCGATGATGGTTGATGATGACCCGTACTTTCAGCCTCAGCATCAGGAGGTGTCTGCCTCTCAGTCAGCACTGAGCGCGCCCACTGGCATCTTCGGCCTTCGCCAAAAGGACATGGACCCGTACCACAGCATGGAGTCCGACTCTGACGACGAGCTCGCTAACAGTCCTCGTGTGTCCGCGGCTCATACCTTCGTCCCTATTACTCCCACGCCCTCATCTTCTCGCCGCAGCATTGCCACCTCGAGAGTCTCGAAGATTGGATTCACTCCTTTGGCACAGAAACTCGATGCCTGGTCCGCTGGAAGCCCTGTGAAGACTCCTAAACCGGCCGGCGCACAGTCCGCCCAAGTGCAAGTTGCCGAGGAGCTGACTTTGGTTACTGGCACCCCTCGCGCTCATGAGTCACCTCTCCGAAGCACCTTCTTCGAGGACGAGATGACCGTGCGGGCCGACATGGATGCGCAGAATGAGATCGAGGCAGCCATTGAGGCAGAGATCGAGGCAGCCAGCGAGGAGCCTGAGTTCGATGATCTCATGGTCACTGACGAAGACATGGCTCTCGCCGCCGAGGCCAACGAAATGTCTTTGATGGAGCCCGAGCAACTGGAGGAGATTGTCAACACGTCCAACAGTTTCGATGACACCCTCTCCGAGGCTAGCCAGGAGTACGGCGATGAGAACGAGATGCCCGTCGACCCTGTCATTCTCAGCGAGAATACCTCCGTCCCGCCGGTTACGCCCAACCGTCACCTGACACGCGAGTTCCACACCGTCTCCAAGGTTCCTCTCAAGGCAGCCGACGAGTCGACTCCTCGTCCCAAGAAGAAGCGTGCCGCCAGCATCTCCCGACTCCCGGTCAGCCGCCCGACTCAGAACCTTAACAGGAGTGCCACCGTCATTTCCTACTCCCCCCGCAAGAACAACAAGTCCGAGCCTGAGGAGGAGGAATTGGAGCCTGAGTCCGCGCCTGTAACTCCGGCGAAGTCCGACGTCTGGTCCACCCTAGGCACCCCGGCTCGCACTCCTCGTCGTGACCTCAACCCAGGTCTGCTCCGTGGCGCCGTCGTCTTTGTTGACGTGCACACCACTGAGGGTGCAGACGCCAGCGGCATATTTGTCGAGCTTCTCACCCAGATGGGAGCCCGGTGTGTCAAGACGTGGACTTGGAACCCCAACGACAGCTCTGATGTCTCCAAGATTGGCATTACCCACGTCGTTTTCAAGGATGGTGGCAAGCGCACCATGGAGAAGGTCAGAGAGTCCAATGGTGTGGTTCAGTGTGTCGGCGTGAGCTGGGTACTTGAGTAAGTTTTCCAACCAGATTCATTGACAAACAATTACTAACATACAACCCAGCTGCGAGCGTGAGAACGAGTGGCTCGATGAGGCACCCTACTACATCGACACGTCCTTGGTCCCTCGCGGCGGTGCCCGTCGCAGAAAGAGCATGGAGCCCAAGGCTCTGTCGAACCAGAACGGCATGCTCGTCCCATCCCCTGTTAAGGGCAGCCGCGATGTCAAGACCGCGCCGAACACGCCCATGAACCGCCGCGACAGCACCGTCTGGATGCACACGCCTTCGGAGGAGAACGAGGATGACGATGATGACTGGCAGGGCCTCATCTCCCCAGTCCCCGTTACTCCCGCGCCGGATGCGCTCGCTCGCTACGCTGCGAACGTCACTCCCGAGACGCCCGGAGGCACCGAGTACGACTCCTCACCTACCAAGGCGCTGCTGATGCAGACCTGCCCTCCCAAGCCCAATGCGTACGCCGAAATGGGTGATGGCATTCTGAGGAAGGAGAAGGATGAGACCGTCATGCAGCGGTTGATGGCGGCTCGCAGGAAGAGCTTGCAGTTTGCTCCCAAGATTGGAAGCCCGTTGGCCAGGGCCTGGAACTAAGCTAAGGCTGCGATTGTTTTTGTTTTGGCCAGGAATTCCATCGGCTCAGTTGCGATGGCACTTGTTTTGAGTATTTTAGACGGCGTTGATACGGATATGGACACGGATACGGAGGCTTGGGAACGGTGTTCAGGGTTATGGGATCGGCTGTACATCACATTTGATTGCGATCACAGCATCGCTTGTCAGAACAAACATGTTTAGATTTGGCAGTCACAGTGCCTTGTAATCTGGTTAAGAGAGTCGTCCCGTTTTGAGGATTGAGCTACCTTGACCCCTGTCCCTATCTGGCAAGGTGACGCATGTCGCCGCGCGTTCTTTTGATTGGGCCAACCGGCCGCCGCTTCAACTTGACTCGGGCATTGATTGATAACGGACTGACTGTGTCGACACATTTGATACCGCAAGTCCGTGTGGCGAAAATGCCAATCCTGACCTGTCTTCATTAATTCGAATAGGTCGCTGCTCATGATGCACTCTGCGCGCGTGCTGTTGTCGTTGAGCTGCTCGCTGGCGCTATGCGTCGCGGCGGACTCGCAGCAGAAACCTCTCGGGACGTCGTCGTCGTCGCCACCGCCGCCGCTGCCGGAGGCGATGACGATGGCGATGGCGCCGGATAAGGGCCCCAGCTGGCGGCGGGGTCTCAACTTCTCGTCGCCGGCGCCGCACCTGTTCTCGTCGGCGTACGGGCTGCTGCAGCAGTGGAGCAACACGGTGTTCCCGAACGGGCACACCATGGCCGCGGTGGAGATTCCGGCGTACACGCTGTTGTATCACGGGAGGATGGACGAGGAGACGGCGCCGAGTCCGGAGTGGCTTGCCTTTGACATGTGAGCTTTGTTTCCTCCCTTTTTTTTAAAAAAGAAAACCCCCCCGTTTTACTTCACTTGTAAAAAAGGATACAGACGGCTCACTGGAACCATGCTAACGCGGACGACGGCAGAGAAATGGCCTACGGCATCATGGGCAGCACGCGGCAGAGCTTCATGCTGAGCTACCAGACCACGCGCCCCGTCAAGGCGCTCTATTTCGACGGCGAGTCCGCGGCGCTGATGGGGCTGGGCCAGCTGGACACGCAGATGCTGCACCTGTACGGCAACGTCTCGGGCCCGGAGTCCGGGGGCGGGCCGTGGCGCGGGCTGGAGCCCGAGTACGAGCGCGCCATGGGGCTGTGCGACTGGCTGCTGGAGAGGGGCCTCCGGGAGCCTGGCGGCGGTGGCGGGTTCGAGGGGGTCGTGAGGATGAATGCCGGGTTCGAGCTGATTTGGTGCGACTTTGGGAGTGATAGCCTGAGGCTTATTTCGAGGGGGAACGTCACGGCGCCGCAGATTAGGGATGTTGAGGGACGGGGTGCTGGGAAGGAGGAGGAGGAGGAGGAGGAGGAGGGAGTGGAGGTGAAAGAAAGGGGGGATGATGGTGACGATGATGAAGAGGATCCGACGTCGGTGTATCCTCTGCCGCCGCAGCCGACGAGGACGGATCGGCCCGTGAGTCCGTCGAAGCCGGCGGTGCCGCCGAACTGGCGCGGGATCATGGGCCCCGTCGACCGGGAGCCGTTCCTGCAGAGCCAGGCGTGGGGTTGGTTCGCCTCGGCGACGTGGCATTACGGGTCTACCGGAATGGGACCCGGGAGGGGGGAGACGAGGGCGAAGGTGCTGGGCTGCGGGATCACGAGCTGGTATTCTGGGAGGTTCTGGGGCTCGATGGTGGAAGAGGAGCGGAAGAGGTTGAACCTGACGGAGGAAGGGTATTGGGATGGCGACGAGGCCGTGGGGAACCGGAGCGTCGCGTTGGCGCAGCTGGGAAGACGGAGGAGGTTGCATCACTTGGAGGATGTGAGCGCTGCGCAGGCCGGGCGGGTGAGGGGCGAGACGGAGGCGATGCTGAGGGATGTGTTGGCTGGCGGCAGGTGTAGCGGGATGGAGTGGGTTGCGACGATGGGGGAGATTGTGCAGCGGACGGCCGGGCATCTGATGGTGATGGAGCAGGCGGCGAGGTTCGACGTGGACGGGAAGAACGTCACGGAGGTCAAGGAGTGGCTGTACAAGCTGCGCGCGCAGAGCCACATGTTTCTGGTGTCGTTCCTGGAGTACCCGCACAAGATCACAAAACGGACATGGGCCGTGGACGGGCCGCTCTTTGGGGAGACGTACTCGCGGTGTCGGTACCGGTATACGCGCCTGCTGGTCGACGTGCCCCTGAGCCCGCGGGAGGGCGATCTCAGAGACGCGGTGGAGGAGGTCATGGGCGGAATCTGCGGGGTGCTGCTTGAGGTCGGGTTCGAGGTTGAGAGAGCTTGGTATGCGCTTGAAGAAGGAGGCTCGGGTCAGCTTGGATCTTTGGGTGAGAGGTGGGCGGACGGGGTGAGACGATTGAGAGCATGGGTTGGATGGGAGGGCGAGTTCATCAGGTGCGAGAAGGTGTGCGGATGGGACGAGCGCTGCTATATCCCAATGTGGCCGTTGCTCAAGTCCGTCTGGGGCGGGAGGAAACCGAGGCCGCCGCCTGATCATGGACGAAACGGAACGGAGCCAGGCCCGCCGCCGTATCGGGGACGTGGGCCGTGGTATGGAGGGAATCACACCACGCCCGGATATGGAATGCCTGGACGAAGTCCCATTTGGATGGGGGACGAGACGGATTTGTGGCAACCCAAGTGCGTCAAAGTCGAGGACATCATGCCGAAGCCAAGGGGAGACTAGGCTTTGCCGTGGTTAGTTGGCGAATGGTCCTGCTTGCCTCCTGTCAGTCCTGGCTTGTTTGCACAGAATCTCGCTGAGGAGAGTTGATGTCAGGCGCTCGATTGAGCTGGCAAGAGAATGAACACATCCACGAGGGCAACACTGCTGAACATAGAAACACGAGAAAGAGCTCTTGTTGAGAAGTTGCCCAAAGGAACTAGAAACACAAAAAGAGCTTCCGATGCCCAGTCGTCTAAAGAGACTTTCCAAGTGCTCGCAACATAAGAGCGACGACGTTTCATTTTACTCTAAGCTTGACTTTTTGGTCATCTGATCTGACCCGAGGTTAGCTCGCCGCGCAGCCGTGACCCGAGACCAAGGCCGACGTACCATTGTATAACATGAATAATCTTTTGTCTCAACCTAGACTTCCAACTCTATAGCCCTACCCGTCCCGTTGCCGGTCGGATCCCGAACCCTCATGCGTGGATGTATGACTTCAGGGCCTTGACGGCGTCTCCGTCGTTGGCCTTGAGCAGCTCCGTGGCCTTGGGCTTGGTGAGTTCAAGCTCGTCGACCTGCAGCACGTGCGTCAGCGTGTGTTCTTTTCAGCCTCGCGTGGCTCTTTTTGCCGTAGTCGTGTACTCCGTCAAAAGTAGGGCTCAACTGACCAGCAGCGCAACATCGGCGGCGTCGACCTTGACGTTCTTGACCTCCTGCTTGGCGGCCGTGGCACCGCCCAGGCCCTTGATGGCCTTCTGGGCGGCCTCGGCGTCGACCTTGTCCTCGGAAGAGTCGTCGCCGCGGGCGTCGAGGCTGGCGAGCGCGGAGGCAGCCTTGCGGTCCTCGGCGGACTTGGCGGGCTGGACCTCCTCCTCAACGTCACCGGCGGGGGGCTGCTTCTCGGACATTGTGGCGGGAGAGTTTTCGCTTCGCTTCGATCGGTCGTTCGTGGAAGACGGAGTTCGGGTGCTGGTTTGGGATGGAGCTGATGTTGGAGGAGCGGTAGCTGAAGCAGGTCCGTCCGACAGGGCAGGGCAGCAGCACACCACGAAGCTGAGGGACGGACGGAATTTGTGGTGGGGCAAGGTGGGGGGGGGGAAGAGCTCACTAGGTACCTAAGACTCAGGCCCTTGCGCTGTAGGTCACTAAGTACCTTGTTCACCGACGGTGAGCGTTCGAGGTAGGTCGGTACGCCGCGGCATAGCGTTGCCCTGGGGAAATCGCAAGGTAGCACACGTTTAAGAGCACATCGGCACTAGCTTCCGCGGGTTGGGCGGATGGTCTGGTTCCTGGATTATTTTTCATGGCGCCGTTTGCTGTGCGTCATTGGTCAATTTGAGCTTCACCGTTGCGTTGCAGGCCCTTTTTTTTCCCTCTCCAACTGGATTCATCCCCGAATTTGGCCACATTGTCCCTGCATCCGCCCATTCGAATAAGTTTGACTCACTATAGTTCCGGCCCCGAAAAGAGTCATTGCCTCGTTTTACCTCAGGCCTGCTTCGTTCTTCCTTCGCTTTTCTCAACTCCGACCTTCTCCGTCTGGCATCTTCTGTCGTCTGTCTCACTCTCCTCCCCGGCAACACCACACACCATGTCGTCTCCCGCCTGGTCGCCTGACTCCTGGCGGTCAAAACCCATCAAACAGTCACCCGCCTACCCAGACGAGGCCGCACTCAACAAGTCGGTCAAGGAACTCGGACGCCTGCCGCCCATCGTCCACCCCAAGGAGATTGTCGCATTGAAGCAGCACCTTCGAGATGTGGCTCTGGGCGAGGCCTTTCTGCTGCAGGGCGGCGACTGTGCCGAGCTCTTTGACTACTGCGAGCAGAACGCCATCGAGTCAAAGATCAAGCTGCTGCTGCAGATGAGCTTGGTTCTTATTTGGGGCGCCGACAAGCGGGTGGTGCGCATTGGACGCATGGCTGGTCAGTACGCGAAGCCCAGGTCCAGCCCGACTGAGATCGTCGACGGTGTGGAGATGCCGTCGTTCCGCGGCGACATTCTCAACGGCTTCAACGTCGATGAGCGGGAGATTGACCCCCAAAGACTCGTCAAGTGAGCCACCTGCGCCAAAACTCTCAAACCATTCCCCCAAGCTGACAACCACAGGGCCTACCACCACTCCTCGGCAACCCTCAACTACATCAGAGCGTCTCTCTCGTCTGGCATCGCCGATCTCCACAGACCGCTGGACTGGGGCCTGGGCCGTGTCCGGGACCCCGAGCTGAAGAGAAAGTACTCCGAGGCCGTCCTGTCTCTGACCGACATGCTCCGTTTCCTTCACACTATCGGCGCCGACAAGAGCGACAAGCTGGACACCGTCGACCTCTTCACCAGCCACGAGGGCCTTCTCCTCGAGTACGAGCAGCCGCTGACCCGCCTACTGGAGACGCCGGCGCCGCGCCCCACTCTCAACCGCAGTACCTCCGCCGAGTCCAAGAAGGAGTACTACGACACGTCCGCTCACTTCCTCTGGATCGGCGACCGTACAAGGCAGATCGACGGCGCGCACGTTGAGTTCTTCCGCGGCATCGCCAACCCCATCGGCATCAAGGTCGGCCCCACCACCCCGACGGACGACCTGCTCGCGCTGCTGCGCACGCTCAACCCGGACCGCGAGCCGGGCAAGATCACGCTCATCACGCGATACGGCGCCGCCAAGGTCCGCGCTCTGCTGCCGGCGCACATACGCGCCGTGGAGGACAGCGAGTTCCGTCGCTGCGTCGTCTGGCAGTGCGACCCCATGCACGGCAACACGCTGTCCACGGGCAGTGGCATCAAGACGCGTCGCTTCCGCGACATCTTTGAGGAGCTGCAGGAGACCCTGCGCATCCACAAGGAGCAAGGCAGCTACCTTGGAGGTGTGCACCTTGAGCTGACGGGTGACGCCGTGACGGAGTGTCTTGGCGGCAGCGAGGGGCTGGACGAGGAAGACTTGTCAACGAACTACACTAGTTTCTGCGACCCGAGGTTGAATGAGAAGCAGGCACTCGAGCTGGCGTTCTTGATTGCGGACCATTACAGGAATGAGAGGAGACCGATATCGTAAATGGGTATTGGGATGCAAAGAGATGTCGAGGAAGGCGTACTGTGGGCTTACATGTGGTTCCTAAAAGCAATGTTTTACATGAAAATCATCGGTTCATCCGGTTTTTGCAGATGGTCTCCCTGAGGCAGTATTGGGGGGCAGGACTCGTTTTGAATGCATGACACTTTGGCTTCCGGCCTTTACGTAAGTATCGGCTAACAAGACCGAGTGCAACCCCGAATACCTTCAACTTGCAGACAAGCAACTCTCGGCCGACGCTGCACTGCACCGACAGTCAGGGCGTGCCTGACAGGCCGAGAAAGTGGGGCGCTCACCCAACAGGGAAGTTCTATACGGATACCAGCGGGCCAGCAGATAAGGTGCCAGAGCGCCCTTTCCCCAGCGCCCCGATAAGCTGAGCGGGGCTTCCCCGCGGTGGCCGGCAGCATCCCCCGTGACCGGTGTAAGTCTCCCTTGATAAGTCCAACGCTTCTTCTTGCATCTCTCACAGCTCAAACTCTCCCGTCTCATCTCACTTGGGAGGTTTTGTCAGCTCAAAACTTACTCACAACACCCTCCCTCACACCCACCACCGCCGCGAAGATGGTCTACCCATTTGACTATCTCCAACACCGGCGCGACTGGTCAGCCAACCCCCCGCCTCTCACTACCCGAAGACCGAGGTCACTAACACGGATTGCAGCCAATTCAAGCAGGCCGAGCGCGGAGACAGAATCCGCCGCCTGACAGCCTACCATGGCCCCTTTTCGGCCCTGGACCGCCAGATCCTGGACAGGCCCATCGACGAGCTCGTGCAGGACGTACACAAGACCGCACTGAAGCCAATTGACATTCTCAAGACCTATGGCAAAGTAGCTCTTAAGGCGCATGAACGAACCAACTGCCTCACCGAGGTCATGATTTCAGACGCAGAGAAATGGGTCGAGGATGGCTCAATCAACATGAAGGGGCCCCTGGCCGGTATTCCCGTGAGCTTGAAGGACACAATTGTGGTCGGAGGGTATGACACCACCGTCGGTTTCAGCAGCTTCGTCGGCAACAAGACACCCCTCGACGGCCCCGTCGTGCGACTTCTCAAGGACGCCGGCGCCGTGCCCTACGTCAAGACGAACCTGCCCATCACGCTGCTGAGTTTCGAGTCCACCAACGACGTCTGGGGCCGGTGCACGAACCCGCACAACGCAAAGTACTCCCCCGGCGGGTCGACAGGAGGAGAGAGCGCGCTTTTGGCCATGGGCGGCAGGATCGGCATCGGCAGTGACGTTGCGGGCAGTGTGAGGGCGCCGGCGCACTTTTCCGGGTGCTACAGCTTGCGGTGCTCGACGGGGCGGTGGCCGAAGCTGGGCTTCTGCACGAGCATGCCCGGCCAGGAGGGCGTGCCTTCGGTTTACAGCCCGATGACGCGGACGCTAGACGACCTCCGTTACTTTACGCGGGCCGTGGTGGGGATGGAGCCATGGAAGTACGATTACACGGTGCACCCGATGCCGTGGCGAACCGAGGTGGAGAAGGAGTATCTCGAGAAGCCGAAGCTGCGAGTTGGTGTGATGCGAACTGATGGCGTCGTCGACCCGAGCCCCGCATGCAGGCGTGCGCTGGAAATGGTGGAGGTGGCGTTGAGGAAGGATGGCCACGAGATTGTCGAAATTAACCCGCCGTCGCCCTACGAAGCGCTCAAGACGGCGTCGTTGGCGCTGAACGCTGACGGATGCCAGATGTTTGACTCGTTCTTCCGGACTGGGGAGTGGAACGATCCAGGAGCCGCGCAAATGAAGTTCCTGATGAACCTGCCCGGCCCGCTGAGGTATCTTTACTACCTCTGGGTGAAGTACGTCCGCCGGGATGACATCTGGGCTGGTTTGATCCAGGATTGGCGCCCGCAGACGGCGTTTGAGAACTGGAAGCTCGTCGCAAAAAGGGAGGCGCATCGCCTTGCGTGGTTCGACTGGTGGAACAAGGTCAATGTCGACTTTCTCATCACCCCGCCCAACGCGACGCCCGCCGTGCCCCACGACGGAATGAAGGATGCGTGCAGCAGCTGCGGCTACACGTTTCTCTTCAACTTGGTCAGTCGTAATTTGCAGGCGATATTTATTTTGCTAACAATTTCCCAGCTCGACTACACGGCCGGCGTCCTCCCCGTGACGCACGTAGACAAGGACCTGGACCAGCTGCCCGCCGATTTCAACATCAAGAAGCTCAACGGCGTCGCCCAGGGCGCGTATAAGCTGTACAACGCCAAGGACATGCACGGGCTGCCTGTGGGCGTCCAGGTCGTAGGCAGGAGACTAGAGGAGGAGAAGGTTCTCTCCCTTATGAAGAGGGTCGAGGATGCCTTGGGCGATGACAAGTACAAGCTGCTGGAGATTGACTGAGCATGTGACGCAGAGTGCTGCTTGGTCAGATATGCGTATCTAGCTTGGGATAGAAATTATCTGCCGATTTCGCGACCGATATTTAATGCAAAAAGTCCTATTGGAAGCCGATCCTCAAGGCCACCTGCCGGATATAAACCTTTGACCATTGACTTGCGGGTGTGCGTTGCCGTGTAAGTGGTTTGGAGATGCGGGGCAGCGGCCGTTGGGACAAGTCCGAGATCGGACTGAGGCGCAGGTTCCCCGACTGCATCTCATCGGGCACGGCGTTGTAAGTCTAAGAAAAAGGTATTTTAGATAAGATTCCCTTTCATTGTTCACTCATCAATCGCAAGTCACTCCATACCACTACAAGTCGTCCTCGACACCCGATCATCATGGCCGAACAGAAGCAAGACAAGTGGTCGACGGAGGTGAGTTATCACATGCCAGCCACGCCTCCACAGCATCTGACTTACACGGCACAGGCGTACCAGCACTCCGCCTCCTTCGTGCCGAAGCTGGCGACGAAAGTCGTCGGCTGGCTCGACGTCCAAAAGGACGATGTCATCCTCGACATTGGCTGCGGCGGTGAGTGTCCCCCGCAATCTCATCCGGGAGGGACAAGTCCTAACACCCGGCAGACGGCATCCTCGACGTCGAGTTCGGCAAGGTTCTCGCCCAGGGCACCGGCTCCCTGCACGGCATCGACGCCTCGCCGTCCATGATCTCCACCGCCAAGAAGCTGGTCGCGGACGCCGGCCTCTCAAACTGCGAGTTCGAGGGTGAGTCTCCCCCATCCCAATTCCCATTCCCGTTCCCATTCCCATCCCGTCACGCCGGAGATCCTCCACTGACTGACACGCCGCCGCCGCCGCCGCGGCGTCCCAGTCCTCGACGCGACCAAGATGGCCACCTCCCAGACCCCGTCCCTCCGGACCCCGACCTTCACCAAGGCCTTCTCCAACGCGGCCCTGCACTGGATCCTCCGGGCCCCGGGCTCGCAGGTGCCCGTCTTCACGTCCGTCCGCGACGCGCTGCTCCCCGGCGGCGTGCTGGTCCTCGAGATGGGCGGGCTGGGCTGCGTGTGCGAGATGCGCACGGCGCTGCTCATGGCCGTGGCGCGGCGGGTGGGCATGGACAGGGCGCGGGAGGCCGACCCGTGGTTCTTCCCCGACGAGGACTGGCTGAGGAACGTGCTCGAGAAGGAGGTCGGCGGGTGGAAGGTGGAGAAGCTGGAGCGGGAGTGGCGGCCGACGATGGCGGACAAGGGCGGCGTGGAGGGGTGGTGTCGGCTGATGGGCAAGGAGCTGCTCGACGCCGTGCCGGAGGGGGAGAGGGAGGAGGCGGTCAAGGAGGTCGTGGAGGTGTTGAGCGAGGTTTGCAAGGTTCCGGGTGGAGGGCAGATGATTAGCTATGTTAGGTTGAGGTGTTTGGCGAGGAAGTTGTAAATGACGTGGCTGGCTTAGAAATACGCCCAAAGAGGGTATACACAAGTGAATAACGAAGTCCTGTCTGTTTTTTCTTCTCGTTCTTGATATCGTCATGGGAAATTGGAAAATGAGAAATAGCTGCAAACACTTGGCTTGATAGTAGTAAGGCATTTGAAAGCTGGTAAAGGACGCTGCCGAATGTGAGCTGATGAATACTTAAGACTCAAGAACTGGGTGTTCTCGAAATACGATGAGTTCTCCTCTGAGACGAAGTCATCTGAATTCATCTTCAACCGCAACCGCATTGGATCATCACGTTGGCACTGCTTTGTATCACGTCACTAGCTGACCAGCTCTCAGAAATCCACAATCTCAATGTAGCATGACCTAGGATCCTTCTCTGTCGAACCCACCACAAGCTTAAGCAACGCCGGCGGAAAATGAATGCTCGACTTCACATCACCCTTCTTGAAGTTTCTAGCTTTCATTGCGCTCTTTCCACCTCTTTCGCGGGATCACGGCCCCTCAATCGGCCACGTCGACTCTTGCCAAATCAGCAACTTGTCATGGCATCTTCAGACCTGTCGATCGGAACGAGGCTATGTAAATGCCCTCGTCCTAGGCAAAGGTCTCAACTGGACGGTGCTCGAGATAACGAACACCTTCACTTTGAGCTGTGAGGGCTTTCACTCCCAGGTCAGAAACAGCCCAACGGGCGCTACCCCTTCGCCATAGACGACTACGACATCTTCTTCACGGAATCACTTACCCAGGCTTACCTCTAAGTGTCCTAGAACGAGAAGCAGACAAATATTAGCCCATGCGCGGAGATGCGACTACTTGTGAGCCCGAATCGTGGCGAAATGAAGCTTGCTGTTGTTTAACGCCGTGATCGACAACACCCGGCCGTACGAGAACTCCTCCATCAAAGACCATGTCGATCCGAGCCTCGACGAGAAAGTCTCGGAGCGCTTACATCACAAGATGGCATTCATGAGCGCTCAGATATGCAAATTGGGGAACGGTCTGGGCTTGGGGCACAACTCAAGCACCTCTCCGTTCCCCGAAACCGTCGTCGCCGAGCCGACGCCGTCTCTTATATAACCCGACGATGACTTACATCATCACAGCCCTTGTAGATACCGCTGGCCTCGTTCAAAAGTGAATTAGATACCCCCCTGCAAAGTTGGTGATCATGTCGGCGTGCGGAGCTGGCTCGTCGTGGACGAAAATGGATTTGCCGCTGAAGAATTCAGCAGTGCGATGAGAGCTTCGTTTATATGCGAGGCAAAGCGGATATACTCTCCAGTGGTCGTTTCTGTTTAAGGTCAGACTATGGAGTTGATGGGCAGTTGACAAGTAGAACAGTTTGGTTGAGCTCAACTTGCGTGTTTCATTATCAGCGAACGAATAATTCCGCGCCCAGGACCCGTAGACATTAAGAATGCCAACCCAATATCTCGGCATTATCGAGATAATCATGGTCTTTTACCCCTCAGGTGGCCTTTCTTGGGAGGACTCAAGGCCTTGTCATTTGAGTGAAGCGTCAGATTGATAGCAGATCACAAGGTCGTCGTGGCCACCTCGCAAGTTCCTCGCAACAATCAACTGCCTTCACCAAGATCGATACAGTGCTTCTGATCTCACAAGACAATGATATGCCTCGGCAACTCGTCAAAGACTCAACAAGGCCCCGTCAAAACCTCTTCGTGAACACCACCTCATCCGTCGTAGTCACTCTCACCCCGCCAAGCGTATAAAACGCAAATCATCACCCACCGGCAACTCAATCGAAAACAGCCTGTATCTGGGAGATTTCATCTCATCATCGGCTCAAAAAAAACACACGCACACGCTGTATCTGGGAGCGGCTTAGTCGACTAAGTTGGGTTCAAATCCTATCGGCTTCAACTGGTGTTTTGGCCGAACAGCTGAGTTTCACGCAACATGAGAAAAAAGAAAACTCAAAAGCCTTTCCACATCTCTCCCACATTATGTTGGAAAAGAATCAGACGAACTGGGGCAACACTTTCTCGCACGGCCATCTTCATCCCAAGCATCCCGAACGGCAAGCTCTTACGAAAAGGAATTCCATGAAATGTCTCGGGAGCAGAGAGTGGCACTGCTACCCACCCGCATGAACCCTCAGCTCTGCCCACCCAACTCGCATCCCTTCGGCATGATGATGGCAGAGAACCACGATAACCGAACGCGGGAAGATCACAGATTACCATCATCGGCCACCGGCAACTTACTAAAGACCTTCGGTAGACTTCCGATGACGCCTTGGCCGGGAGACCGGGCCCCCGAGTCAACGCCGCAGCCCACGGGGACGTCATCCCACCCGCTCCCCCGACTCGCGACGCGAACACACCGAACAAGACGACAGAGAGGCAAAAGTCCCACCACCTCATCCTTTTTTTTTTCGTCCCGTCTTTCCCGCACAAGTGCCCCTCCCGTCTTTCGTCATTCCAACACCAAAAAACTCCGCCCTCTTGCCTGGCGGCCGTTCGGGACGGACACATAAAACGCCTCCCCATCTCCATCTCCACCCACACACACACCACACCCATCA
Source organism: Colletotrichum tropicicola (assembly GCA_025962755.1). Classification (NCBI taxonomy): domain Eukaryota; kingdom Fungi; phylum Ascomycota; class Sordariomycetes; order Glomerellales; family Glomerellaceae; genus Colletotrichum; species Colletotrichum tropicicola. Next base: position 48,668 of record JAOWMA010000014.1, on the reverse strand, counting down.
CCGACCAAGTCTTCCCACAGCGCCGAACACCTGACAAGTCAGTCAGTCAGTAGAGGAGCACACGCATGCACGGAGGAAAAAGTGCTCCGTTTCTCAACACACTCCCCCCGACTCAATCATCATCCCATCTTCACCATAACTCACTCCATCGTGACATGAGGAACTCAAACCACCTCCCCCAGGTTTCCAAAACCTTCTCACCCACCCACACACACACACACACACACACACACACACACCTCTGCCACGAACCAAAGATAGGTCATCCAAAGTCGGCAAAAAAAGAACGGTCAAAAGTCCTCTCAGACACGAAAGAATTCGACCGAACCACACACACACACAAGCGTAAATCGACCGACCTTCGGCCGACTCCGCACGGGAACGGCACACACACACACACACGCGCGCCATCCACGCATACCAAAAACCGCCCCCAAAACGCCAACCGTTTGACATCACCCACAACCTCCTGTCTCCACCCGATCGTCAGAGCCAAGCCGCTGTTTTGACTGCTTCTGGTCGCCGCAAAGACCACCAAGAGGTCATGCAACAGCAATGGGAGGGGGGGAAAACACTGGAAAAAAAACAGAAGCTCTGATCAAGTGAGGTCTAGACAAACCCTTCTTGTCAAGTCAGCCTTGACTCGGCCGGGGAATCCCCGGGGCGGCACGACCTCGGCGCCCTTGGGGCCCGCAACGACGCTTTCCGCCCGGCCTTCCCCTGTCGCTTAATGCTCTCTGTAACTCCAACCCTGCGGGCATGCTCCTTGTGCTTGGAAGAGTATGTCGTGATATGTCAGCAACACAGACCACGGGCACCAGCCGTGTTCGGTCGAGATGGTTCATGTCACCGGCTGACAGTGGTTCATACTTCTGTCGGCGGCTTGTCAACTGGACGAACCTCTCCAAAGTCAGATGTATGTATTCTCTCTTAGTCAAAAAATAGGCACATGACAGATTGTGCAGTGTGTGTATGAAACGTGGTCCCGTAATCACTTCCCTTTTGCCCAGTCACATGGAAAGTAAAGCTGGAGATGAACTAGATGCCATAGCTGAAAATGATATATATGGGCTTATATATGTGAAAGAACATTGCCCGCCATCCGTGGTCCGTGACATGAAAGAAATAGTAGACCGACGACGCCGGATGGCGGCAAAAGGATGTAATATGATGCACATCGCTGGGTGGGTTTCTCAATGCATTTCCAGCCAACGCCTTCCCGCTTGCAGTCATTCAGCCAACCCTCCCCATCTCGGCGCGTCATCGCCGTCTCCTTGCTGGAGAGCTTTTGGAAGCTGTAAGTGTCGTCTTCTGGCGTAAACTCCTACATGTACAGACCCCGATAGATTTGAGAGCTTTTGTTTTTGAGATTTTATAATAGGGGAATGAGCGCATTTAGAAATGCTCCTTCCAGAAGCGGAAGTTGACTTCCCTGACAGTAGCAGACTTGCAAGCCTTCTGGATATCGCGGGCTGTGAGGTTGGTTAGCATACGGGTGTGGGTAAATGTGACTTGTGCAACTTACCGGCTACTGAAGGACCGCAGAAGTACACACCAACAGTAGTGCGCATGCTGCCCTCCAAACCGTTGAGGTAGGTCCTGTCCAGAATGCCATCGCGCATGGTGGAGAAGAGCTTGAGGAAGTTGGGTCGGCCAAAGTTCGTGCGCGACTTGAGCTCGGTAAGCGGGTCGTGGTCGGATCCAACGGAGTTGAGGACAATGTTCTGGGTGGTGTCCATATCCAACTTCTGGGTGAGGTAGGTGTGAATCTTCAAGAACTCAACGCCGTTGCTACCCGGAAGGCGAGCAGCCTCATCAGACTGGGACTCGAGCGACGAAAGCAGGGTTTGGAACCACTCGAAGGAGCCGGTGTCCTTGCAGACCCAGATGAACTCGACACGACGAAGACGGGTGGGCGGGTTCGGGCCGTTGCGCAGATGCCAAATGTTCTTCAGGATAGATGCCCAGGGAGTGACACCAATACCGGTACCAATGAGCACCGCAATTTCGTTCTCGAAAACGTCCTCGGCAGGAGCTCCATAGGGTCCATCGATACGAAGGTCGGGCATTTGCTGGCCGTTCTGCAGAGCAACCTCGTACATTCCCATGGGGTCGACGCCATCGTAAAGCTTGGATTGAGCGCCACCGGCACCAACTGCGTCACCGAGAGCGCGGGTGAAATCACCGACTTGGCGAACGTGGACCGAGACGTAGGGATCGAAGGGGCACGAGGTGATGGTGAACGGGTGCCACTGGTAGTTGGAAATCGAGGGCACTTGGAGGAAGAGCCACTGGCCGGCCTTGTACTTGAAAGAAGGCTTGTTGAACTGAAGTTCAACGACGTCTTTGACTTGTTAGTCTCTCTAAACCACGCGGGGATAGCACGAAACTTACCGTACGGGTGGCGCACAACACGAGTGATCTTGGTAAGACGGCGAGCGCGGACTTCACGGTAGGTACGCTCCATGAGGTAAAAGGCACCGGTCCAAAGCTCCCATCGCCAACCGAGGTAGCCAATGCAATGGTCCCAGTAGTCCTTTCCAGCAAACGGGGAGTACGATTCGGCGGTGTCGCGGACGAAGCAGCCGACGGTGTGGGTGTACAGGCCGAGGAAGAACGGGATGAACAGGTGGTGGGTGTACCAGAAAGTCTCGAACGACTGTTGGCGAATACGGGCGTGGGCCGTGGTGTACATCAGGAGCATGCACAGAAGCATGACATGGCCGGTGACACCGCCTGCCTGGGCGTAGTGGATCTGAATAGCCGTGACAGGTCGAATCTGCGTCACCTCAACGTTGAAGAAGCTGTGCTTGTTAGTGGCTGGGCGATTGCAAGTCATGGAGGTCAGCTTACTTGATGTAATGGGCAGACGTGTGCAGGATGGTGAACAACAGCATCGAATAGGCCAACTGTCTGTGCAGCCAGAGGTTCTCGTCGAGGGGAAGGAAACGGACTTTGGGTCGAATCCATCGCATGACCGTTCGGCAAACCGGGAGAAGGATAAGCATTCCATCGACACTGAGAACCAAACCGGCACCTCTTGAAATCCACACAGAGTACTGGAGAGTGTTCAGACCCGCCAGTCTCACATCAGCCGCCTGCTTCCACCTGATTTGCAGTCAGTTGACAATTCGCAAAGCTCCGGTGCGGGGCAGACTCACCAACCGTAGGCAAAGATGCCCCAGTGAAAGGTCCAGAAGAGGAAGTGGAAGAGCAGCTTCTGAGCAGTGAACTGCTTCTTGACCAAGGTCCCGAAACTCAAGTCGCCCGCCATCTTGATTCGAATGCGCAATTCCTCCTGTTGGTTGATGTATTAGGGTGTCGACCTGCGACAGTGCCTCCGAGTCGGCAAGTGGGTGGGTTCGAGCGTCGGGTGACGAATCGAGTCGTATGGAGGACGGAGCGAGGGCGGCGCGATGAATCCCAGCTAACCCTGATGACGGTGGTATCTCGATGCCAAACTCTTGATTCCCAGTCTCTTTCTCGTGGATCCCCGAATTAAAACGTGTGTTATAAAACCCAAAAGCGATGCGCAGCGAAGCAAAAAGAAGCGAAAATAAGACTCCAGCCAAACAAAGTTGGATACTTGTTTAAAAAGAGTGATCTGAGCCAGCAGCGAAGGAAGGAAAGGATCTCGTTAGTCGGAAGGGCTCGAGGATTGACTAAATGACTCTTCGACGTGACGGAGATGCGACGGAGAAGAAGAGAAAAATGAGGGTGAGAGAAGAGAGGTGGAGGGAGACAAGACGAAGTTCCCGGCGGGTGGGGAGAAAGTGATAAAAAGACGAGTCGGACGGCAGTCGAGCTGAGGCGGCTGTCTCTGGGCTTGGCGCGCTCTGAGGACGACTGGCGCCAGGGATTGGGCCGGGAAGGGATCGGTTCTTGGGAAAGGGACCAGGACCAGGACCAGGGTGGACGGGGGAGGCTGTCGTGGGCGGAAGGATAGAATTCGATCCGGCGACGAGGTGAGGAGGAGGCTTGGTGGTGGTGCGGAGGACGGTGGATGGGCGGCGTCGGGACTAATCTTTCGGATGTCAGGTGTCCATGAAACCTCGTCAACGGCCGGCTGGCAGGGAGCTGTTCGTCTGCTCGTCGAGGCCGGGGGCAGCGATGGGCGGATTGGTGGCGGCGGCGAACGGGACCAGGGGGGATTGGGGTGGACTGGACGATTCGGTAGATCAGACGTTGGAGGGGTTTCGCAGTTGGGGGGGGAGCTGTATCAGTCCGATCCGAGAGGCGAGCCTGATCAGACGGCAGGGCCAGGTGCGACAGCAGGTGGGCGGAGTTGAGACGAGTTCTGTTAGAGGCGCTTTGACGAGGGGGGCCGCGAGGCTATTCTGACGTTTCGGTTGCAACAGGGGAGGGGCGTTTTTGGTGGTTCTGTTCCGGTGCTGTGCTGGCGCTGTCCAGTTGCTGCGAGCGCCGTTGTATCCGTCCGTACCTTGCGCCGTAAGCCGTAAGCCGTAAGCCGTAATGTTGACAGTAAGGCTCAACCAAGACCAAGGTAGGTAGGTAGGTAGGGTACCGGTCTGTTGGGAGCAGAGGGGAAAACAAAGAAGAGAGAAAAAACCAGGTCGGGCGGATCGGGACGACGAGTCGAGGCCCTCATATCCATTCAGATGCGGCCATGCACGTTGCGGTCTGCGGCCTGCAGCGTCGTGTCATGCTCATGCTCTCTCTCTCTCTCTCTCTCTCTCTTTCTCTCGCTCTGCGCTTGCCGCCCGCCCAGGCGGATGGATCGAGAAGTGGACAGGTCCCCAGGTGATGGGCGACGGCGAGCAGCGCAAATGGACGACGCTGACTGGCTGCATTTAATTTTGGATCACGGACGCCAGACCCGTTTCGGCCGTGTCCATGCTGCTGGGCGCTTACGCTGCTGGGGGAACTGCGCTGGGGGGGCAGCAGAAAAGGTGAGGCGTGCAGGCGGGAAGACGCGGTGGCTGGCCCGTCGCGGCACCGGATTCGCTGGGAGCACAGCGGGCACAGCAGGCACGGCGGGGGGATGCCACTGTAGAAGGGCACCAATGTGACGGGCCCAAGGCACCGAGTGCAGTAGTTTGCAGCTGTAGCGCACCTCGGCAGCATCCAAATTAGCACAGAATGGGGACTCGCATCGACGACCCGGCCACTGACGGCGACCCCAAGCATGTGCCCAGCAGTTAGCACAGCACCCAGAACATCACCGATTCGAAGGTTGGGAAATCATACGAAGCCCAAGCAGAGCCCCGATATTGGCGTGCTGCGAATGGCGACTCTGCAGAGCCATCGCCGTGCTTCATTGGCCGCGCCGAAATAGAGCTTCAACCTCGCCAAACCATCGTCCACCGGGCCTCCCCCGCGGTTTTCGGCCATGACTCTCAGTGTACGCCGTCCCCCGTACGCCGTACGCCCTCTTCGTCTGCCCCGAAAGGAAAGACAACCGCAGGAAAGCCACGGAGAGAAAAAATTAAGAATGAGGGACAGCTGAGAAGCCACAGGGGTCACCCCCACACTCCCGCTAGTCTCTTTTTCGCCTGGTGCAGGGGTTACTGGTGTTCTTGGGTACGTACCGAGGCAGGTACGTATCGCGGGTACACACGCCTGCGCCAGGTGCGGCAGGTCCCACCCCGCCAGCTGCGGAACACCACTTCCAGGGCAGGCACGCAGCACAGCAAAAAAGGGCAGGAACGCTTCGCTTCCGTCAGGGGTTCCTTCCGGGAAGCTCCCTTTCCTTTTCTCCTTCGGTCGCCTTGGCCCGTGCGTCACCCGCAAATCTCCAAACTTGTCATCCCAGCAACCGCACCACTTCAAGCCTCCTTCATCCACACTTTATCCCCGTCGTGAAACCCTCACGCCTCTTGCCAACCCTCACGTCAAACCGAGTCAGCGCCCTCTTCTCCTTCTCTCTCTCACTAAGGTAAGTCAGCCAGAGTCCAGCAAACTCGCCGTCGACGCCTGTCAGCTTATCTCGATCCCTCCAGCCCACCTGTCGGCCCCCGGGCAGGGTTCGCAGGGGAGCCATCCTGCCCTCCTGCCCTCCTGGTCCGACTCCCTCGCTACCCCTTCAGATGGACGCCCATGGCACGCGCGGGAAGTTTAAGCCATGTGCCGTCTTGGTCCAATGCCAGCCCTCCTTTTTGCAGAAGCAATGCTCCTCCCATGTCTTGCTCTCTGCTCAGGGTCTCAGTCGACCAGACCACCCAGCAAGAAGCGCCGCCATGAGCCCATCCGTGTGGTCTTCGCACGTCAGACTCGTACGATATTGTTTACAGATCACCTGTCTTTGATTCATCCTGCGCGGAATGCCTAATCAACCCTATTTTTCTCCCCGGCTCAAGCTTAAAGAGTTCAAGCATTCTCGCTTTTTTATTTCAACCATCAGTCCACTTCGTTCTTGGCTCGACGTTGTCCTTCCAGCGAGGCTGAAGCTCTGCCTCGCTCTCGCCCGCCTCGGACCACACACACGCTCTCTCTTTCTCTCTTCTCTCCCAAGTCCTGGCCAGCCCACAGCCGAGCCTACGCCCTGCCCCGTTTCGGATACCCGGCACGATACCCAACTCTACTCCTCTGCGCACTCAATGCTGGCTGACCTGGCGCCGACACTCCAGACTCGCATGGACTCCCCCCTAGTCCTGCTGGTTCCGCCTCCAGTATCATCGGCAGTCTGAACGGCTCCAAGCCCATCAGCATTACCCGCCAACCCTTCGCGAGACGACTGGGTGACGTCCACGAGCCAGCCTCGCCCGAACGCCCCGGCTCTCCTGCTACTCGCAATCGCCGCGCCAAGGTCCCTCCAGTCGTTTGGCTCCTCTTCTGTGCTGCAATTTGCTGCAATGGCCGTCGCTCAGGTCCTGGCACCGCTATGCCACATCCTGGTGAAACGGCCAACGCCAAACACTGGCACGGGTCTCCCCACCCAAAACGGCTTTCATGCCCGCATGAGGCACCAAACTTACCCACTTGCATGATCGTCACCCACACAGACATTCTACGACACTCAAGGCAGCCTCTGCAACCAGGATCCCGACCTGGTCTCCACTAATTACGCCAAGCTTTCTTCATGCCAAGCTGCCTCCCTTTAAGCTTCCTTCCCCGACCAGGATCAACCACCACCAACGGCACATGCCGCCGCCGCCGCCTCCAAGCCCCCGTACTGCGTTCAATCTCAAGAGGTCTCGTACGCCCGCGATGTTGCCGCAAATTGGGTTTTCGATCCCAACCCCAAGCCTCCACGCCGTCCTGGATCGGCGGAACGGGGTTATTGCGAGGGGTTTCCATCACCAAGCCTCTCACATCCACAGCATGGGAACTGCCATCTGAATCGTGTCGCACGATCTAGGCCGGGGTAGCTGACCGCTAAGACAAGTATTCGCTAGGCAAACATCAAGTTCGAAGACAGGTTCTGGACTCTAGTTCGGGCCACCTGTCACAAGGGGCCCAAAGCCGTCTGAGTTTGCGAGAAGTTCACGCCAAGATGAGCAAGATATCCATCTATCAAACGTCAAATTTCAGCTCGGGTCACAAAGATTCCCTTTGTGGTCCGCGCTCAGACGTCAGGCGCTCCTTGCGGGCACTTTGGCTAATCTAACAGAAGTCGATCACCAACCAGAGACGTTCCCCGCAACGGGAATCGCCGTCAATATTGTCTTTTGGAGATGCCCTTCCCCCTGGAGGCGCGGAAGTGCGGAGCAAGGAGTCGAAACTGCTTTTGAAGCTCATCCTTCTCACACATTAACCCTCGCATCGGTTTGCCGTAGTTTGCAATAGCCTTGGCCGTCTGTGGACGCGAAGCCATGCGGTACATGCAGCTGCTTGCTAGCTTTGGCTGGGGACGCAAGCTTTTTCGAACTGTGCAAGTGTCTCAAAGGCCCTGACCTTGCAGAAAAGGTGTCACCAGTCATGCTTCGCAAGCATGACGAGAGTTGTTAGCGAGAGTCTGAAATTTTGGCGTACCGACGTGATGGTTAGCCTCCGCCGGCAAGCAGCCCGAGCGGAAATACCTACGCTTCCAACGCGATGCAAGCGCTTGGATTCTAGATGCGCGTTTAAGGTTACTTGGCCTCATCTAGACCCATTTCCCCCGGGCACTGTTTGAACGGGTGAACTGAAGTCTCATCACATCTAAAGCGACTTTCGCTTGTGCAAGGGATGTGGGGGCTTCACGCTTGTCTGGGGCGGCACGCCGCTTTGAATACCAGGGAAGTTAGACTCTAGGGCGTGATTTATGCCCCAGGCGAACGGGAACGAAAGTCTCCGTCCCTGATATCGGCAGGGGCAACAGAAGGGAGTGTAACCCTTCGTCTTATGGATGAGATCGAGTTGCGCCGGGAGCTCTTTCTCTGGCACCCGAAGCCCGGCCATGGTGGAATTCCCACGAACGATGCCCAGAACATGTGGACATTCTTACCGCCCTCTCTCACATGACTACTGACTTGATCCAACGAAAAGTGCACAGGCTCCCTGCGTATTTCCTTTGCATATTTCGGAGGCAGGTGCAAAGCCTAATGGGTCAGTAAAGAAGACCGCCGCTGCTTTTCTTGGGTTCTACAACTCATACTTGATCCGAACTGACCAGCTGATGATTCCAAGGCAATTACGTGAACTCTGAGTTAAACTAAACTGATTAGTATGTGGTCAGTGTAAGACAGATGAGCACGCTCCCCAATTTCACTCACTTAAGATTCTCCGTATCATTTTCTCGCACTCGATCATTACCTCCTGCTACCCAGAACCAGACGTAATAATTCGATCCGATGTGCAGGGATTTAAATGAGGCACATGGCACGACCCTGGTTCTATTCACGAAGCGTTACGAAGCGTTACGAAATGAGATACATCTCAACACACCGGGACTTAATCTCAAGTAAAGGAAGTGCCAAAATCTTGCTATTGGGAATCTTCCTCGCAGATGCCCCAAGCAGGTCAAAGAAGATTGCGACCAATTTACACCGAAAGAAACGCATCGTTGGCCGTGGGAGGCGTCCAGTCAGATGTCTCTGATACCCAGTTTTGTAAAATCGTCTCGCCGCTTCGGTTACATGTTTGCGAACAAGTCCAAACGGTAGGGGTGGAGGTTTCTAGCCCAGAAGTAAACTCATCTCCAGAGGACGCAATGGCGAAGAGTTACCCCGGCTCTTTGTTCTCTTTGGACTGGCTTCGTGTGCGTTTGTGTGTGTTCTGTCCCGAATTTTGACTCTTTCGTGTTCTCATCAATAAGGGCTTCCAGGCTCTCTTAGAGTCGGCAGGGAAGACCTGTGTGTTTCGAGAAGACAAGCTAAGTTGTGACGCACAAAGGCAGTTTAATTCTCCGTAAAGGAATGGGATGTCCAGAATTCTTAGCCTAGTGTGGCCTTAGTTAGATAAACTACAGGCACTGGGAACCGTGGGACCTCACAAGGCGTGCATGCAAATGCCAAGAATCGATGTAAAAGGGCGATGTTTCTGAGACATTGCTCCAGCTGACCTGTTTGTTGACCGAGACTTGGGCACAACAACTATTCTGTCTCTCTTGAGTACGTATAATGGATGCTTCTGGTAACTAACCGGCCATCTTTGGGCTCCTACTCCAGTCAACTTGGTCAATAGTCGCTACTGCGTCCTTTCGGTTATGAGAAAGACAAGGTCAAAGCCGACTAAGAAGAGACTCGAAACAAGGCCTATGATAAGAAAGATGAAACTCCAGGACTGTCGAGGGAGGGAAAGATGTTTGAGGCACTCTGTAGTTATCTTGTCAACTACAGTCTGTTACTGGATATGTCGTCGGCGGAGGTTAATTTCTCATCCGATAATGGCTCACTTGGCAGTAAAACTCAAGAGTAACAGTGTACGCGGTGAAGTCCAATGTAGGGTTAATTTACTTAATTATAAATCAGGGTTCTCTCGGTAGGGTTTTAAAGTCTGAGCATCTGTTGGAAAGACCACTCCCCAAACCCCGTTACGGCCATACAACCTAGAGAACGTGGCCCGACTACCAACCCAGCTCCGGAGCTGAGAACCACCGTGGGATTGTAAGATGTTAAATGCATTTGCTGGGCTCAGAAAACTTCCCATGGCTCCCTTCAGTCATTTACTACCCTCCCAACTCGTGACAATTCATGATCGCCGACTCTCTGTTCTCAGTGCGAATTACAATTTATACATTACCTAAATTGATGACGTGTCAAAGATTAAAAGTGACACTGTAAACGATTTCGAATGCTTCCACTGCAAAGACGATGATTTATCAATGTTCCTGTATCCTAATTTGTGGTTCCGTGCGCGTACTTAGATCATAGAACATCCTGATGTGATCAAAGGGCCCGTGATGATGTACAATGTCTCCGGTCTCAATATAAAAATCGGGCAGCCATTTTCCTGATCCAAGCCCTAGGATCTACAGCAGTGTCATCTGGGTGCCTTGACTGGAGGCGAAAAGAGGTTACAAAGCACAAAAAAACCCTAGAACTGAATCCATAATTTGCCGACCGAGTGAACATATGTACCAGTTTATAATCGTGTAAGGGCTGTTGGTTTAGCGTCCAGCGTATTTCATCTGCCCTGCATTGAGAGGACCAGAGAACTCTGTGTGACTTGCTGCTTTATCGAGACACGTTAGTGGAAGCTGCGATCAAATATGTGGAAATTGACAAGATGGATAATATCCCAGGGGTTTTTATCAGGAGTATGGTTTCGATTCAAAAACCCTCTCCAACATGTTGCTAGGGATCAGAGATATCGCGACAGTACGGGTACAGCACAGGGCTGGAGCTTGATAGACAGTGGATTGGAAGTCCCCAAGCCTGGCTCTGGCTCTGGCTCTGGCAATGCCCCTGGCTGTGGCTATGCCCCTGGCTCTGGCTCTGGAGGAACTTTGCTGTTGTAATGGCATGATACCAGACAGTGCACAACCGCGTCATACACCTGAAAACTGTACAGAGTTGGGAGAGAGCTAGATTCCCAGGCCATAAAAATCGCTGCAGTGTTTCGGACTATGTATGTGTACAGTTACCTTACGTCTCATGCGGAAGGTCTTTGCTGGTGATCCCTCTGCTCATTCGCCGAGGATTAAACATAAGAGTGTACGTAAAACAGACAGGAATGTCGGCGTGATTTAACTGCACGAGGCTGTCTGACTGCGCCATAGTCCCTTTGAGTAAACCAACAGCATACATGGTAACGCAGGCTACCTCAACAACAGGTTGTTGCTCGCACAGAAGAAGCGAAGGGAAAATCATTTTTGTTGAATTTGGTGGAAGCCCGAAAAAACAGTCTGAAGCAGCAGTAGAAGCGGTCTTTTGGGTCTTAGAGCGGGTCCCCGAGACTCTGATAATTGTCAGTTGACTGAATTAAGAATGGACAATGGCCGCCAAACCAATTAGTCACTTGACTTTGAGGGAACTTCAGAGGCCCGCCTAGACAGAGGATATATCTAGCTTTTGACTTTACCTAGGCAATTTCCTCTTTGCAAGTCGAGAGCATCCAAACTCCCAATAATCGTAATGTGGCGTTCCCAAAAAGCATCCAGGTAACATTCCACGTGCACACTTTTGCATATCAAAAGTTCGACTCAGGATTGTGTAACGAATTTCTGCCGACACCTGAAGCGACAAACAAACCCAAGTCTGGCCATGGTCCCACCCGCCCTGGCATGGGTTGGTTGGCAATCATTCATTTACAAGACACAAGATGCCAAGCAAGTGCCTCCCGCTGAGTAAGACAGGTGTCATGTCGGCATTTCCCAACGAAGATCATCAGTTCATGAGAAGAGTTGCAGCCCAATAAGGCAGAAAAAAAAACATGGTGGTGCAAGGCAGGCTGTGGAGGTGCCGCGGGAACGCGGCATCGGCTTGTTGCCAAGGCTTCCACGGTTGCAGTGGCTCTGAAGAGCCGAGCAGGATTGGTCTGCGGTTGTGTACCCAGTTTGCCAGTTCATTGTTTGAAGGACGTGGCTGTACTCTGTTTCAGACGCCAGTGGGGGCCTCACCGCTCCCGCGATTCGGATCACAAAAAAAGTCGCAGCCATTGATTGACATTCGTAAAGAAGCTCCGTGACAGACTGACTGCAGAGAAACGTGGACGGGCACACAGTCTGCGGTTTGACATGTGCCTGTTGGAAGGAGCAGCGAAGAAGGCCCCAAAACAACTGGAGCTTGGACAGCTCAGCCCACCCCAAAAGTCCAGGCGTTTCTATCCGGTCCACCCCCGGATCTGCACTAATCCCGGAACGGCTAGGGCACTGGCAATCCCGATAACGATAACGATAGGATCATCCTTCGACCCTCTTCTCCATAGATCCCGTCCGGGCTCCCCTCTGTCTCCCCGAAACCCAGCCAGAAGTATATTCGCAGGAGTCTCCGTACTCACCCAGAAGCCCACCCACAATGGCGTCGCAAACCCCTCCGAAGAAGCTTGACGAGCTTCCGGACGAGATCCAGCTGCGCGTCCTCTCCTGTGAGTCCTCCCGCCTGCCGCGCGAAGTCTTGGCCCTGTACCCCAGACTTTCAGCTGACAGCCCCGGGCACGCTGCCCCTCAGTCCTCGAACCCTACGACTTCCCCGGCCTGCAGCTCGTCTGCCGCAAGCTCCAGAAGATTTCCCTCGACAACAACCACTGGAGGTCGAGGACGTTTGACGAGTCGCCCTTTTTGGAGTCCCTGCAACGGCGCCGGCGCCTCACCCGCATCGTCGACGACGACGTCATTGACGAGCCGCTACTCAGCGCCGCCGTACACCTGAGCCAGGAGCATGGTGGCACAGAACCGCCCCCGCACTTCTACGATGAAGAGACCGGGGAGCAGCGCGAGCTGCAGAGGCACAAGGACATGGCCAACTGGGACCCCTCGTTTCCGACGGAGCCGGTCTTCTGGTACAACGAATACATACAGCGCTATGCGCCCATCGCGACGAGCTGGCTGCAACAACCGAGAATCCGGGACGGGAACGAGGAGGATACGCTGGATGTCCGGGGTATGGCCCTCTACAGCCCGAATCAGGAAACCAACGAGCTGCTGGCCGTGTCTCCGCTGGACGACGGGTCCATGTGTCTTTGGGACGTGAAGGGGACCCGCGGGCGCAAAGGCGCAATGATTGCGAAGAGTCGTGACAGCGTTCTTTACACTGACGGACCCCAGACCATGGGGAGATCCCGAAAGATCGACACAGGGGTGACGGAGTGCATCAGCGTCGACAGCTTTTACGACAGGGCCTTCGTCGCCGTCCAAGGACATCTCCGGGAAGTGGACCTCAACCGCCTAGATGTCGTCTCCGAGCAGTCCTTCGAGTGGTCCATCACGGCCCTTTCTCCCGCTGCCCCTGACTTGCCGTTGACCGTGGGAACCTCGTTAGGAATCCACCTCTTTGACTACCGAGCGCGAGTAAGGACGCCGAGGGAGATAATCGAGAGAATCGACGTACTGGCGGTTGACCCCAGCAGTGGGGTTTCTGAAAGGAGTGCGCGAAATATTTTCGAGTCGGATCCCCTACCGCCGTATGCTCCGTTGTCTCAACCCACTCCGTTAAGCATCTTGCATCTACCGACTCCGGGCGACGAATACTCATTTTCGGATGACATTTACGTAGCAGGGCGTTTTTCAAACATCCTTCACTACGATCGGCGCAAGTTCCCATCGATTGTTGGCTCCATCCATTCGGGGGCTAGGCTCTCGAGTCTGGCATCGCTTCCTTACCCGTTCTCGCCGGTCGACAGCGAAACCCGTCGGAGGGGCGAGTTGTCCGTGGACAGAGTCATGGAGGCAAAGACGAAGGAAGGCGGTCGGACCTTGATTGCCTGCGGCGAGTACAACACCAAGGGATCGTTGGAGCTGTACGGACTGTCCCCGCGCCAAGGGGAATCTGCGGCAGGTCTGATTCTGTCGAATTCGACAATGAAGAACCGGCAGACGTCCTCACAGTCCAAAATTCTTTCGGTAACCAACCAGGGTACGCGGATAATCTTTTCCGACGGTTCCGGTCTCCTGAAGTGGTTCGAGCGCGATGGCTTTACGGAGGTGCGGCGGCACAAGATTGGCCATAGCGAGGTCTCGGAGCGCCCGTCTCTGTTCGCGTCAATGCCCGGGTCAGACGATTTGGCGAGGAAGATCTTGTCGACGCAGACGCGAAACGGGGTAGACAACGTTAATGACGATGATATCTTGTTCTGGACGGGAGAAAAGCTAGGCCTCGTCAGCTTCTCGGGTAAACCAGGGTTTACGGCGGACGACTTTGAGGAAGAGAAGCAGAAGTCGGAGCAGGAAGCACGGGCCGAAGAGGCAGAAAAAGAGTACGGCGAAAGGATGAGAGTAGCACTGGAGCGGCAAGCCGACGACGTCCGGTTCGTGAGGGGACTAGGACTGGGTCTAATGGGTTAGAATGAGTGATGTAAGATATGATAGATTGGCGGCCACCGACGGCCAGGACGGAGTCAACGGAAAAGATACGGCGGTCAAGCCCGGAAGCAAATTAGCAGCAATCAGCGCTCGTAGATGAGATAATACATGAGATGAAGACCCAGGCAGTTAGTTGTTCACCTTGAGGAGTGGTCCTGAGCCCCGTTTCCAGATGACGCAACGTTTTTGATGGAGTCTGATCAAACAGTTTCCCAGAGCTTGTCCACCATAGGCCTCCACTGTGAAGGCTGGCCCGGGACCCGGGCTAAGGTAGGTAGGCAGCCGTAGACGAGGTAGATATCCCGGAAAGTCAACAAAGGCCGTTGGACATGGACGGAGGCGGGTACGAGGGCGGACGGTGCCAGGTCTACCTACCTTAGGTACCTAGTTTGGCGCCTGCCTGGCGACTTTGGCGGTGCAAGAAGCTCAACGCTACCAGCGCTGCCTGGGACGAACCATGGCCAGACCTTAAATTGACCTTCAGTGCACATGCGACCAGACAGGAGGGCAACATGGAGATTATCGTTCGGCATGGCACACACAAAGTAAAGTACCTCCACCCCTTGGTAGGGTGCGTTGGGGGAAAAAAGCCATGACCTCAGAGCCATTATTCCAGGCAGGGACGCAGAGAGTCTTTTTTTGACAGAAATTCCAAGAAAATCTCCCGCTCTGCCCGCGGGAGGACAGGGGGGCATAATGAAGAGTGGGTCTTCGCTTATGGGGCGCTAAAGCACCGTGAGCATTACGCGGAACCTGGCGCCACCGATTCTCCGGGCTTGAGGCTGTGCAGGACCCGCCATTGGCCAGCTGAGGCCCCCCAATAGGTAGTCCCCCCTTTGGACTGACTGGGTGTGTCGTCAGGCACCACCGGGGCAGGACTGCTGGCCAACGTTTGGATTTGGATCTCGGGCAAGAACCAGCCACACTGCACCTGCGTAATCCCTCCGTCCGCACCGTCACTTTGTGGTGCGCCTTCTTTCCAGTCCCTCACTCAGCAAAAAAGCAGTTTTTCGCTCCTTCATCCCCCCGAGTGCAACAATACCCAGATTGCTTGCGCGCATCCCGAGAGAAGAGAGATATCGGCATTCCCTCCATTGAGAATCGCCCAGCATGGTGAGACGCTTCATGCCCCGCGCGCACCCTTTCCCAACTCCGAGCTGCTGCGACCCCGAAAATCCACAACCGCAACCGACAGCAGAGCAGAATACTGACTGATGCTCGTGTTCTCCGCTAGGGTATCTCACGACGTCCCAAGGACAAGTCCGCGAGGACAGGCCCCGCCGGTCCGTCCGGAGCGGCGGCCGGCGGCGGCAAGCCCAAAAAGGCCACTTACGAAGTCACCAAGAAGAAGGAGATTGGCGTTTCGGATCTGACGTTGCTCAGTAAGGTGTCCAACGAAGCCATTAACGACAACCTCAAGAAGCGATTCGAAGGCGCCGAGATCTACACCTACATCGGCCATGTGCTGGTGTCAGTCAATCCCTTCCGGGACCTGGGCATCTACACCGACCATGTCCTCGAGAGCTACAAGGGCAAAAACCGTCTGGAGATGCCCCCGCACGTGTTCGCTATCGCCGAATCCGCGTACTACAACATGAAGGCCTACCAGGACAACCAGTGTGTCATCATCTCGGGAGAATCGGGTGCTGGCAAGACGGAAGCCGCCAAGCGCATCATGCAGTACATCGCCAACGTGTCGGGAGGAGAGTCGGGCGACATCAAGCAGATCAAGGACATGGTGCTGGCAACCAATCCTTTGCTGGAGTCTTTCGGCAACGCAAAGACACTGAGAAATAACAACTCGTCCCGTTTCGGCAAGTACCTGCAGATTCACTTTAATGCGCAGGGCGAGCCCGTCGGTGCCGACATCACCAACTACCTCCTCGAAAAGTCCAGAGTCGTCGGCCAGATCGCCAACGAGCGAAACTTCCACATCTTCTACCAGTTCACCAAGGGCGCTTCTCAGACCTACCGCCAGCAGTTCGGAATCCAGACGCCCGAGACATACGTTTATACTAGCAGATCGAAGTGTCTCGAGGTCGACGGTATCGACGACTTGGCCGAATACAGGGACACGCTCGAGGCTATGAAGATTATTGGTCTCACCCAGGCCGAGCAGGACGAGATATTCCGCATGCTGGCAGCCATCTTGTGGGCCGGCAACATCCAGTTCCACGAAGGCCAGGATGGATACGCCGCTGTTAGCGACCAGTCGGTGGTGGACTTCCTGGCCTACCTGTTGGAGGTGACACCAGAGCAGCTCATCAAGGCCATCACCATCCGTATCCTTACCCCGCGCAATGGTGAAGTCATTGAGTCCCCCACGAACCCGGCCCAGGCTGTAGCGACGCGTGATGCGCTCGCCAAGGCCATCTACAACAATCTCTTCGACTGGATCGTTGAACGTATCAACAAGTCTCTGAAGGCGAAGCAGGCCACGAACAACAACATTGGTATCCTCGATATCTACGGCTTCGAAATTTTCGAGAAGAACAGCTTCGAACAGCTCTGCATCAACTACGTCAATGAGAAACTGCAGCAAATCTTCATCCAGCTGACGCTCAAGGCCGAGCAGGACGAGTACGCACGCGAACAGATTCAGTGGACACCTATTAAGTACTTCGACAACAAGATCGTGTGCGACCTCATCGAGTCCGTTAGGCCCCCTGGTGTTCTGTCCGCCATGAAGGATGCTACCAAGACGGCCCACGCCGACCCCGCCGCCTCCGACAGGACTTTCATGCAGAGCATCAACGGAATGTCCAACCCTCACCTGACGCCTCGCCAAGGCAGCTTCATCATCAAGCACTACGCTGGTGATGTGGCGTACACGGTGGACGGTATCACGGACAAGAACAAGGACTTGCTTCTGAAGGGTCTACTCAACCTCTTCCAGGGCAGCGGCAACCGCTTCGTTCACACCCTGTTCCCCAACCAAGTCGACCAAGACAACCGCAAACAGCCGCCGTCCGCTGGTGATAGAATCAGAGCCTCAGCGAACGCCCTCGTTGAAACTTTGATGAAGTGCCAGCCCTCTTACATCCGAACCATCAAGCCGAACGAGAATAAGTCCCACTCTGAGTACAATGTGCCCAACGTGTTGCATCAGATCAAGTACCTCGGTCTCCAGGAGAACGTCCGCATTCGCCGAGCTGGATTTGCCTACCGCCAGACGTTTGAGAAATTTGTGGATCGCTTCTTCCTGCTTTCGCCAGCAACGTCGTACGCAGGCGAGTACACATGGAATGGATCGTACCAGGAGGCAGTTAAGCAGATTCTCAAGGATACCAGCATTCCCAAGGAGGAGTGGCAAATGGGTACCACCAAGGCCTTCATCAAGTCTCCCGAGACCCTGTTCGCACTGGAGCACATGAGAGATCGTTACTGGCACAACATGGCCACTCGTATCCAGCGCATGTGGCGTGCTTACCTGGCTTACCGCGCGGAGTCTGCTACTCGTATCCAGCGTTTCTGGCGTAAGAAGAGAACCGGAGCAGAGTACCTGCAGCTGCGTGATCAAGGCCACAGAGTCCTTCAGAACCGCAAGGAGAGGCGGAGATACAGTTTGCTTGGATCTCGAAGATTTTTGGGAGACTACCTCGGTATCAACGCATCTACCGGACCTGGATCTCAAATCAGAAATGCTATTGGCATTTCGAACAATGAGAAGGCCGTCTTCTCCTGCCGTGGCGAGATTCTTGAGGCCAAGTTTGGCAGATCCAGCAAGCCTAGCCCTCGAATTTTCATTGTCACTAACAGCAAGTTCTACATTGTCGCCCAGATGCTGGTCAATAACCAGCCCCAAATCTCCGTCGAGCGTTCCATGCCCTTGGGAGCCATCAAGTTCATCGGTGCCTCGACTGCTCGTGATGACTGGTTCTCTTTGGGAGTTGGATCCCCGCAGGAGGCTGATCCTTTGTTGAACTGCGTGCTCAAGACTGAGATGTTCACACAGATGCAGCGGGTTATGCCCGGCGGCTTCAACCTTAAGATCGGCGAAGTGATCGAGTATGCAAAGAAGCCCGGCAAGATGCAGACTGTGAAGGTCCTCAAAGACTCT
This sequence comes from Colletotrichum tropicicola, assembly GCA_025962755.1. Taxonomy (NCBI): domain Eukaryota; kingdom Fungi; phylum Ascomycota; class Sordariomycetes; order Glomerellales; family Glomerellaceae; genus Colletotrichum; species Colletotrichum tropicicola. The sequence continues at coordinate 30,267 of JAOWMA010000014.1, read as the reverse complement.
CAGCAGCCCGTCGACTACTACAAGAGTGGAGCGGTGCATACTCAACCTGGCGAGCCTCCCTCATCTGTGTCCAGACCAACACCCAAGGGCAAGCCAGTCCCACCTCGACCTATTACGCGTGGCAAACTGATCAAGCCTGGCGGCCCCAACGGCAGGCCGTCTCGCATGACAAACAACACCAGACCCCAGCCCCGCCCAAGTGCTTCATCTGCAAGGACTGGTCCTTCCATTACTCCTCAACCACCTGCTGCAGTCAGCTCAGCCAAGACCGGACCTTTTGGACGTCAACAACAAGCTGCTACCACCGCCATTCCCACGCATACGAAGCCGGCAGCTGCTACTCCTGGAGCCACGAGAATGCCTCCTCCCCCTCCTCCTGCTGCGCCGCCGGCGCCTAACAAGGTCATGGCGAAGGTGCTCTACGACTTTGCTGGTCAGAGAGAGAACGAGCTGTCGATCAAGGCTGGTGATCTCATTGAGATCGTCCAGAAGGAAAACAACGGTAAGCACAAGCTTTCCTACATGAGACGCATCAAACTAACATTCACAGGTTGGTGGCTCGGTAAGAATGCTCAGGGTCAAGCCTGGGTTCCTGCCGCCTACGTCGAAGAGCAGGCGCCGCCCCCGGTGGTGGCTCCTCGCCCTCCCCCGCCTCCTCCTTCGGCCAACGGCGCGGCTGCTCGTGGCAAGCCTACTCCTCCTCAGCCTCCCGTGAAGCGTCCTGCCGCCGGACGGAAGCCCGCCGTTGCTCAGCCGCGCGACTCCGGTCTTAGCTTGAACGGATCCAACGGCTCCGACAGCCGCAGCAACACCCCGACGCCCAGCCTGTCGAACAGCTTGGCGGATGCTCTACTTGCGAGAAAGAACGCGATGCAGAAGAAGGACGACGATGATGACTGGTAGTCGAGCATCGCGTGGAATGTCAGGGACGACAACGTGGGGTTTCTAGATCTGGACCCTTGGATGGATGCTTCATGATTGCACGACACGATTACTCTTTGGACCGATGGAGGAAGAAGACTGTGGGTTGCGTCTAGAGTGGCAAGCGGTTCACGATCACACTTTGTTTTGAGTTCTTTCAGCATACAGGATCAGGGCAGCCCCGGGCGGAAGGAGGACTTGACCCTGGCTTGTGTGCACCTTTTTTGTCTGGTAGAATTGGGAGTAAGGGGATTCACAGCATGTGCGAGCCCTCTTTGGATGCCCCCATCGTGTTGGTTTTAGGCGAGGAATAGTATAGAAACCTGGGAACTATCCCACAAAAGATTTCGCTTTATTACTTTTTTTTCCGTTTCTCTATGAGGTTTAAGTCTCAGTCCTCCCCGTCCTTTCTCAGGACCTTTCTCCGGCGTATTAGCTCAGCGAGGGGGATTTCCTCCTCGTCAGTCATGTCCTCATCCTCGTCAACCCCGTAGTCCTGTAACCTCTCGCCGTCGGCGTTCGTCCACCCCGGCTCGCCGTCTGCGCCTTGCTCGTAACCATCCGACTCGTCGGAAACGAGTTCATATCCGCCATCCACCTCTTCCAGCTCCGCCATGAGCCGTGACCGTTGACCCTGCCACCGCCGCAGGTCCGCCTCCTGCCTCGACTTGAACGCCTCCAGCTCCTCCTCCTTGCTCGCGTACCTCGGCACATCTGCCTCATCGTCCCTCGCGGCGGGCCAGTGAGACCGTCGCATTTTCTCTGGGTCCGGCGGCGGCCACATGCCCTCTCTCCTGTTCATCCCGTTCTCCGGCCACTCCCAGCCGGTCCCCTTGCCATCCTTGCCTATCTCGGGGTTCCCGGAAAAGGGGTTGAACCACACCAGCGGGTTGGTGGAGCCCATCGCCCAGGAGAGGTTGTCATAGATGCCGCAGTCGTACGGGAACTCGACCTTTTCCAGGCGGAGCTTCTTGCCGTCGGGGCCGGTAATGGACCAGAAATCCCCCGAGGTGTTGTTGCGGGCCGCGCTGCGGTCGCACAGCGCGGCGTGGCGGTCGACCTCCCACCCTTCGATCATGGTCTCGTTGAGAACCCAGCCGCGGAGGGTGGAGAAGAGGAGGATGAACAGCGCGAGGGACGTGAAGAAGCAGAAGAGGGAGAGGAGGGTGAGGTGGACGAGGACGGGCAGGGACGGGCCGAGGTAGGAGGGGAGCAGGCGGTTCTCCCAGAGGGAAGCGAAGCGGAGGTAGAGCAGGCGGGCGAGGAACCAGAGCGAAAGGTTGGTGTAGATTAGGAAGCGGACGAAGTGCGGGAAGGTGGTGAGGGAGACGCAGTTCGAGGTCCAGGGGCACTGGGGGGAATGGCGTTAGCACACGATCACCTCCTGCAAACGGGGGGGATGTGACGGCTTACATGGTGATCCATCTTTGGTACGCAGCGGCGGCAGTTCCGGCAGTGGTGTGCGCGGGGCGGCTTCGGCGCCGAGCACTTCCTGCACCAGCGGCGGAGCATGCCGTACTCGTCCGGCTCCGGCACCTCCATCACATCTTCCCCGAAGGTATAGCGGCCCGGATCGACGGTGCAGGACTTGTAGTAGGTGTACCAGAGGCAGAGCAGCAGGATGTTGAAGACCGAGGACTCCTTGGTGGACAATCGGCCGGGCGGGAGGGAGTCGTCGGCGACGTAGAAGAGGAGCTGGGAGGTGTAGGCGAGGAAGGCGATCAGGAGGCAGACGCCCGGGACGGCGAGACGCTTGATGAAGGGGGAATCGTTGAGACCGGCCATCTTCGCGCCATTTGGGGGGGGAAGATTGTTGGTGTTGAGAAGGAGACTTTCGTGTTTGGTGAACGGTCACTGTGGTGTTGTATGCACCGGCGGAGCGTGCTGTCAGCCCACGTCGTATCTGCCGTCGGTGCCGGGAACGGGGGTCTCGGGGTACGGAGGTCCCTGGGTGGGTAAGGCCAGGCAGAAGGGGACGGAAGGAAAGCTTGACGCGGTCCAGGGGGGGCGGAGCAAGTGGGGGACGCGTCGGTTTTTTTCTATTTAGGGGGGGAAGCTTTAATTGGATTATGTAAGATTGGACCTTATGGCAAACCCCCTAGATCGACCAAGCTTGCCTGAACAGTGCCCCGTGTTCCATCGTGTTTCCCGCCCTTTGGTCTTTCAAAACCGGAGCGACATGGAACGTATGAATTGTGGGCGCCTCTTCCGACTCAATTGACCGATGAAACCGCTCGGTGCGGCGTTGTCGACGACTGTTATCCCGGACTGTCCGCAGCGTTCCGTGTCCATCAGTGGAGGCTTGAGAGAGGTCCCTTAGGTTGCCCCGATGGCACGCGATGCGCATGTACACCTCACGGCGCTCTGGTAAGGCCTGAGCCCGCTCGTCGAATTTCTGAGCCCGAGACGCGCCGTTCGACTAATAACACGTTTTGGCAGTGCTGTTGTGTCGTTTTTATGGATTTCGTATAATTTTGAACGGCATTCCTTGGTCGGTGAGAATTGTCCCGCGCGACTCACATGCCACGTGGGAACATTTGGTGGCTGACGCATGCGTTTCCTCAGAATGGCCTCGACTCTCATCTGTTCTCATCTTCTTGATATCGGGAGCGTTGACATGGCTCGCAAGCTACCTGTCCCCATGGCTCCCTGGAGCTGAAGGAAGATTCGGTGAGTGGTCCCCTCTGCTTCATTTCAGGCTTAGTATACTGACGATTCTCAGATGAGAGCAAAGCAACTCTGAAGGGCTCTTTTGAGCCGTCGATTCCAGCGAGACCACGGCGTTATTTCGTGCCTCTGCTCGTGTTCTGTATATTCCTGCGTCTCGAGGTCTTTCATCGAGTTACAGCTCAGCTGCAATGCTCCACGCCGGGGGTTCAGTCCCTGTTGTGCGCCTTGTTGGTCTTTTATGACATCTTCTACTGCCGCAGACCGGCGCCCCCACCGCAGCCACCCTTGGACCCCTGGGACTCTCCCCTGGACGACATTGTGAGATGGCTCAGCAGCGCCCAGATGACGATGCTCGTGAGCGTCATCGTCTTCGGTCTTGGTACCTTTCAGGCAGTGGGTCTGGAGCCGTCATCCACGTTCTTTTGCTCCTCTCTCCTGGACAGCCGGGTTAATACGCTTGCGCTCCAGCTTCTCGGTCTGTTCTTGGACGCTGCAATTGCCATCATCCTTCACCGGATCCTGGCCTGGACCAAGACGACAAAACTGCGGCTGAGAACACTTGGCGTGATTCAGGCCCTCACCGGCGTCTCCATCAAGATCTTCCAGATGCTCATCTCTCCGTTCATCGCATCGGGCGAGGGATACCCGACGTCGATCAAGGGCCTCGACTCACTTTACTTTTTTGACATTTTCATCGACAGCTTCACCTTCACCGTCCTCATATCCTCGTTGAGCATTCTCGTCTGCGAGACCAGTCCGGGTTGGCCCGCAAGCATCATCACCTTCCTGTCAGGTCTCTCGGCAAGTATTCACAACATCACCCGGATCGGGTCGTGGCAGATGCAATCCAAATCTGCCGCCATTCTGCCTTTGTGGTTGATATCCTACGCCTTCAGCCTCTTCCTGTACACCTCCAACACGCGATCCGTTTTCTTCATCAAGAGGGTCATCATCATTGTCGTGCTGCCCCCCCTGATCCTCGGCATGACTCTCTTCGGCCTCATCAAGGGGGACACGATAAAAGGCCATCCCCTGGAGAAGCTCGTTTACGACCAAAGAATCGAGGCCGATAGGTGGCTCCGCCAAGCATCGGTCAGCGACAGCCTCAAAATCGCTGTTGAAATCTACCAGGAGCGGCACTACGGGCGGGATCCGCCGCCCAACTTTGACAAATGGTACGACTTCGCGAAAGCGCGCAAGTCCGTCATCATCGACCACTTTGAGCAGATGGAGAGCGACATACTCCCTTTCTGGGGAATCAAGCCGGAGGCGATTCGCCAGGCATACACCGAGAGGGTTCCAAAAGAACCGCGCATTGCAGTGGTTACGATTGAGAACAAGAAAACATCCCATAACCACGGGGCGGATGACGAGCACCGCAAAATGCTCGATGAGCTGGTCAACATGATTAACGGCTTCGTGGAGCATCTGTCCGACATGAAGCTGCCGATCAACTTGGCCAACCAGCCGAGGGTTCTCACGCCGTGGTCTGATATGGCCAGATATAGCAAGGCTGGCAGTGCTAGAAAGTTTAAGCTGCTGTCATCAAGGTCCGCCGAGGAGGTTGTGGGGGAACCGGCCGAGCAAGCTCCCAAAGCCGAAGCGCCCGCAGAAGGCCAGAACAAGGAGGACCCGAAAGCCGAAGCGCCCGCAGAAGGCCAAAATAAGGAGATGAAGGACGCAGCCGACGACAAACCCACACCGCCGGATGCCGTAGGCTTGCCGCCTGTCACGCCGCAAACGAATGCGCTGGCATACGCAGAGACCAAGGCCTTCAGAGAGATGGAAGCCGCCGTGTGCCCGGCCGGTAGCCCGGGGCGGTCGGGTCTTCACTGGAACGTTCGAGACTTTTGCTCTTCCTGCGTCAAGTGGCACACCAACAAGCAATTCATGTGGAGCTGGTCGCGTTCAAAGAGTCTCTGTCACCAGCAGGACCTCACCCGCCTTCACAGTTTCCACCTATCCGCGCCCAAGATTGCCCCAATACAGGAGCTGGTGCCCATCTTTGGCAGATCCAAGGCCGACGGCTTCAACGACATCCTCATTCCCCTCGTGCCTCTGGCAGACGAGGGGCCGGAAGTCACCAAGCCATTCCGGCAGCGCAAGAACGAGCTGTACTGGCGGGGCAAGATCGGCGACCAACCCATCAGCGACGAGGCGCTGCGCGGGAGCCACAAGAACCGGCTGGTTCACCTAATCAATAATGCGACGACCGCGGACGATGTCACGATGATGGTCCTCGCGCCCGGCCAGAAAAACTGGTTCGGCTTCGAGAGCGTCCAGGCCCGGGAGGCCAACAAGGTGCTCCCTTTCAACATTGCCATCTCGGACTACGAATGCCAGGGCACAACGTGCGATGTCGCAAAGGCCGAGTTCGGGCTGCAGCCGGGCGCAGAGGAGCCACTAGAAAGTCGCTACGTCTTCCTGCTGGACGAGGACTCGGCCCCGCCGCCGCAGCTGCTCCGCACGCTCCGCTCCCCGGGCAGCGTGCCGTTCCTGACGTCCGTGTTTGGCGAGTGGTACTCGGAGCGGCTGGTCCCCTGGCTGCACTTCGTGCCGGTGGACCTGCGGTACCACGCGCTGCACAGCACGCTGGCGTACTTTGTCGGGCTCAAGGGCCAGGGCAAGGTTAACGGCCGGGAGATCGAGACGGAGCCCCGGTGGGAGGACGGCGAGTGGATCGCGACACAGGGCAAGCGGTGGGCGGACACGGCGCTCCGGAGGGAGGACATGGAGATTTACCTCTTCCGGCTGCTGCTGGAATGGGGCCGCGTGATTAGGGACGACCGGGACAGCGTGGGGTTCCGGCTGGAAAAGGTATAGGCGTTTTTTTCTTCTTCTTTTCGTTTCTCGTCCTGTCGTTTCTTCTCAAAAGGCGGTAGAATGTACAAAAAGTTTGCCACTTCATCGGTTCATCCGTTCATCTGCCCATGAGTCGGTCAGTCGTTCGTGCTCAGAAAGCCGGGCAGTCAAGCGCGTCAAAAGACTTTTTGTGATTATTAAGAAGACGGTGGAAGCCAAGGAACCTAATCCATCAGGGCCGCGCCGGGTTCCCTGACCCCCAAACATCCCCACATGCAGCCAGAGATCCGATTGAATAACTCTGATGATGTCGCAGGCGGGATTCTCGTGGTCGATCTCGCATCGTAGGCTTTCCTGGCAACGTTTCGGCCGAGAACGAAGCCGACAGTCCCAAGCCAAAGATGCTTCTCTGCTGACGAACCCCTCCTGGGTCCCAGAAAGGAAACAAGCTCGCCAAAGCTAGCTTGGTAGCCAGGGTTCCAGCAGCTTTCAGAACATGATGAACGCACTTTGTTTGTCAACTCAAGAAAGTCTCACTGATAGTACCGCAGCCTCGGCTCAGCACAGCAGGGAAGACAGGCAGACCAAGATGTAACACTACTAGGGTAGCTGGGATACGAAGTCTTTCGCATATTGACGAGGAAATGCGTAGAAAACTAAATCATATGGGCTACTCCGAGCCTCTGCGCCGCCGCGTTGCTCTTTTTGAACAATCTCCGAGGTGGCTGATGGACATTACCTCATCCCGCGACCTAAGCTGCTTACATAGTACAGCTGTACTGTGCTTACCTGATGCTAGGCCTTGTGGCACTCCTGCGTTGCCGAGGTTTCTGCTCTTATTTGCTCCCCAAACTTATCAAACAAGGGGGCGGTGGGAGTCCAGTCGATCGGGGTGGATGAGGATGAAGCTTGTTTCAGAGTGACAGGAGAGCGGGTGGGTGGCCTCGATACCTGACGGGACGGTGGGGAGACGGACCCAGCGGAGGCAGCCAAAGGGGGGACGGACGGGGGAAAAGGGGGCGAACGAGAATCATCTTTTCGGACTTGCAAACGAGAAGCTGCCGCAGCCTGGAGACGACCCCCCCGTCGCCGCGGCGTCTTAAGGTGCGTCTCTCCCCCGAGCTCCAGGGCGGTCGCTTGGCCTCCGCCTGTCTGACGTTGGGAAGCTCGGGACTAAATACGGAGGCTCAAAGTACCGTTGCGCATAGTGACAGGTGGGGCGCTACGTGGCCCGGATGTACCCTCGCGAGGGTGTGCCTGCTCTGCTCTGCCTGCCTGGAGCTGGGCCTAGCACCTAGCACCTAGCACAGGCACACCTCCGTCCATCTCACGCTAAGCGGTCCTGGGCCGAGCAGCAGCCCCTCCCCCTCCAAACACATGGCCCAATGTCACTTTACCCCGCCATTCCTAGCTGTCTCGCACTTTCCTTTGGACCTCGACCCTGCGGCATTGCTGCTTGCTTGCCTGCTTGCTTACACACCCTCCCGCTGCTGCCCACCGCTCCCGACTGCTACGTCGATCGCTCTCTCCTACCTTACCTCTCCAAACGTCTTGTTCCACCTCCTCCGCCAACAATTCTTTTCCCGTCTTGGACCTCGTCACGAAGCAAACCTCCTCCCCTTCTGCCCGCCGCCAGCGTTAAGCGATTAGCGCGCACACCGACCCCCTCCTTTCCAGCATCTTTGTCATCTCTGCTCCGACAATACCCCGCGCGCGCGCAACATATTCCTAACCCACACACACACACCCACCATACAACATCATCCCACCGCCAGACGCTCTTCGCCCACACATTCCGCAAACCACCCGCCTAATCTCACAAACAGCCTGCAAAAATGGTCGACCGGCCCAACAAACCCACCGCCCTGGCCACCACCCCGGGCCTCCCGCCCCAGGCCACCGTCAACATCACCCACTCCAACTCGCGCGTGAACGCGACCCTGCCCACCGGCGAGTTCGTCGAGGTCCTGCTGCACGGCGCCACCGTCCTCGCCTGGAAGGACGCCTCGGGCTGCGACCGCCTGTGGATGTCGGAGGGCACCGTCTTCGACGGCTCCAAGCCCGTCCGCGGCGGCATCCCTCTCGTCTTCCCCGTCTTCGGCCCCCCCTCCGACGCCCACCCGCCCACCGCCAAGCTCTCCCAGCACGGCTTCGCCCGCTCCTCGCGCTGGGAGTTCCTCGGCAAGTCGACGAGCGAGGGCACCGACGTCTCGTCCTCGTCCGTGAAGCTCGACTTTGGCCTGTCATCCGCCAACGTCGACGAGGAGACCCAGGCCAAGTGGGGGTACAAATTCGGCGCCATCTACAGCGTCACCCTGGACCGCGAGTCGCTGTCGACGTCCATTGTCATTACGAACGAGGGCGAGGAGGCCTTTGACTGCCAGGTTCTCATGCACACCTATCTGCGGGTGAACGTACGATTCTCTCCCCCTTCATCACCCACGTGTCCTCACTTTACTGACTTTCCGCTCCGCCAGGACATCACAAAAGTCCAAGTCCAAGGTCTCGACGGCGCCCCCTACACCGACAAGGTCGATGCGGGTGCCTCAAAGACCCAGTCCGGCGACATCACCATCGAGTCCGAGACGGACCGCATCTACACCCCCACGGCGGGACCCAAGAACCCGGTCACCGTCACCGAGGGCGGCGAGCCCGTCTATTCTGTCGTCCGCGACAACCTCGAAAACGTCGTCGTCTGGAACCCGTGGGCCGACAAGGCCAACTCCATCGGCGACTTCGCCCCCAAGGACGGTTACAAGAACATGCTCTGCGTCGAGCCCGGCTCCGTCAAGGGCTGGCAGAAGCTGGAGCCCGGCGATGCGTTTGAGGGTGCTCAGGTCATCACTGCGCATTGATTTGGCGGCTCTGGTGGGGTGAGCGAAAGATCTAGTCTTTTTTGAACGGTTTTTGGATCAAGAGAGGGGAAACAAACATATAAGCTATGAAACGTCTCGGGACAATTTATTCCACGGATGATATGCCAGTTAGAAGGGATACCTAGACGGCCGTGTGTGGAGGAAACGCAAAGTTTATCATGGAACAAGCAGGCGCGTGGGAAAGCAGGCCCGGAAACTAACTACCCTTTGAAATAAATCATATTGAAACGGCATTAACACAGCAAAAAGAGGTCCGGTTTGCTTGCACTAATTCATAATTATCCTTTCTCTGCCTTTTTTTTGGGTTCATTACTCTGGGTGAGGGGGGTTCATCAGCACCCAGATCCCGCTCTCGACAATCTAATACACAACGACGATGATGATCCCTCATCGGCTCATTCCCAAGAAGGCGAACCAACTTGACTAAACTCATGCCATGAATTCCCAAACCGTTTCGTACAACAAAAGACTGATTCATCTCCCTCTCTCGCTCTCCTCCTCGAGCCGATACCCAAAGATTCTGCGCCGGTAATGCAACACTGGTAGCCTCTCGTCGTGATGGATGATATGTAGTTGGTGCGAGGAGTATGGACAGTCCCTGGGGACTCAAAAAGGAAACAAAGTAACCGGGGGAAAAAAAAAAGAAAACAGAACAGTAATGACATGGACAACATGCTTAGGCTCGTCCGCGCTTCTCGGCCGCGAACAGCTCGCGCTTGATGTCCATGAGCATGTCCTCCATCTTGTACACCTCATCGCGCGATAACGTTGCGGAGCGAAGGTTAGCAAGGACGCTGCCGAGGCTGTCAATCATGTTGACATTCTTGGTAGGGCTCTCGGCGGGCGCCATTGGCTCTGCAGGTTGAGCAACAGAATCGACCTGCATAGAGTCCTCTGCGCTTGCCGCCTCTGCCTCGTCCTCCTGAGACTGGCTGACGCGAATGTCCGCCTCCTGTTGCTCGTTGACCACCTGCGACTGGAGTTCGGCCTCGTAATCGTCGCTCCTAGATCCGGTGGACCGACGAGACGGCGTTTCTTGCAGCGCCGAAAGCTGGCTGTCACGCAGAGTCTCCTCTCCCAGGACGGGAGACATGCCAAGCTGTGAGGCTGGGACTTCCTCCATGTTGTCGACAGACCTCCTCTTCTTGCGGCGGGTGTCGTACTTGGATGAGCCCCTCTTGCGCTTCTTCTGTCCAGACTTGTCGGGAGACGAGGCGGCAGAACCTGCTACTGGGGTCGAAGGCATGGCAGGTGAGTGTGACTTGCCCTTCTGCGAACGAGTCTGCGGCTGAGATAAGGCAAGCTCTGCTGGCTCATCCATCTCTTCCTCCTCCTCCTCGTCATCGTCCTCGGCCCGGACAGTAATGCAGTCGAGTACGACCGGCTTCTCCTGTATGGTCTTCCTCGGAGCCTTCGATGACTTTGGAGGCGACTCAGCAGGGTAATCGCTCATCGGAATATCGCACCTCCTGCGGTCGAGTTCCACAACAAGCCTGAGCATGCTGTGTTCATCTCCGTCGCTCACCTCGAAAGATCGATTAGCAGCGTTTCGAGAAGCCGAGCGGGTGAGAACATTAGGCTGAGGGCTCGAGGGCGCGTCGACGAAGACTTCATTGCCAGATCTCGGCTCCTCCAAATCAATGATCCGTGTGTTTTGAGGGGTAGAAGGCGCGTCGCCAGGCTGCGGTGCCGGAACAGACTCAATCGCGACCTGCTCAGGCTCCTGTGCCTCCTCCTTCGCGGTCTCGAAGGCCGGAGGCGGTAGCTCGGGCTCCGCTGCGCTCGAAGGAACCATCTGGAACGAATCATCCACCGCAGAAAGGTCGGGACTGGGTTGCCCGACATCAATTTGGGATGATACGGCGAGCTCACTCGGCTCGCCGACCGTTGGCTCAGGCTCAGCAGGTGGCGAGCCAGAAACTGGCGATGAGCTGAAATGCCAATCCTCAAGCTCACTGCGACTGCTAGACCGTGATTTGATCTGAGTGAGCAGAGGGAACGGGCGGGGTTCGGGTGGCGAGGACGGAGGATCAGTCATGTCCTGATCGTTATCCGCCATGGCCAATGCCTGACCACGTCGGGGAGTCGGCGTGGAGCTGACAAAATCCTCGTATCTCTGGCTGCGCTTAGGCGTCACGTCTTTGGGAGTCTCTGGAAGTTTCTCAGCGCCCGATGTCGGCTTCGGCGGCTCGTTGTCCGTGGACTGCAGGGGTGGACTGGACCGCATGTCGGGGAACAGCGCTGAAGCGTCCTTCTGTCTTTCTCGGATCTCCTTCTGACGCTCAGTGAGAACTTGAGACTCCGCGTCGGCGTTGGGGTTCAATGGCGATTTCTCGATAGGCGCAAATTGGATCTGTGAATCATCGTGTCTCAAGCGAGCAGTAGGGGCACTACGTCGATTCCTGGCACGCGTCTTCTTAGACGCACTGTCCAGATGACGCTTTGCAGACTGGGAGAGCTTGACTGAACTAAGAGGCGATGACTTGTTCGACGTAGGAGTAGGCTGAAGCCTCCTGCGGGACGAGCGTGTCGACTCGACGCTGAGCATCTCGATGTCATCTTGAGACTCAACAAAAGAGCGGTTGTGTCCCGTTGATTCAGTACTGGTAGTCTCGAGGCCTGGCAGGGTGATGTCTACCATTGGCTGCACGGAAAGTAGGATGGCTTTTAGTTGCTCGGGGTACTCGACGCTTTCAGTGTTTTCGTAGGTCCGATTCCACGTCTCCGAGACCGAGTTGACGATGTGACGGTGTTTGCTCTCGAAAGCGGCGCAGAGAAGTACCTCGAAGGTGTCGAGGTGAATCTCTTCGGGTTTAGCACCGGAAAAGATGATCTTCGAGACCGTTTCCCATAGTAGCTTGAGCTATTGGATATCAGTATTGTCACTCCATTACCGTCTGGGAAACCACTTACTGCTTCTGATGCAGCAGGGCTCTGCCGAGTCTTGAGGATGCCCTGCGAATCCCGAATCCACATGGCGAGGCCATTGTCCAAAGTTGCCACGGTTCTTGACACCAACTCAGGATTGGAGCGAGACAAAAATCCGTTGATCTCTTTCAAGAACGTAGCGACCGACTCATCAAGGTCTCCGCGCTCACCAGCTTCATACAAGCGCTCCAGAAGCTCGTTGGTCAATCTGTAGAGATTGTCGAACGGGTCAAACGAGGACGATCTAGGCCCGGTGACCGCTGTACCCCACAGCCGACGTCGGGCTGCCTCGACAGCCTGTCGATCGATTGGGTGGGTAGAAACGGAAAGCAGTTCTGTGGCGGCGATAATGGTCTTTGAGGGAATCTGGATAGCACGATCCGCAGGAAGACTTTCCCGGATGACCTTCGCAAGCGGCTCTATGGCTCCAAGGGCTCTTCCACCCTCGCCGGTCTCCTCGCTAGATCTGTTAGATAGAAGGGAGTAGAGGGAGCACCAATGGTGCCAGGGCAGGTTTGGCGTTTCCTTCCAGCCTCGCTCAAGAAGTCGGACAACTGTGCGGTATTCGTGGCCAAGAACCGGCTCGCCAGTGGAACTTGTCGTCAGGGCGCTGTTCTGGGACATGTTCAAGGTAGCCGCCAGACACTCGGAAGCGAAAACCCAAGGAGCGTAAGGGGATTGAGTAACCGGAGGTGACCAGATCGGAGGCACCGATAACATCTCCTGGGCGGACTCTGCGCGGGACTTGACCGACTTTGGCGCAAAGAAGGGAGACATGACCGCCTTGAAGAAGTCAACGAAGTTTTCATCGTCAGGAATCCCCGGAGGAAGTCGTGAAATCAATCCAAATAGATGATGAAGTGGGGTGCGGGTGTCACCAGAATTCTTTCCAGGCCTATGCGAGGGGGTCGACACTGGTGTGAAGGTCTGAAGACGTCCAAGCGAGATCATCTTTTCGGTGAAAGGCAAGAGGCCAAGGGCTTCGACCGTGACGAGAATGAGCTCCCGAGCGCTTGCCAGAAATCGAACTGCCATCTCCGAGTCGGGTGCCGTCACGTCGCTCAGACCAGTTTCCCAGTGCTTCAGCAAGAGACCGCACATCTGTGAGATGAAAGCCGTCGTGTCCACGGACACTTTGATTTCCTTTGAAGCTGCGGAGGCAACAGCTCCAACCAGCGTCCGCCACAATCGATGAACTTGACTCTTCTGGTCTGCCAACTCGAGAAAGTGCCTCTCCATGATGGGGTCGATGACTTGGAAAACATTAGCGGCGTTGCGACGAAGCCATTTGGGATCGATGGCAGGCAGCTCTTCAGGTCGGGCAAGAGCCGTTTCCCTAATGCGCTCTTCCCTCCACATTCGGGGAGTCGAGGAGTCGAACAGGCCGATTAGTACCAAAGTTGCCTGCCGCATATGCTCGTCAACGGCGTCAGGGTTCCGTGCTGGCGCCTTGGGCGGTTCAGTTATAGGCTTCACACACGCATCCCAGTAGCTGTCCAGAAGAGACATGTTCGTGCCTGGTCTGAAGGTGTAGTAGAGGAGGTTGCAAACACTGCCAAAGACCACTTCTCGGATGTGCTTGCTTGTGTATTTCGACTTGAGTTGGCTGCCCAGCGGCTGGTATAGGGTAGGAAGAAGCTTCACAAAAGACTGTCCTTCCGTGTGCATGGACCAGACGAAGCGGTTCCATGCAAAGTTCGCCTCCTGCTTCGTCTGCGGATGGTCGTTGTTGTTGAAGCTCAGTTGGATAAGCTGTAGCCACTGATTGAAAAATTGCCAACGGTCGAGTGGGCAGCGAAGGAAAAGAACAATTACGCTCCATATCTTGGGAACAGCAGCTGTAAGCTGTCTGTCGTCCTTATTCTTGGCCATCGTATACAGTTGTCGGTGGTAGTATTCCGCGAACTTCATCTCTTCAATGGATGTGTCGAAGATCTCCATCACCTTCCGTGATAATGACTTTTCCTTGCCGAAAGTGTAAACGGCTTCGAAGCCGAGAGAAATCGCGGCAGACCGCAACTCCTTGACCGTGCTCAGCATGTCCGTCAGGAGGTCGTTGAGCCAGTCGAAGTGGATCACCATCAACTGCTTGGTCTGCTGGACAAGCCTCTTGTAGATGAGAATTCGCGACATGATGATGCTCTTGCCGTTCATGTGCTCGTCGATCTTGCGGAGGGCGGCGACCAGACGCCGGACGCGGTCAGACGCCATGACCTTCGCGGAGAAGTCCTGGGTGGCGACGGCATGCATCAGATGTCGAGCAACGTCCTTTGGTGTCGACGGGTCCTCGAAGGATCGAATGCAGTGGTCGATAAAGAATACACCGAAGTCGCTTGGTATCGTGGAGGCAATGGCGGGGAAGTGGAGGAAGGTAGCGAGGAGGGAGAGAGCATTGTTGACCAGGGAGACGTCGGGTCCGCCTGTCGTGGGATTCTTGGATGTGATATCCCGCTGGATGAACTGGACAAAGAGCCCCATCTTGCTTTGAAGAGCAATACGATCCGGCAAGTTGTTAGACGTCTTCAGCGTCATCACCAACGTCGAGTATGCATCCCGCTTCGAGTCCCTGTCGGCGCCCGCAAGCTGCTTGACTGTTGACTCCAACATGTCGGAAATGTTTGCCGGAGTCGCAACATCTGCCTCGGCACTAGTGCTCAGGGGACTTGGCGATGAAGGCTGCTTGAGGATGCCTTTGACGGGCTTGGGCTGCGTTGACGACGGCGCGGAAAGGGGTGACCGCCTGTGTTGGGAGATGGGGCCCGCGTAGATGGGGGCCTCGTTGTATTGTGCTTTGGCAGAGAACCCCACACGTTTTCTTGCACTTCGTACACTTGGGTTCGTAGAATCGGCACCGGAGAGGAGCGAGTGCACATTCGGCGGAGTGTGCAAACTTGATCGAGGGTCGGACGAAGGAGGGAGGACGATGAGATGCTTTGAGACGGCATCGACAGCTGTGCTGGGCTCGCGTGGTGGTGTCGGTGGACGGGGAGGTAACGACTCGAGTCGGCGGCTCGACACAACTTCGACAGATCCCATATTTGCGACGAGGCAGGAGGCTTCCCGTCGGGAGGGGAGGGGGCACCGAGGACCAGGTGGTTCTCTAACTATCTCGACTGGCGCATGTGTGCGTTGAACTCCTGCCGGCGGAGAGAAAGAGAGTGACGAGGCGGAAGAACCAAATGCAAAGTACGTTCAAATCAATGCGTGCAATGCTGAAGTAATGGCGAGGCGGGGGGCTCTCGTGCTTTGCAACGACAACGACAACGAGCGAAGGGGATTGTCGAGGAGTACGGAGCAGAGCAGAGCCGTGTACGGCACGATTATGGAGCGCGGGAGCACTTTTCGCAGCGAGCAACGCCGGCCGCGATTCCAGAGTGGATACGCCTGATTAATTGGCTGGGGGTTGACGGTGCCAGAACACGTCCACGATGCACGTAAAAACGCGAGCTGGGCGCGAAAACCACTTAAAGAGGTGGCCCGTGCTCAGCGTGTACCCCGGTCGCATCGCATCGTTGCCTGGTTCAGGTTGCCCGGGGGCTGGGCGCACGAAGTGGGGCACTGGAATGGGTGGAAACTGCATCTTCAACTTTGGCATCGGTCTCAAATGCCGGGGCAACTGCGGCGCTGGAATTGAAATGCTTAGCTAAGCACCTACTTGACCACTCACATGCGGCCTAGGCGCACTCGCCTTTGTGTCGTCCGAGCAAACACAACTGCCAGCCAGCCACTTGTGGCGGCCCCCCCTCTGTGTAACAGCTGAGCTCCCCTGCTTCGTTCCCCTTTGTCCACAGATCATTCTCTCCGGCCTCCGCTCAGCTGCGCTTCGCTTGGTAAGCTGCATCAGAATCTCAACATCAAAAGAGGGAGTTTCCGTTCCCGAGGCACTAATTCTTCGAGCCTCTTCCGCCGGCAAAGGCTCCCCGCGATTGAGCTCGACGCTGCATCAATACTAGCGCAGCTCATCGGTTGTCTACCTAAGAATATCAAGCCACTCGAATCGACGTCTAGAGCCACAATCTCATCCACCTACCCGTACACTCGTGCAACCATACAAACTTTTCCATACGTCGTCGGGAAGACCAAAAAACTTCCTTCCTTCATCCCATAGGTAATACCGTCTGATCCTCATGGCATCTCCGTGACCGTCCTCCGAATCACCATGGCGTCTGCGTTGAAGAGAATGCTGACGGTCAAGGACCGAAAGGCCCGCCGGATAGCATCAACCGAAAGCACTCCCAACCTTGGTGGCTCAAGCACCCCCGCCGCCGGTGCCGCCGTCCAAACCGTCACCGATTCAGGTTCCAAGCCCGGTCCTTCACGCCGCGCCATGTCCCAACCGATTCTCGGCCAGGCCACTCTAACTGGCCAGGGTACGTAGTTTGCCTCCCCCCGGGTCCAACGCCTGTGTAATTGACCATTGTGCAGCCAAACTCGAGGCAGTCATCAACTTGATGACCAAATTGGGCGATGATCTAAAGAAGGTCAGCCTGCTCCCGCAGCGTAAGTGCCACAGGAAAACCCGTACAGACAAGAGCACATCACTGATTCGGACAGAGCGAGATGCCGCTCTGGAAGAACTCAAGATATACGGACGGGATCCGAGAGACGCCGATCCTATCTTTACACCAGAGGTGAACGTTCCCGTCCCCAGCCTCTGCTCAAAGCTCAAACGTTGCAGGGCATTGAGATCCTCACGAAACATGCCTTCAGCAGCCCGTCGAACTCTACAGCAAGGGCTGCCTTGAGAGTGTTGGCCAACGCCATGCTCCTCAACCCCAAGACTCGCCAGATGTTTGTCGATCTGGGCTACGAGGAGCTCGCCTGCAGGAAGTTGAAGAGCGAGAGCTTTGACGATGAGTTCTTGGTTTCGAGGGTCATCTTCCTCACAACATATGACACAACCATTGACCTCCTTGCCCTCATTAAGAAGCATGGTCTCGCGGAGACTGTCGTGGAGAACCTCGGCAGGCACGCCAAGCTACTGGCGAACTGTCAAGGGAAAACTTCCGTCGACCCAATGGAGGACATGGCGCTGAACGAGACCCTGCGCCTTCTGTTCAACGTCTCTCATTTCTGTCCCTCTGAAGCCTCGGCTTTCACCGCTAGCGTGCCGCACATCATAGCATTGCTCTGGAAGCAAGACATTTCCGCCAGCAAGCCTTTAGACCCCCCTTTTAACTCCCTCGTCAATGCGCTCCTCAATTTGAAGTTGGAGGACGAAAAAATTCAGTCTTCAATCTACCCCAAAAACGAACCCAAGAAGGTCTCCGAGAGGTTGATCGAGCTCTTAGACCTGTCTCTGAAGGCTTACACCGACAACGAGTTGGAACAGTTGACGACACCTCTCGTAGGCGTTTTGCGTCGGGTGCATGCCGGTGCACCCGAGGAGGTTCAGAAGTATATCCGTGCTACTCTTCTCCCGACTGAAGAGGATAGAAAGGAGGTCTTGGGGCGTGGCACATCACTCACATCCAGATTTCTGCGCAACTCGACCAACCCAATGACTCCTCAATTCCGCGACGCCATCTCAAACTTGCTTTTCGACATGTCAGACAAGGACGCGTCCAAGTTCGTCGAGAACGTCGGATACGGCTTCGCGTCGGGCTTCTTGTTCCAGAACAACATTCCAATTCCCGCCAGCGCCGCCGAAGCTTTCAGCACCGGTGATACCCAGCGACCAGTCAACCCCA
Source organism: Colletotrichum tropicicola (assembly GCA_025962755.1). Classification (NCBI taxonomy): domain Eukaryota; kingdom Fungi; phylum Ascomycota; class Sordariomycetes; order Glomerellales; family Glomerellaceae; genus Colletotrichum; species Colletotrichum tropicicola. Next base: position 12,380 of record JAOWMA010000014.1, on the reverse strand, counting down.
TCACAGGTCAATTCGTAGACGCGGAGAAGCCCGTCGACGTCCCGGAGATGACGGAGGAAGAGAAGGAGAGGGAGGCGGAGAGGCTATTTGTGTTGTTTGAGAGGTAAGGTGGTCTTACGGCCAAAGCATCGCCCCGTACTAACGTGTAGCAGATTGAAGAAAACGGGCATCGTGGACATTCAGAACCCCGTAGAGCAAGCGGTAAGGTCAGGGCGCTTTGATGAGCTAGGGGAGAACCGAGTTGAAGAGCTGGATTAGGTGGATGCCGGAAAAGGAAAAAGAGCATCGGGACAGACCACATGCAATCGGTCAGTGAGCATGGGGAATATAATGACAAGGAGATAGTCCTCATGGGCTGTCTCGGGGACATGAACTATTTTCTAACCCGAGTTCAAGGAAGCGTACCCATTGTTTTCTGCCAGCTATCAGAATACCTTATCCTAAGGAAGGTGTCGCCTGATGGGCCTCCCTTCGGTGCAACACGGCCCATTTTTAACTTGGTCTCAAAGGAGGGAGACATTTTCACCTCACTCCCTTTGCGGTATATCTTTTCACTTCACTGCCTCTGCAAAATTGAGATTCAAGACTTGCCAACGACACACAGTGTCTTGTCCCTTCAACACCCCCGCCCAGAACACCGGGGCAGGCACAGCCAAGGCTTCCACCAAACCACAGAGCTGTCCTAAACGCGCCTTCTTTTTTCTTTCTTCTTTTTTTCGTCACTGTCTCTACTCTCCTTTCTCGCCCACCAGTACCTTGTTAAGATAGGTAGGTATCTTACCCTCCAGAATCCCACTCAAAACCACTCTGGTACGTACCTGGTACAACAGTAATACCTGCCATCAGCAACAACTGCGACCTGCCGCACCCTCGCACCTACCTCAACTTGGTCGACTCCCGTTTGCCAGGCAACTCATGCCCTTTCTACCTACCTTACCTTACTTCTTGGTTCATAGCCACCTCAACTTTCCCCGAGGCCCCAGCTCCTGCCTCAAAGAGCCAAGCAGTATTGCCTCTTTTCTACTCTCTCCTCCCCTCAACACGTGACATCGCAAAGAAAGTTGTTGTTCATTCTCACCCTTCCTCCTCCACTGCCGCCTTTGCCTCTGAATCACCATTCAAGATTCCTTTTGCGCCGTTTATCTTTCCTTTCAAGATGTCCGAGCCAAAGGTTTTCAGAGGACGTGAGATCGAGACCACAGAAGAGGAGCTCGCCGCTTTGATGAGTCCCAGGTAGGCAGCCGACCAAAAAATAATTTCATTTACATCAGCGGAATACTGAAAAATTACCAGCATGGTCAAGCAGGATGAAGACACCTATGACGACGAAATCCCCTTCGTCAAGTCGGACATCACTGCTTCGGGAGGCATCATGGCGTCCGGAAGCCTTGTTGCCAAGCGCAAGCGCGGCCGGCCAAGCAAAAAAGCTGGGGGTAACAAGAGAATAAAGCAATCTGACAGTTCCGAGCCTCCTATCGACTCTATTGAGGCTTTCGAGAACCTCGAGGGCCCCGCCCAGCTCGTCCAGGCAGCATCCTCGCCTCAACACGGCACTCCTCGCGGCACTCCTGAGTCCCCCACGCCAGTTTCCCGGAAGACCAAAAACGCCCGCAAGTCCAACCGATCCGCTGCAGCTGCGCCCAATCAACTCAACCCAGTCACCGAGATGGAATCAGCCGTCCCAGAGGCCAGTGAGGCCGGCTCAGAGACCGAAAGTACTGCACTCAGCGAGTCGGCTGCCGAGAACGGTGACGACGAGGAAGAGGAGGAACAGGAGGAAGAGTCGCCTCAGCCTGTCGAGCCGGTCGAGCGTCCAAAGAAGCGCGGTCGCCCCCGCAACAATCTGAACACTTCCTCCTCCGGCAGAGCTTCCAAGGGCAAATCCGCAGGCAAGCGACACCGAATCTCGGCTCGTCTTCAGATCCTGACCGCTAATCGGTCGACAGACCCGAACCGAGTAACACGTTCCTCTGACAAGAAGCGCACCCCGGTCAAGGTACTAAGCTCCGAGAATGATGAGATTCATACTGCTAACACACAACCTAGACTACAACCACTCATGGACGAGGTGTCGCCCGTGTCAAGAAGACGCCCAAGAAGGGAAAGGCAAGCCCCTCCAAGTTCAGCAAGGAAGAGTACGAAGTGGAGCGCATTGTCGCTTCCAAGGTTGACGCGGCCACGAAGGAAGAGATGTACATGGTGAAGTGGAAGGGATACGCTTCCAAGGACAACACTTGGGAGCCCAAAGCAAACCTTGGAAAGTGCGAGTCTCTGATCAAGGACTTCACCGCCAAGAAGCGCAAGTCCAGACATTGAGAGACTATTTCGACATTATCCAGTCGGATGTGGCTATCGTTACCGGTCTCATGAGCACATCGGGTTTGGGTTCGGCGTTGAATCGAGGCAAAGGGTGCCTCGGAATTTGGGCGGGCTACTCGCCGGCGTCAAAAGCATTGCTGATTAACATGGTTTTACGAGCTTCTTCGGGTTGTTGATGGAAACAGAGAGCTAGCTTTCGTTACGGTGGGCGACTGATGGGCAGGGATGGTGGTGGTGTAGCTTAGGTTTTTTGCAGACCGGCCTCACAGCTGGGGGACGTTAGCTCCCCACCCACAAAATTCTCCGACTGGCCCAATTGAATGGCCCCTTACCTCCATTTCAGGGTTTCTTGGTGACCTCAACCCTTCCTTCAACGTGTCGTGTGGACGTCAGCTCAACAAGCCTTTCCAACGACCCAACTTGTCGGCGCACCTTACAATCCCGCGACAAGATCCCCCCCAAAACACCACCCTCAAGGTCACGTCGTCAGACATCTGCAGAACCACCGCAGCCATGGACGCCGTCCGCTCCGCCCTCCAGCCCATCACCCACAACCTGCCGGCGCCGATCCGTGACCTCGGCGTCTCCATCATCGGAGAGCAGTGCTACAAGTCCCTCCTGCTGGACATCAATGTCGAGGACACGGAGTGCATCAAGCTCGGCCTGTCCAAGGGCATAGGCCTGGGCATTGTCGGCGTGTCGAGCATCGTCAAGCTGCCGCAGATCCGCAAGCTCACGTCGTCGCAGTCGGGCGAGGGCATCTCGGTGCTGTCGTACCTGCTCGAGACGGCCTCGTACCTCGTCTCGCTCGCCTACAACTACCGCAACCAGTTTCCCTTCAGCACCTACGGCGAGACGGCCCTCATTATGGGACAGAACGTGATCATCACCGTCCTGGTCCTCAACTACACCGGCCGCGCCGGCCTGGCCGCCGTCTTCGTCACCGCGCTGGCCGTCGCCGTCGCGACCCTCTTCAGCACCGGGCTGGTCGACATGCAGGCCCTGGGCTATCTTCAGGCCGGTGCCGGCGTGCTCAGCGTCGCGAGCAAGGTCCCGCAGATCCTGGCCATCTGGTCCGAGGGCGGCACCGGACAGCTCAGCGCCTTTGCTGTAGGTTTTCTTCCCACACCGGGGCTTCCAGACTTGATCAAAGTGCTAACAATGGACGTTGCCCAGGTCTTCAACTACCTCCTCGGCTCCCTCTCGCGCATCTTCACCACCCTCCAAGAGGTCGACGACAAGCTCATCCTGTACAACTTCATCGCGGGCTTCGTGCTCAACGCCGTCCTCGCGTCCCAGATGGCGTACTACTGGAACGCGCCCTCCAAGAAGGCCAAGGGCAAGCAGAAGGTTCCCATCGCCGCCGCCCCGTCGTCCCCCTCGGCTACATCGACGGCGACGCCCAAGAGCAAGGGCCCCACCACGCGCCGCCGAGGCTGAGCGATCTGCTGCGGGTTCGCTGTGTAGGGGTGTGGGCAACGCTTGATAGCTGCCTCGGGGCGCCTTTAGATACCATACTGTTAATGCGTAATACAGTAAGCACATTTCAAAACGTATTCTTGCTCCCTCATGCGTGTGTCTGCTTTGTTTTGCGTCATATCTGGGGTTTGTTGTGGTATGCCTGCGTAGCCGGGATCGGTATTATCGTTGTTCAGTTTAGGTGACGGGTTTGATATGGCCCAGACTGGGACGTTTCGCGCCGCGTGGCACCTGTAGGGCGTTGGGCGAGCTACGTCTTTTTTTTATTTTTTTACACGGAAGGTGGCAGAGGCCGCGCGATACCCTACTTGGGTCGTCCCAAGTCCCATTCCTCTCGCCAGCACAGGGGCGGCTTCCGGGCGTGGAAGATCTGGTCAAACTGTGTTAGTGGCGTGGTGGAATATGGTACGAGGTCTAGGATTTTCAGGAGGGGATTAGAGGATCGACTGTTCGAAACCGACTCGACGACCACCAATACCGACCGATTCGAGACGAGCGAGATTTTCCCAGCATGTGCACCAAGAGATGTAGGCCCCATTCGACACCGAGGGGCTGAACTCTTTTGTTATTTGGGTCTACTTACTACTTCTTCTTGCTTGGGTTTGATGATTTTATACGTGATCTATACCGGGCGCGTTTGAGGCAGGCGCGTCTTCGCGCTCCTGTGTTCCTGCCCGTGTTGTTATGAGGTGACGCGGGCTGCTTACTTTGGCTGTCAGTGGCCCCGTGACTACGTACCTTACCTTAGGTACCAAACTCCTCGCCCATGCCGTGAGAAGAGGCTATGGGACTTCACTGGTAGTTAGGTACACTATCCCGGAATCAATGCTGATCTTTCTCAATGTTGGCCGTCCTTCGTAGCCCCCATGCGGATGGGTCAGCCCGCGTATGATTTCTCCCGTATCGACACCTGCGAGCTTGCTCCTTTCTGGCACAGACCTACCGCCCTTTCGTGAGACCAATTGCACACTTTCCTACGAGAGAGGACGTCAAAGAAGACCCTGGAGATCAGTTATGGCGATCCATGTAAGGATTCTGTGCTTGACCCCCAACGCCAAGTCCGGCGCTTGCCCATGGAATCCAGGCCCTTGCTAGACACGGCAGGCACAAGTACCTAGGTCCGGCGCCTGTCCTTTGGCGTCATTTCTCGATGACCCGCGCCGAGGCCTCGGCTCCTGCAGCTCTCTCCGAAGGGCGCCCTGATATCACCCAAGATTCGCGAAAGGCTATTATTCTCCAGGCCCGCTAGCCGCCTCGAGATCTCGCAATGACTCGAAGATCTAGCCCTGGCGACATGTTCCCGTGAACGGAAACAGCGCGTCGAGGGCGGCCGTTCACTAGGCAGCCAGGCTGCTCTGGCAGTCCAGATTTCGGCCAAGAAACATTGACCCAAGTGAAATCGACCTGCTGGGCGTTCGGAGACGATGCAAAAGCTTGTAAACACTGACCCACCGCTTCAGGAGATGTTGCCTTGCGGCATCTGAGCAAGCGCCTGAGAGGCAGCCCCTTCCGCATCCGCAGGAAACGCATCTGAGGCATATAGGACCCTTCAGGGCACCGGTCCCCAGCCCAAGCTTCATGTTTCCAAGCGCAATTTCACGTTGGTATCCATCTGGGTTGCGGCGTCCGCAGTACGTCCGCGGTATTTGCCACACTGAAGGCAGGTCATTCACAGCGTGGTGGCTTTTAGGCCGTACAGCACCACGGTCCCTGGCATGGCTGCAATAAGCGATCGCCACAGCGACCCAAGGACCATGATTTTGCTAGAAATGATGCTTTTGGGCTCCTTCCGATGCCTTCAATTGGAGGTCCTGATCTTCAAGTTCTCGCGGTCACGCGGTTGACCTGGCCTGTCGTGCCAGCTGCGCACCTTCCACCAGCTCCAATGGTAACGCCTCCGAGCAAATCTGTTAGCAAACAGCAACCTTGGATGTCGCTTAGACGCGTACTTCTGACGATATCGCGTCATCTCGGGTGACTTGAAAGCTGCAGTCATATTTTCAAGGTCCAGAGAGCAGGCGGGCTGCTCCTACGGCGAATGGTACCTTCCACGCCCTTCGTTTTTCGCTAGCAACGTATCGTAGCAGAGGCACTCACGGGGAATAAATCACAATCACAACATGGTACAGAAGTTTAAAACCAAGACCTCTCATTTGGGGGAGGCCTCCCCAATTCCTAAAGGGCCGCAGCCCCAAAACCAAACCATCAAGTAACGGGTATGCCCGAAGGCAGGGACCCCCGATCCCAAATCTCACATTCCGACGCCCACCGGCGTCTCCGTCCCAGAAAAAAGAAAGCAAGCAACTCGTCGTCTCGTCGTCATCATCTCATCGCTATCAAGGTCAGAATACATACACAGCAGCAGAAGTGAGGACAAGACCTACTTAATCCAACAGAACAATCAAGAAAGAAAGAAAGAAACGAACATCTCAGGCCCGGGTGGCCGCCAGGGTGATCAGGCCCGTGACGACGGCCAGACACCAGACGGCGAAGCCGCCGAGCAGCATGAGGCGCAAGTTGCGGCGCTGGCGGAAGGAGAGGCCGGAGCACTCTCCGCGAGTGATGGCCGAGAGAATGCTGTCGGCGCGGCAGGCGAGGATGATGTAGCCCACGAAGGGCAGGAAGAGAGATGTAGCCATGACGGCGCGGTAGAAGATCTTCTGGCGGAGCTGCGCCATCTCGGAGAGAGGGAGATCATCGACGGTGGCGGCCATGTCGGCCAGCTCAGAGTCGGTGCCACGAGCACCGGCACCGCGAACAGCATGGAAGGCGCGGTAGCGCGAGAGAACCTCAGTAGAGTAGAGGTGAAGAGAGATGGGGCGGCCGATCGACTGGTCGATGGCGAGAGCCTCCGCGGCCGCCTGCGGAGTGGTGCGGTCCATCTTGCGGCTGTTGGTGGTCGACGCCCTGTCTCTGGTGATTTGGGAGACGCGAGGGCGGTTGGAGAGTTCGGTGCTGAAGAACTCGTGCTCCGGCCTTCCGAATGGGTTTTGCTGATGCTCTGATTTAAATAAAGTCAGAATATGAGTTGAGGATGGCTCTGGTGAAGAGGGTTGTTGTGTGCAGAGGAAATGAAAGGAAGTGGGAAGATTCTTGCCCAAAAAGCAAAGCAGTGAGAAAGTGGAGGCACCGTCAAAGGAAGAAAGAGCACAAAAACGAAAAGGGCGAGTACATACCTGGAGTAAAGAGGCCGCGGCAGTCGAAGTTGGGGTTCTTAATCCGTGAGAACAGCGAGCTAGCTGAGTCCTTTCTGAGAGCTGGACGAGGGAGGACATGGTAGCTTCCCTGGGCAGATGGAGCACGTAGGCCAGGAGAGAGCACACGGCCAGACAAAGTCTGGTCCTCTAGGCCACTCGCGCGGCGCACAGCCTGACGTCTGGCTGCATCCTCACGGGCAACCAAAGGGAAGGGCAGGTTAGCATACTCTTGACGACCGACCTGCCCTGTGTCTCCAGCACGCGCCAAAGATGACACTCCGATTGGCTGCAGCTCAATCTTCTCCCAGCCATCCTGGCGTCTCTGTCTCCTGGTTGCGACTGGGGGAGGGGGAGATGGAAGAGAGGGAACAGCAGGGAATGGAAAAGATGGCGAAGGCAGGGCCGGCGGTGATGTGAGGGGGGTATTCTTGCCCCACCAGGCGGTGGTGGTTGAATGAGTCCGGCGGTTGGGCTGTCGGGCCAGCAGTGCGTCAGAAACATTAGCAATGCTGCTGCCAGTCATCACCCGACCAACAGCACCGGCAGGATAGTCCTCGCGGTCGTCAGTGACAGTTCGCCAGTCCTCGTCACCCTCCAGAACTGCCCGTTCCTCTACCTTTGAGGCTGCTGCCATCTGAGTGTTGTCGATAGCATTGTAGGGCTGTGTCTCCTGCATATTGACCTCGTCCATGTATGAGGCAGGATTTGGGGTGGGCACAGAGACCTTCACCTTGACACGAGATTCAGTGACCTTCCAAGAGGGTTGAATAGCAGGGGCGTGGTAGAAGTCAGCTGCTTGGTGGGACTTGTGTGTCTTGTAAGGTGAGTCGTGAAGGTCATTAGTGTGAGAAGGGCGCGTACGACCAACAATGAGACCACTCGACGGTTGGCTGAGCCCAGTAGCATGATGAAGAGCACGGGATACTTCCTTCTCAGCATGAGGGCGCATGAAGATCTTCTCAGAGGCGGGCTCGATATGTCCAAAGTTCATCTCAGATTCATGGGATGATGCTGCTGAGAAAGCATGAAAGGGGTTGAGACGGCTGACAGACGTCTTGCCTTTGTCCTCCTGGTTTGTGAAGTGATCCTCAGAGACAACAGAAACATCAGCGTCATACTGCAGCTCAGACTTGGATTCCTCTTTCAAGCCAACCATATTGCCCTGCTCATTGGCAACATGATACTTGGTGCTGTTCTGACCATACAGGCGGGTAGCCTCGAAGTAGTCTGAGGTTACCTGCTTCTTGGTGACATCGTCCAAGTGAGAATGAGGCGTCTGATAGGCGGGATCCTGGGAGCTCGAGGCAACGGGTGGAGGGAGGGTAGGCAAGGATGCCAGGATGGGGGTTGATGTAGGCTCAAGCTTGATCTTCTCGAGAGCAAAAGGATCTTCGGTCTCATCAGGGAGGTAAGTGGCACCGTCTTCGGGATAGAAAGATGAAGCATCCGGAAAATTGGCGACGCTCTGGTCCTCAAAGGAGTCATCGACGGCATCCTGAGCGTTGCCCTTGCCCTTGGACTGGTATAGTGAGGAGACTGAGGTGTCTATGAACGCATGCTCATTGTCTGAGTCGCAGGGAGAGACGGATGCTTGGAGGCCACGGTGGGTAGTCTTGCTGTGAGATGCGAGGGCAGATGGAGACGAAGCACTGGTGAACTGGGGGTCGTGGCTAGACTGGTCGATGGTGCTGTGGCAAGCCAGCTTCTCAAGCTCGACCTTCTCCTTGTGGTCTCTGGAGTCCTTGAACTGGTTGGTGTCCTTCAGGATGTACTCAACTTGTTCGGGAGTCAGTTGCTCGCCATGGCTCAGATCTGCCTCGAAAGGAAGCTTTGGAGTAGGTGGTGCAATGTGCTTGTGAGCCTCGTTGAAGGAAGAGTAGAGAGATCGATTGGGTGTGAGCGACCGCTTGGAAGAGCGCTGGACAAAGTCAGTAAAGCACTTCAAAAAATGAACAGAGCAGTAAAGAATATTACCTCTTTGAGAGCTTGATTATCAGTCATTTTGACGATAGAGATTCTTTCATCCCAGAATGTCCTTGGTTCTTCTGTCACACAGTGAAGAGACGAAAAGCTGTGCGATAAAACACAGTCTGTATCTTCAATGCTAGTTGGAGACCCGGGAGATGAAAAATTGATGTTGGACGAGGGCTTGTGACAGTGGTACAGTGATAGTGAGATAGAATCGGATGAAGGCGGGGGAAAACCTGATGAATAGTGCTGAATACCGGATGAGAATATGTTTGAAGCCCAAGACTTGCCTCACGGGTGGAATCTTGGCAGAGAAAGTGCGACAACGAAAAGTGAAGATACAAGAAGAGCTTTCCAGGAGAGAGACTGTGCAAAATATCTCTGGATTAAGAGCTTGAGGTGCTTCTTGTGCTGTGAAGAAGTTGTTGTTTGACGCAGAAACAAAATATGTGGTGGTGTGGTGATGGGGGGACGGGGGGTGTAAAAAAAGAAGTTGTGTGGCCGGTAAACGTTGTAAGTAGGAAGAAGGCAAGAGCGGGAAGCAAAAGGGAATAAAGTAAGTCAAGGGCAGCTTCAATTTTTTGGCACACACAAAATATTCAATATTCTTCCCAGTGTGGTAATGTTCTCTCTTGTAAAGAAGGAAGGAGCGTCAACTTTGGGCAAGGCTGAAGATGTATCCAGGAGATGTGAGTACCAGCAAATCAGCCTCCCTTTGGCAGCCACGGGCCCGCCCCGGCACTCAGCTTCTCAGGGCCCTCAAGGTGCCTTTACGGACGAGTCTAGGTAGCTACAGAAGAGCTGACTAAGGTCTTCGGTGGAAGAAATAAATTGTTATTCGGGCAGGGCGCTGGGCCTTTAAGATCAGGGACGACTATTTATAATAAGGTATCCCGTATTGCTGTTCGTGAGATATCCAATGTGGGCTTCCACGCCCATGCCTGAGGTACCTTAGGTACTTACCTTAGAACGGTGATCCGTGTGGACCATCGCCAGTGTGGATGCTGGGCCCGGGTGGGACCCATGAGCATATTGCAACAACATTGAACGGGCTTTGACCAGCAACGAGAAGCTAGATTCATGGTGATGGCTGACCTCCAGCATTCTGTGCCGTCTGGTGTCTAATGGTACCAGACCATCTCATGAGCTCCGGGTCGTGTTTTCGCTTCCTCTGTCTGAGTAAAGTACTTTTGAAGGAAATTCTGAAATTGGATGAATTACACAGATGATCCGGTAGCGGGGCGGGCTGGTCCTTTCCCACTCCCGTCTGCAGACCACCTTCAGATGCGAGGGTATCGAAGTCCCGGGAGAAGGGCAAAGAGTGGCGAGCAGCCAATGCCGCCACTGGTATTTAGTGAGGTTCCCATCAATAGAGTCTCTTTGTGCCCTATATTTGACGAAATGATGCCCTGTCCATGATCAAAGACGCATAGCAGACGAGACTGCTTTCAGCGCCTCAACGCAAGCCTCGCCGGAGCTTATATAATACAACGGTAACGGTCCTGGCGGGGCTTCTTCAAAAAGTCGCGCCTACCTTACCTACCTTAGGTACCTAAGGTAGGTAGGTATCCCAAGCCCTAAGCGCACGGATATCGAAGCTTGTTGCGACGGCAACGTCTTTGGGGGTGGACACTATCATGACGGTTCTGGGGAAGGAACGACATGTCGTTGGAAAGTGCAAGTACAACCGGCCGCCTGCCAGCCGGCGGGCGCTTTAGTAAGCGCAGCCTAGACCCAGATAGGCTAGCAAGGGTCCCACTACGATAGGCGATTATGATTCGCGATAGGAACCCCAGGCGAAAATGGACCCTGCATCCCCTCCATCCTTTCCACACAGCAAGGCCCTGGACGAAATGGCCATGGCTTCATCTGGCTTGTCTTCGCTAAACGCTAAACCGAATTCCGTACGCCGAAGCGGTCGCCGAAGACTCACCAACCTCGTTCTCACTCCAAAAACGTAGCAGTTTACTGCCTACTTAAACACCATTGTCAATAACTACCATGGTTGAGCGACTACAATGCATATGAATGACCTATATGGTAAACTGGAGGGTATAAGACCGAGGCACAAAAACAGAATGGCCTACCACATCGACTTTTTGGCTCATGCCTCCTTTCCTCGTGAGGAGCCGACACACTCTCAGCATCGGCTGCATCTTGGCAAAAGACGAAGCTATCCCAGGATTTGCGACGACAAGATTGCGACGGCATTTCCAGGGTCCACAGGGACCAGCTACCTTAGTGCTTCAGCAACTCCCCGCCCCGAGGCCTTTGGCATTCATGGTCTCCCACATGGATGAGGCATCAGCTGGGTCGTGGTGTGAAGCAACGCGATCTCCCGCAACCCCAAGATCAACATTCTCACCATCCCATCGATTTCCTCTGCCTTGGCAGAGCAGTCACACAAGTCTCGTAGTCGTCAAAAGTCGAGCAACTAGTGCGATGCCGATCTACGCCATACGAAACATCATCCTCAATCGTGAGGATCTCGGCACGGCGTCAAAGACACGTCGAACTCCAACTACCCCACAAATTTTTGCAGAAGGACTCGAGGAAACTGGCGCATTGCAGAGTCAGGCAGATAAAGTTCGGCCTGCCCGCAGTCTGTGCTCGTCTCGTCCGAGCCTAATGGACCGAAGAAGATTGACAGACGCAAGCACTCAATGCGTTGCGGGGCTCGCCTGCGCAGGACGGCTCGACATGCGACCACCGGTCACGACCCGGAGGCGAACAAGCAAGATCCCGAACCGCGCGGCGCTGAGACAGCAAAGATCGGCACCAGATGGGAAGTCCAGGACCCATACTTGACGAAGACAGGGCGAAAAGCATTGTTTCGTCCCCAAGTGTCACCAATGCAGCAGTAAATGCCGCTGTCAATCAACTGGACCCTGGCTGGGCGGTGTCCCAACCTAACGCATCAACTGCAAACATTCGGAAATGGGTGGTGCATAGCAAACACATGGCACGGCATCGCAGCGCATGGCGGCGCAGCGCGGCCATGACCGGACGAGTGCGCGTCAACGGCATCGGCCCTTGGACTCGACGAGGGACAGGAGTCAGCTTCCTGGTCGATGTCGCCCTCCGTGTTGCCCATGCATCGGAGAATGCTCCGTGGGTCTCGACGGGGCGTCATGGGCAACAAGTCAGCACAGAGCCGGGGACGGGGTGTTGGCTTCGGTGGTTGGCGTTGGCAATGGCGAATCCAATCTCCAGAATATTGGAAAGCCTCAGAAAAGGAGGCGACCAGAGGCGGCGAGATGGACGGGTGAGGCAACCAATCAGGAGCCGCAGATGGGTCGCGCAGCCAATGGGGGGCGGCGAACGTCCCGGGGGGGGGGGGGGGGGGGGGGGGGGGGGGGGGGGGGGGGGGGGGGGGGGGGGGGGGGGGGGGGGGGGGCGGGGGGGGGGGCGGGGGGG